>OX465579.1:49594451-50046821 GCA_950022655.1 Alentia gelatinosa | reverse complement strand
ATGATGATTTAAAAAAATTAAAGAATGCTAAGGAACAAAAAAAGACAGCAGTGTCTGGACATATGGCATTGTCTACCAGGAAAGGCTTAATTGATAACAGATTTAAAAAATCTTTTGAAAAGCTGACATTAGTTTCTTTTGTATTGTTGTTCATTCTAAACAAATATGAATAAGTTATTTGGGGGATGTGAGAGAGCTGATTTGATTCGCAAAGTTCAAGGTCGCTGCAAATCACCCTCAACCTGTCCTAATATTTATTTGGACAGGGAACCAGTCTAATATTAGGCCAGGTACTGTCTACCATTTCGTCAGGTGTGCCCTGATCAAAACAAATTGGTTTCTAAGTTTATATTTTTTTTAATTCCCAAATTCAAATACATTGACATTCATGTTCCCAATGGTAAATCGTCTTGGTTTTGCCAAAGAAAAGGTCAAATTTATTTTCTGTATAGGTGTCAAATGTGTGGGATGGATACATAAAATGTAAATGACTGAACTAATGTACAAAGTACTAGCACCTGAACTTGTCACGCTGCCTGGTGGAGCCCCAACAGATAGGGCATTTTTTGTGAAAGATCTTTTCAAGTTTTCTGTTGAATTTCAAGATGTTGACATTAGTTTATTTTGTATAGCCATTCACTTTAACCTGTGTCAAAATGTTAACTTGTGGATCCCATAAGGGAGAGACGATTGATTAGCAAAGTTCTAGTTCACTCTGCAGTGCCCGTTACCTGTCCAAATATTTATTTGGAAAACTATCCATCCTATCCGTCATGTTTGTAAATGTTTAAAGCAGGTCGGGAATTGAAGCGCATGTAACAGCCTCATCCGTACTGATTGGTCTAAAGGTGTCAGACTTACAACTACATCCACAGCCTGCTGGTTTCACAGCTCTCTACACCTGAGCCCTGGCACCTGAGTGGAGCCTATTAAATGTGTTACTGATTTTAGTAGAATCCATGTTTCAATTGGTAAAGGGTGCCTGGAGCATTCATATTTATAACCATATGAGAAATAGAAAACAATTTTTACATATACACACTGCATTTAGGTTTCTAAATTTACCATAGCTCTCTGTATATCCAATGACACCTTCATAATTAATTTCTGTTAAATCGGTCAACTACAATATGCTCTGTATAGAAGAGAAGGATTTTCTATAAAGGTTATATAGGAAGTACACCATATCTACCATAGGTATTTCCCTGAGAAAGATATAAAAGACTGTTACTCTTCACGTACGGTATAATATTGTTCTATGGTATCTGATATAAAGGCTTAATATTGAATCGCGCATGACCTTGTGATTATGTGGTTAACTGGTGCTCATATCCAATGTCGATGTAATTTTCAGTCTGCCGTACACTAGATCATCTCGATTTTTTTTATCAGATTATCTTTACATAGTATAAAAAGCAGGTGGTGTAATAGCCGCTCCTAGGGGAAAGTTTTTAGTAAGTTATGTAGAGGTCGGACAGTGGGAGATGTTGGACTAGGGCTGAGCGCAGACTGGTTTGTTGTTCTTATCGGTGGGGATGGAGGTGGGCAGCCCACGAGAGATGTAAATAGCGCCGTGTGGCACTCGACACTCACGGTCGCCTTGAAGGAGTGCGGGTAGTAGGCAGCAGTCACCGGCCAGCCACTATCACAAACATTCTGTGTGTTGGGGGTGTATAGGGCAAGGGAATATCCTGTCCTGTACCCACCTGTTCTCTGTGATGGCACTGTAGTGACGTGTACTTTGTAATGCAATGGGGAATTTGCTGACCTATTATGAGGTTATTATATTTATCATAATAACAGTTCGCAAGCGTTATTCCCTGTCCTCTTCGTTTGTTCATTCTTTTCCTATTCATCCCTAACATATATTTTCTATCCATATCTAGATCATCAATTTAATCCTCTATAAAGATGCTACTATATATCCTATGTTTCTAGGCCACAGAAAGATGTGGGTGCTGTGCCAAGTAGAACACACCAGTCTAGTATCAGACATAGAAACAGCAGTTAGGTTTTCTGTATGTCGGTCAAATCTTACGCACCGGACGTACAGATGAAATACGTCCCAATGTGAAATACGGCATCTCAGTGACATGTCCCTCAAATCGTCAAGTTCATGGAAACGTTTATCTTTTTAAGTTCAGGGAATTCTGGAAAATACAGGAAAAATGAAATTTTGAAAGATGTCCAGGAGAAGTTACTCCTGTCAGGAAAAACTAGAATATCCAAACCTATGCATGATAAATTGGCTAGCGTCCTCGAAATCTGTATGTATTATAGAAAATAAAACATTCTTTATGTTAAGTATATAAAGGGTATTTCTGTGATCCAGCATCATCACTTTGGCTACAGACGTTGGAAAAAAAGGTTTATAACAATTTATCATATGCTGTTCTAAAATATTACCTCTAAGATCACAAAATATATGGATAACAAGCATAACTGTCCGGTTGAATAATTTTCGCCTTCTATTTTTCAGGGGGGGAAATTGAATTGTTGAGGGACAATTCAAATATATATCAGGGAATTCGAATTCCATGCGTGTACCCTATCTCTGTCTCCTGATATTCCCACTAGTCTAGAAGTGAGCACCAATATCAAAGACTCCTCCTCATCTTCACGTAATACAGGCCAGGGGTCCAGAAACTACCTATGGCGATTGGGGCAGCAAAAGGACGATCTCTGTGATGTGGTAACTTCAGGGTTACTGCTCTGATAATGGAATCATGATTACCCGTCCCTTAACCCCTTCCAGGCACTGGCCAGCACTAAATACAACAAACTGTCTTATTTAGGTCCTCCAGTGAGTTGGATGGAGCTAGCGAATACGTGACTTCAAATCGCTAGGCTACCACTGTAAAAGATGTTTGGGTCCCAATACTGTAATGTTATTCAAAACGCATAGCAAGTCCCACACGCTGCTGTCACTAGGTGGCAGTAGCCTATATCAATCGTTTTCGATGACGACCAGTAGTTTGCGACTGAAAACATGACGTTGTTGTTGTTGGGGTTTTTTTCCTGCTCAATAAATAGTAGTTTCTACCAGGCAAGTATTTGTGATGAAAAATGTGACAATGGGCTGTACTGATTGCCAGTGATCCCAAGATTAAAGGGTTATGTGGGGTTTCGGTCAATATCAAAGATGTTGACAGTTAGCCTCTCCTAGCAACAGTGGTAGTAGTAACTACCACGTTACATTAAAAGCAATATTAAGACGGGGTAGATGCTGGTATGTTTTGCGGTTAAACCAGGTAGATGCAATATATTAATATCAGTTCAAGTATTTGGACTTTATTCAGAGATATGAACAGTCAGAACTGTTTGTCTGAATATATGTTGTAGCAAACAGAATTTATGTTTGAAAGAATGAACTGGTTGGTATCCGGTGCTTATTATCTGCCAATGAATCAAATATACGACACATACACCATCCTTGATTGAAATTGTGCATGATGGTGGACCCCCTATCCTCACATAATGATATAGCCCCCCCCCCCCCCCCCCCCCCCGTCCTCGAATGATAGAGTATAACGCCCAAACTCTAACTCCTTGTCTGAGTCACCCCAGCCAGGCCCACCACTTCCTGTGCTGCCCGTCACACTCCATGCTAAGCACACATCTTGATGGGTACCAGCAGTTGAGCCGATACTTGACGCCCGCAACAAGCAACTGCTGTGCACTTCCCTAATGACTCTTTTGTCTGCCTTTTCTCTATCCCAAGTACAACCATCGTCCACCCTCAATCCACTCCACACCCATAACAAAATCTCTACAATACGATACTACGTTCTTGCCCATTCCTAACCCTTCAACCTCACTACCATTACTCCCAACTTTTGAGATGCTCCAGGATTTGTGCCAACGAATTTTTCTGTTACAAGTCTTCATAACGGTCCTATATTTTCCTATGCATTAATTCCTAGTTTTTCAGCAGAAAAAAATATCAAGTCACTACAATTATTTCAAGGTTTTCAACAACTTTATATTAAAAAAAACAACTAACAACTTTGAGATAAAAAAAAATCAGAAATTCACATCTATTAGTAATTTAGTATATATATGCATGTGTGAGATGAGATTATTGTTCGTTTTGGGGTGTTTTTGTAACATTAGATATAAATATCTTTTCTTTTGTGTCATGAGTGATACCCCTCTGACCTAGTTAGACCATTCTGCCATCATATACTCTTTGAAATATAAATGTGTAGAAGGTTAGCAGCCTTCCTGGTGCCCTTTCAACATACATGATATATATCAGAAATGGGACAAGCTGGTTTGTTGAAGCATGATAATCATAGCATCTGTTATCTATAATGTCATGGAGAACTAAATGGACCAAACTCAAGTCAGTGCTGGCAATTAAAGTTTATAATATATCATGAGGACTTATATCCAAAATGACCTTCCTTTAATCTTGTTCTCAGGCTGAGTACTTTCCTAGGATCTATTATGTATTCTGACAAGTAATAAAAAATAATTCATTCTAATACTCTATTAAAACTTCTTTTAAAAGTTTGGGTAAAAATGAAAAAAGTGTTTATCAGATATTCATCATCTTACAAATGCTGGAGGTTTTTGGAATGATTCTTTCAGGCCTATGGAATAACGTCTATGAATAACTGGATCAAATCTCTCTTATTGCATCAAACCATTCTCAAACCAGTCCTATGGTTACTGGACTAAATAACAGGCTTGTTCATACCGGTGCCTAAGACAGCAAGTATGTTTCAGCAATTAACATTATCAATCTGATTGATGCATGAAGGCACTCTCATGGAGAGGACCAAATATACCTCCGGGCATTCTCAAAAATAAATGTCAAATTTGAAAAGGGTGGTTGAAAATGAATGAAACTTTCAAACCTTGTTTTAGAAATAATATCTCTATGATAATATATAGATTTAAGATATCAATGATGTCCTTCTTTCTATGGCAAATGATTATTATCTGTGCTAGAATATCAGAGGACAGTGTCATCTTGGCATGGACTGAGACTGAGTCAAATATTTCTTCCTATTTTTTGTGAGAGACCGATAGCAGGACTGCATTTAACATAGGAATAGAGAGTGATTAAAATGTTCCGGAAAATTTATGAATATGAAGCTTAAAACCACCAAAGGGTAACTAAGACAGACCTCATTTGGAATGAAATAATTCACATTTCATTGTCATGTGTTTACACGGACTTGTTACAAGTTCGTGGTATATAGTATTATTTTGAAAACGTAAACCGTTTTCGTTGATGTGTTACGGTAGTCTGAATTTATGGAGAGATAATTGATGGCTCTGACAGACAATTTCGTGCTACAGGTGTTAATTTACTTGCCAGTGTCTATGTGCTCTCCATATATTTATCCCATGCTTGAGATTGATATTATAGTACTTGATGTTACCGTTGACATATTTTTGGTCAATTCAGTTGGGCTGGTAATTAAGTTTTAAACGACTTTAAGTAATGCCTGTTCCATCATCTGCTAGTAAACCTGAGATCTATGTAAACATATCCTTGTTGAACAGTAAGTCAAAGCTCCATGTAAACATTTCATCCAAATTGCGGGGTCTTTTAAATCAAATATGCGAAAATTCGTTATAGAAAAATCCAAGTATTTACTACTTGAACCTCATTGGTATCATCGATGTCATGGCTTGGTATTTGGTACTCTCTAAATAAGGGTGAGACTAATTTATCACAGTTGTACATGTGTTAACGGATGTACTGGTCATTACTGAGCTTTGGTAATGAGTTCTAATTTATATTCCATTCCAAGGACCAGAAGGGGCTGTATGATAACCAGAAATAGGGGAGTGGGATACAAACAGCTTTTATCATTTCATTAACGAATTATTGCAACAAGTCTGCAGAGCGGACTAGGTATTAGGGTGAATAGTCTGAAGAGAATGCTATATGAGTCAGGTTTTCTGGTATGGTTTGCGAACGAGGTGTAGTGTAGTGTAGACGTGCCTGGCTGTCTGTTTGAGCAGGATAGATCAATGTGTGCGTATAGGATGCTATAATGAGGTATGTAAATGAGTTGTCACCGATTGCCATGGTGGTATGATTTAGAAGGTTTAATACTGAGCGGTGTATGAATTAGACGTTGAAGAGTGGTACAAATTAGACGTAACATAGCGTGCCTGTCGGTAAGAGCAGGGTAGATCCAGCTGTAATTGATTACGTAGGAGCCCCTGCTCGTCTCATGCACTGCGGAGTACTAGCCATAGAAGACCTGCTCTAGACTGACTCACCTTGTGACTCGCCTGACGGCTGTGTTGCTGGAAGGGAATGATGCAAGGCCGCCAATATGGCCTCCTCTCCAACCCTGCTGGGCCGGACGAGTGGGGGGCGGGGTGCGGCTACCACCAGTGCCGCTCTGTGCTCGCCGCCTGCTGCTCACTCACTGACGCTGGCTGGCATTGGTATAAACAGGCGGCGCGGCGTATGCGTAATGCCTGCCTGCCTGCTGTCAGCCCGTTTCTGCAGTCTGCCTCTCGGTCAGTCCGTCCAGACCGGGTTTACACGAGTGCCCGCCCCTGGCCGAGCGCCGTGGCCGTTTTCTCATCACCTTCTCAAGGTCAGCAGGCCGCCGTCAACATGTCGCCCTCCACGACGCCTTCCGACACTGTCCCTGCGTCCTGCCTAGAAGTGTCCGGAAATGCCTAGAAGTACTGCGTGGGGCTTGCCGGGAACCAGCTGGAGGGACGGCGTGTGCGCGCGCACCAGCAGAGGGCTCAGACTGGCGACGTGCACCACGCCCCCTCGCCTATAGTTCGTTGTTATTGCGTATGCTAAGTACTGTCGCGTGATCACCTCCAGACTGGCGCAAGGCCATGTGTACTTCAGCAGACAGAATGAATCATGGCGGAAACCAGGCCGCCACGGCAACAGCAGCAGCAGCAGCTGCAGCAGCAGCAGCTGCAGCTGCAGCTGCAGCAGCAACCAATCACCATCCTATATCCAACAGTGGTACAGTATAGCCGAGAAAGGCACTACATTCTCAAAGCACAGTAGACCGGAGTCCACTATCACCATTATCAAAGCCAGCCACCAAACGTGCGCTAGGAGAGTATCGACCTCTGTTGCCGTGCGCGTGAACTGCTTCCGGTAGTATAATGATAAATGAACATGTATGCGGGACGGATCTACTTCACAAGCCCCATTGATAACATGACTTAAAGTGCCACCTGACCCGCACACTGCATAGACCCTATAAGAAATACTAGAAATCAAGATAAAAGGAGCTTAATAACTGAATTCCCAAAACCCAAAGGTACCCTATAGGCAGAGCCCGCTCTTCCTCGGGGTAAAAATTTGGGATAGATAACCAATAAAGTCCTTGGCTAAAACGACACCTTATTCATAGTATATGCATCTTTTTCTTTCTATTTGTGCTGTTATTTCTAAAAATCTATGTCCTGTGATGTAAATCTTCTTCCTGCTCTCTACCCGATTCATAACCCTATTACTATTGCCCTGTGTTATATGTATTGTTGATTGTTATCATGACAGCATGTAAAAACGCCCTATTTGGGTGAATGCTTGCCTTGAAACTGAATTTAAATCAACAGTAATAGGAGGGTATCTTGGCTGTAGTTCAGCCATCTTTCACCAGACAGCGTTAATGCTTCAATGTATGCTTTTTTTTATACAGCCAAGTCCATGGTACAAGGATACAGGCTTCAGTGGATTGTTCACATGTTCGTACAGATAGACAAGTTACTATTTTGACTATATACCTGCTTTTTTCTGGATTAATAAACGGAGTTCAGCTCTCTTATAAAAAAAATCAGGCTTCAGTATTTCACCTTGTATTGTCAATGTCGCATTTAGAGAAGGGTGCAGGCTTGCGGACGCGCAATCCCCCGTTGGCCGACCTTCAGGTTAATAATTTAAGGGCATTCCACCCGTGCTTGAGGCAGGATGTTTTCAGCCACCTGCAGTCCCGCTCCCGCCCTGTTTTATTAATCTTTACTCAACATTTATTTATATCAATATCTGAAGAAGGTGATAGATTTTGTGATAAGTATGTTATTCTAATAATCTGAGTTTGGTTTTCAGCCTGACGCATGCTTGCCGGCCGTCACCAAACCCCGTCAGACGCTGGGCACAATTCAGTCAGCCGCCGACAGGGGGCTCACACGTCCCGAGGAGGTTAGTCTCTCCTTCTCCCGCCAGGTGGCGCGTCGGGTCCGAATGACTCGAACTTAACGCTCTCTTGATGCGATTATATATTGTCCTCATGGAGAGTTATCTATCCAGCTACATGCACCGCTAATGAAGATCTTTAATTTGTTGCTGACTTTAAACCTCTAAAGGCGGGGACCTGTGGTAATGATATGTGGTTAAGGTCGGGTACTAGTGCTAATTTATACTGCCAGGGGGCGGGAGTTCAGAGGATAGTTTAGGACGTGATAGAATATGCAATCATAAATTTTATTGTATATTTCACCCGAAATCTTTACCTGGGTGTTTCATCTATATTCTGTGAAAATTTCATGATTATATATCCAATATTTCCTATTTCATTCCACAAAAACGAAATTTTTCAAATATAAGAAAATTATGCTTTTTGGCATCACCCGCCCCAGCACAGTTGATGCCATATGGCATCACATACCGCAAATGGGTTAATCGAGTTCTTTTAACATATGATTTAACTCACCTGTGAATCAGACATCATTGGATGATGTCTGACTACTTGTACATATACATGTACTTTGGCAATCATATCTTATTTTCTGTATTTGTTTTTCCAAAGGAGGTGCTCCCTAAAGTTTAAATGAAATGACTGATCCCCCGAAAATATTGCTTATCGTTAACTGTTTAGTTGGAGTGATGCCAGTGCCCATAATTTAGTCTACAATACTAAGATCTATGCTCCGGCAGATCAACTACTTCAGCGCTGACTAGTGTCAAAATTAGTTAACAACCTTATAAAAAGAAGGCCCTTTCCAACAGGGACAGACATAACCAGAGGTATGCATGAAGATTGAAATGTCACAATCGTGAGATTTTCATGTACAAAAAAACTCAAACCTGCAATTCTTTTTTAATGTCTTTTCTCAGATGTACTTTTTTCCTATAGATTAATTTTAGTCATGCCGAAAACAAAATTTAGTAGTTTAGTTTTCTGATGAACGTACCCTGAAATAAGCCTCTAACAACCTCCGCCATTTTGAAATGTCGGACCATCGCTGGTTGTTATATTATATTAGATAGCCGATCTGTAAAGGGAAACAAGCTACTGTAGCCAGTATTGTAGCCAATTTCTACCAGGTGGCGTGTTCATGCTGGCCTGTCGCTACTCCATAAGATAGAGATGATATTGGAGACCCTCCTTGTATCATGCATATGAATATTGCCATGGAAAATTTGTATCCACTATCCATATTTTTCCTAAATGCCCTTGCTCTCAAATGATAAGTAATCTAGTTCTGTTTGGTTTGCAGAGATTATCCAAGGGGAAGAAGATCATCCCTCCGGCAACCATCCTGAAAGTGTATGAAGACCCAAAATTGCAGGCAGACCAGGAAGCACAAACGGACATCAGTGGTGCCGCATGTCCACAGTGTGTGCAACACAGTACTCCACTGAAAGAGAAGTCCGCTGAAGATGAGGCTTACGAGCTACTTATCCAAGGTACCTACAGGACACTAAAATATAGGCATGCTTTGTTCTGATTGGTAGAATTTGGCGGTGTAATTTACAACATTATAAACCTGATCAGTTATGATCTTTGAATTTGGATGTGCTGTGCGGAACAAATAGATATTGTTAAGAAAGTCGAGTTTAAACATACTTTGTGATGCTTGGAGTATGTTTAATTAGTTTAAATGTTTTTATTGGAGTGAGTCGTCAAACAATTTATAATACACGGGATTATCATAACCCTCAAAGGTATCCTACTAGTTTCAGCAATGTGCCTTCTTCAGGCATCAAGGGGATAATGAAAGTCTTAAAGAGAATGGCCTGCTTATATGCACGTTTTAGGTTGCCTTTGAGACCGTAATTCTGGGTAATTTAAATCACAGATCTGCCGTATTAGACTCTTGTCTGATCACCTTGACACTCACAAAGCTTACTAAAAATGCCCGATGAGGTGCTTCCGGCGAAACCTTGACAATTATCCCACATGTGATTGACAATCCATATTTTGTTGCAATCACATTCAGTCTTTTACTGGGTATAGCCTCTACAGATCTCTATAGAGACTTCTGAAATACAGTTGTGGACACTAGTTATGTCACAACTGCCAGGGTTATGGTGGTTAGGGCCAGTTCTAATAACTGTCCTTTAAGGTAGCACCGTTCAGGGAGAAGGATGTCGTTTTGTCCCAATTTGATGCATCAGAAAACTAGAGCTTGGTGAGTTCATTGGTGAGCACAGAATTTCCCAGGTCAGGACATATTCACAGGACAAAATTTGGTCTCTTCTCGTATCTAATTTCGGTGTATATGCTAGATATGTATACTCCGATCATATTGGTGGACGTAATTCCGTCACTTTTGTTTTTATTGCTGACAATTCGACATGCAATGGTTGGTTTTCAGTTATGGCCGTAACAATTAATCGGCTTCTGGTTCATACAGGAACTGTTCACCATATGGGTAATAACAATAATGATAATAAACTTTCCGCCAGTATACCGCGGATACCCGTATTTACGCCACTATCCGATATTTCGATTTCTGGACATAGGGACACTACCTTTTTTTGTGATTTGTTAGTCTATGCAGAATCCAATCTTTCATTAGTATTCTTGATTATAATGTCTTTCCAAAATTCAATTGAATATCAATTGATTGATTATGTATAATACATGTAGTTCAACAATCTTTCCTCTACTGGGACGAAGCAGTGAGCCCTTTTTACCTTATGGGGGTGTTGGGGAAAAGGGCCCACAGCTTCGCCACAGTAAAACAAACAGAGGTAAAGGAGAGCTGATTGGAATATACACAGGGAATTCCCGCCAAAACAGATGGGGGGGGGGGGGGGTTCATCAGCGGAATGGATCTTGGACACATAATCACAAGAACCAATGGATGTTGAGCTTACAGACGAGGCCCCATCGCGCTCTGCCGGATCATAGTCATGTACCAGCTGTCGCACTAGTTGTGTGCCTTGTACAGCATAATTATATATGATAAACCCATCATTCTTTCGTTACTTTCAAAACGCCTTTTTATTGTGGGCTTAAGCCTGGGGTTGTTCATATGGCTATATTTGTCTGCAAGTTGACCTCTTTGAAGTTGTCACCAGAATATCAGTGGATAGCACAGTCAGGAAAATGGTGATCACTTGAAAAGTACACCTGAATTAAGGCAATTTTGAATTAATTTGAAAGGAATGAACCCCACCTTCCCAAACAATACTATATAAATCAAACATTGTAATACTGTGGAATGACAAATTACACTGCTTAAACCATTAAACTTTTGACAAATCCTTGCAGTGATTCATGAGGAACGCATGTATCCATTGTACATGATGATCATTGGTCAGGGAAGGTCCTAACATTATCTCTAGTGAATGCACATGTATTTGACTGTAGGTCTCATAGATTGTGATGCAGCTCTTTGTTTTCTTTAGATGAACCTCCTTTGGGGTACTGGAAGGCCTTGGCTGAAGAGAGAAGGGCTGCTTTAGATGATTCTCTTGCAGAGAATGAACAGGTAAAGATTTATGTGTCAATATGGTTCAATTTGTATTAATATGCTGTTATCTATACTCGTTTTAGGTACAGAGATAAGCATATGTGACCATATATGCATTTATCTATATAAATTCATGTCACTAAGTCATATACATGTATGCATCAGTTATTATCGGCGGTATTTGTCCATAATTTCTATTTCATTTTTAGTTCTTTAATTAACATGTAAATCTTCAGTTGCACATAACATTTGTTTTAATTTCCCCCAATTATGTTTATAACCAATTACATGTACAAAGAATTTAGTAGTTGACCTGTTTTGGGGGTTTTATCCATTGTGTTTTAATCGTTCACCCACATACTTGATACTATTTCGAGATAGTTACAGACAGGTTTTGCCGATTTCAAGCAGCTACATACAGAAGTTTTAATGGTCTTTTTTCTTTTTTAGCTTTACACAGAAGTTAAACAACTGCAAGATGAAAACGAACGTTTAACAGACTTGGCTAAAGACGCAGAGTATTTTGCAGAACTTCTTCAGGTGAGGATTGTATTCTCATTTCACAATCCACCTACACGGCTGCAAGTTATGGTCAGAAAACAATCGGAAATAATATAGATGGAATTTGCTGGACAGAAACTGAAATGGTGGTTAAACATACTCCAAGTCATTAGGTTTTTTTGCCCGATTAGTCAAGGAGACCAAGTTAGTTTAGGAGAGTTTTTTCACCCTGCTTCTGAAACTCAAAATGTCTGTACATTTCGACAGTCTGACCACACCTTTCAGTATGCTGTCGGTGGCCTGGCGCAGTTGAAGTTCAGTCGGGTCTGGCTGAGCCATGGCTGGACGTGGGTGACATTTTCGGATATCTGTATATTAAGTACATGTAGATTATTTATATATTTCATCTGAACGGCCGAAGTTGGATGCTATGTATAGCTATGTTGCAAGAGAAACAAGAAATGAGAATATCAGGGGTTACAATCTCAGGTATTAAAACCAATGGGTAGCATCTATTATTTCGGTGTCAACCATAACTATGTGCAGCTTAAGGACTATATTTGTTTTAACAGAGATTACATTTAGTATAGCATCATCTACGTCTCTCTGTTTACTATTTCTGATATACGGTGTATTCTCATTTCTCAATCTAATTTTACGTCTCGGATATTCGTGAAGATAACTGTATATGCAGTGCATGTCGCACAAGTCACTCCTTGTAAGAATCTCGGCATTAATGAGCCCGATACTCAAAACTCATGAGAGCCTTCTTTTAAAAGAGTATACCTTTTTTTGAATAATTTTATTGATTTCGACTTGTACAAATCGTTGTTCAAGGCAATAACATAGGATAGTAGAAATTACATGAAGTACTTACTTCGGTACTAATTATCTAATACTAACAAGTTATTCTCTATGTGAGTGATTCGACGGAACATGTACTATGCTACAGAATCCTTATCTACCTTCTTAAAGAGGTTTTGTGGATAATAACATTACTGGGCGTGTGTGATTCAGACGGCGACCGGGACGGAAGACGCTGAAAACCAAGAAGAGGCCATCAGTGTGTCCGCGGAGAGCAGTGCGTCTCAATGACCCCGTGACTCCTGACCTCCGACATCAAGGTATGACACCCCCCACCTCCGTAGAATACTATTGATATCAACTGACTAACAACTGAAAGCAACTCTGGGCAGGTTGAGTAAATATTTATTTATTCATGTTACTGACTGGATAACAAAGGTCATCTAGTAAAGGGGTGAGAATTTAATGTACTCGGCGTGAAGCACGAGGCAGCGTTTCTAGAGAAGCGAACTTTCAAATTCTTATAACGCAATACGCTGTTTAATAGTTTGTCTCAATAGAATATCAATTTCTATGTATATGATTTACGTCACATCTTTTTAAAAAGAGGTTTCGAACAATAATATTCGACTATTGGCTATTTCATCACTAACACAGACTTGCCTTGAATGTTCTTTAGTCGAGACAATAAGTACGCTAAGCATTATTCGTAGATATACATCCGACATATGTTTTTAATCCCGCACATTGAAACTTTGATAAAACGGCTCACTTCACAAAGAGTTGATTTTTTAAGATGTAGAGGCCTTAACAATGAATAATACTGAACTGCTCCAGTGATTCAATTACCTTAGGGGAAATAACATTCAAGTAGCTGTAAAGTGTTGATAGATTTAAGTATTGTTTATTATCTATAAATACCACAAGTAGATTGGGTTCTCTGTGTTTTTATATACTTTATTCATAATGCTACTTTACCACCTGCGATCAAAGTAGTTTCACAAACCAGTTTCACAACTTTTCATTGATGTGTTTTGTTTGAAATACTATTCACTTGGAGATTTACTGTCATTGAATCCTCGACTTGCTTTCCACTTATATAAATATATATCCTGGCTTTAACTTCTGATATGAGTTCAGAGGAGACAATTATACAGAGGGGAATCCTCCATGTGTATTGATTCGCCAGTACTGTCGTTCAATTAAGATTAATCAGACATCGCAAAAACACCAATTAAACCACAGCTTTTATATATTGGCATAATTTAATATTTCTTTTCATATGAAGTGGAAAGAAATATATTAGAAATGTCTTGTATTTACAGTAGTAATTGGGAAATGGGTACATTGTTCCAGTCTTTCAAACATTAGAAGGATCAAGTCAATACGAACTAGTGGACGTGCGAATAACACCTGACTGAGGACCTAGTGGTCACGGAGATTGGACCACTTCTCTAGTATGTGCGTTTTGTTGTGGTCTTTATTGGTCGTGTAGCCAATCAGTTTCCATCCTTTCGCCAACAGGAATTCGCCCAATTCCGGCCGCGTAACGTCATCATACAACTTCACCGCAAGGTACCCAGCGCCATAGTCAAGGACCCGGGAACAAGCGTCGCAGTAGTCGGAGTAGCGTCCGTCGTAGTTCGCTGGCTCCTGATAGTACTGCTCTATCAGCTGTATGTGCTGCCGGATCCGGAAAGGCAAGAATCTGATCACGTCCACGTGACCGGCAACAGTAATCTCGCGATGACAGCCGATTACATCAAGAACTCGTGGTGTGTCGTCCGTGAGCCGGATGATTGGCCCCCTTGTGAAGTATGAAAAAACAAAGAGGAGGAGACTCAGTGAAGTTATGAAAAACTGTTCATCATGTTACCAGGTTAATTTTGACTAGAACAGAAACGATGAATTGCTAAGCAATTCATCCTATATATTCTGATAAGGCCAGTTACAATGGATTGTTCAGCAATTCACTAGGTGTATTCTGAATAATACAGTGACAATGAATTTTTCAGCAATTTACTAAATATATGCGAACTGCAGTTTTATTCATTTTAGTTTTTCTAACAAATTGATATTAATTCGTTATTTCAGTCTTTGTCAAAATGATCTTAAATGGACTTTTTATTTCTCTCCACACACACACGGTGTATGACAAAATATTTGTGTGTTCTTAAGTAACTATATACTGTATTATTGATGAATTGTCTGAGCAGACTGAAAAGGACCAACATCTTGTGTAAGGTGTGGCCACATGACAAGCCCTGCTTAGTGAAGAATTCCCCGGGGTATTTTAATATTTTCTGAAACTGGGACCTGATTAAACTGTATAAATATGTTTACCATAGATGTATGTATGTTTGTATATTGATGAACTAGATTCGCTTTGTAAAATATGCTTTTAATAAAATTTATACCCCGAACCATATTTTTAGACTTACGTGCACGTCAATAATAGAATAAGTAAAATGACTTGAATGGAATAGACACACAACTCCAATCACTTCTAGAGTTTGAACCCATGTTAGAACGTCCCTGCATAGAATGAGCAAGGGCCGTACCTTGCAATCAGTGTACTCACCTGTCCATCCTGCTCATACCAGTGTTATGTTCCAACTACGCTTTCTATGTCAATAAACATCTCACATTACCCGCTAGCCGGGTCTCAGTACGTCACATGACTGACCAGCATGAGCACACCACTGTCCCGACGTCATACTGCCCACCAGCCGGCTCCCGGCATGTCGTAAATCCCGCTGTCATTATTATTTATTGTCGTTGTGGAGCGCGCGCATTTTACGACATCAGTAGGGAGTCCAAAACCGGCCTGGGGAGAATTGATGGGTAGAGTGGAGTTTAAAGAGAGATGGGCAGCGAGGAGAAGAAAGATTATCCGGTTGGGTATCGACCTGGAGGTGTTGGTAGCCAGGGACAGTTTACATTTTTGACTGGAGGTGAAAGGGGAAGGGTGTCTTCTCTTTTTTTATTGTAAACGTGGGTTGGTCAGAATTCTTTATATTGTAAACTGGAGGCAGGGAGTATGTTGGTGGATGGGAACAGCATATTATGGAGAAACCAAACAAGAGTTAGTTGTGTTGTTGTTTATCGCACGATGGCAAGATCGCATATTACTGCGCGAGGCGAAGCTGAGAGCAGTAATATGCGATCTTGCCGGAGTGTGATGAACAATAACAAGACTAACTCGAGTTTGGTTTAGAATTTATCCAACCCCACCCGTCTAAATTACTTCTACATTAACAAATGACGTCATTTGTCAAGTGTATCCCACTAGAGCGATATTTTTCTTTTTTCTGAACTCCAGACTGAATACAGTGACCCAATGTTAAGCCTATGGAGTTTTTTATTAGGGCTAGGATAAACAGTGTAGACAGATGGCAAGACCTCGGTTGGTGGCTGATAGGTCAGTGTGCACTGCACACTGAAAGCAGGATGTATGTTTCTGTTGAGGGGCAGTGTGCATTGTAAACTAGAAGCCGGGCCCGTGTTGGTGGGTGGGAACAGGGAGGTCGAGCTTGTGTTGATGGGCGGGGGTAGTGTGCTTTCAAGTTGTAATGAGCCTGGGGGTGCTCGTCTGGTACCATCACTACCTCCGTGTGCCAACCGGTAACCAACCATTACCAGCTTTTAAATGGCATCGTTTGGAATGTGACTGCAACAAGCGGCAGGAATCAGTGTTGGCTTTGATATCAACTTCACTGCATACAGGTGTGCCTTTAGCAATGTATATACATGTCATGTCCGGAAGCGTCATGATGCCGTAGAACGTTGTCGAGCACGTTAATTGGCGCACGTGGATAACCGCGTTTATCAGTCCGACTATTCCACTAGTGCCAAATACCGTACACCACTTCTTGCCTGGCGACGCCTATTGGCATGCCTGACGACAATTGTCACCATGAAGTGCACACCAACCTGTTCCCTGCCACAGATGAAATGTCCTTATCTGAAGTCGTTCGGATATCCGGTTGTTGGCACCAATGAAATCCACATCATATCGCAGATGACCATTCCACTAGTGCCAAATTCTAGATATCCATTCATCCGCGGAGAATATCGTCACTGTGCTGTCACCACGCCCTCCCTGTGGCAGGGCTCGTACAGAGCCTGGAATTATGCTTTGGGGCTTTCCAGGCCTGGAAAAGCCTGGGATTCTGAGAGCCTGAAAAAGTTCATTTTGCATAAAAGCAATTATTTTTTATGTGAAATTCTGGTTATTATTAGCTTTCCTTAACTACGGTACCTTACTGCCAATGAAATTCCAGTGAATTTGATTAGATAGTTCCTTCATATTTAAAAGTGGCAAATGAAACTACAGTATAGTTTTTATCAAAAGCTGTTGTATTGACCAAAATGACAATAAAAATGGTGTCAACATTTATCAATCAAAGATCACGACGTTTCGCGCAAGTTCAAAGCGCTTCATCAGGTGATCAAAAAGGAAAAAAAAATGAAGGTCTCTATCCCAACCCACTGAAATTCCATTGGTAGTAAGAAAGATGACAGAAATTTTAACTAAATTTGGTGCTGAATCGGACATGGTATAAAAAATATTGACTATATGATATGCACCCTTCAGAAAACAAACAGTGACTGTTTTCATTCACTAGCAAAAGGGTATTGATTCACATTATGTGCCTGGAAAAAAATATTAGAGCCTGGAATTGGGCTGTCTATGTACGAACCATACTGTGGTGATGCCTACTCTATTGCCATCACGCCTACTACCCGCTGTCTGTGGTAACGACTACCCTACTGCCACTCACAATTCCAGTACATGTATGTGGTACGACCATGGATATAGAAAAAATGTGAGTGCAAGAATAGCCACGTTATGGCCTTTCCCACAGCACAATTTCACTGGCAGAATATGTCCACGACTTTCATATTTATTATTCAAATTTAAAAATATAATTGTTATTTAGGGCTATTTCTAATAGATATTGATAAGGTAAAGGATACAAGTAATAGAATATCTATAGAGTTATTGGTTATTATAGAGGAAACCTCTGAAGGGTTAGGGCCAGAGCTTGTATCCCATTGAGTTTGAATCGCGTAGTAATTCACAAGAAGCCACATGGATTATGTAGCGATTCAAACGAGATGGGATCGAGCTCTGACCCGAAACTTGAATGGGGTTCTGAAAATATCTCGTGCTTCATTCACATTGACTATTTGGCTATCATTTGTGATATAATCCCCATTGGGTATTTTTTTTCTTCTAAATGCTTCATGGACGTTGGATACGAGTTCCCAATGTTAAGTCTATGGAGAAAAAAATACCAGGGGTTAGATCAAACTTAATCCGCCATAGATTCAGCAAAGTACAATTTGACAGGACTTAAGTATTGCCTTGCCTATTGACAATAAACTAATATAAAAATAATAATTTCCACATGACAATACAGCCCCTTGAAAAAAAGAAAGAAAAAGTTTACCCAGAGACGAATCTTTTCATGTTTTACAATCTATAGGCTATCTGATATATTTGTGAATCTTGTAAACAAACGCTAGAGTTCACATGTAGTAACAGTTGCCATACGTCCGGGGAAAATCAGGCAATTTTGTAATTTGTCAGGGAAAACTAGATTTTTGAAGAAAAAAAACGTCCGGGAGTTTGCGGACCGATATCTAGCCCTGGCACCCACGAATTATGTGTATATCAAAGAAAATGAAATATACCAGACGTTTCGAACAAATTTGAGTCTTGTCTAATCTGGCATCATCACCTCGACTACAGACTCTAGGATGAATGCTGAAGAGACCATCCATAAAGTATATGTGCGCACAATTTTTGTAATTCTGTACCCACCTACTGTCAATCCTGTACGCATTAGATCAAAAAGGAAATAGACGCAAAATATCTTGAAATTGTAACCCCCACCCCCACCTCAGTGCGTACGTAATTTATGAATGGCCCCTTGTAACAATTTAGTTTGGGGATGTTTCGAAAATATTGTCTTAGAACTACAGCAACCAAAACGGATGGAAAAGACGGCTGTAAAAGACCGTTAAATGTAAACGACCGTTTTATTTGTCAGGAAAGTGTCAGTGAATCTCGACATTCCCAGTTTGTGGAAACGTTGGTAGTGTTAACAGTTGCCATGCAGGGTAGTATAAATAACATTCAGCCCTCTTGACGTTGTATATGCGGGCTTGTAAAGTAAATACAGAAAAAATATCGGGGTGGGCAGTTAGCTCAGTGGTTAAGGCACTTGACTTGTAATTCCTTGGTTGTAGGACTTTGTGGGTCCGAGTCCTACTGCAGCCACTCTTCTTCTTCATTCCCAGCAGTGGTAGAATTACTGCTTTATCAAAGATCAATCCTTCTTAACCATGTCTATGTAGTGTGGGAAGTAAAAGAACTCCTTGGTAAATGTGTAGGGGTAAGATTTCTACCTAAATTCATTACATAGACTCACTACCCTTGTGGTGTTAAAGAAAATCTTATATTTTAGTAGTTTATAGAAATTTATAAATACTTAATGTAGTGAGTCAGTACTCAGGTTATAGTCTAGATCATCACGCTTATCGACGGCCGGAGCTTTCTCCATGGTATTTCTTCTTGAAAATTTTTATTTTTCGTTTTAACGCGCCAGATCCCTAGTTCTCATCACTGTGGTTGTGACAGCTGCAGGGTATAGCTCACCGAAACACTAAATTATCCCATATTTCTCCATTGTATGTACCAGGATGTCTGTATGGTAAATCTACCAAATGGACATTCTCTTAAGGGAATTGTGGCATCTCATAGGCATGGTGTATCATATTACAAGCCCCTCCTCCCTACACTTGAAAATGATCTCAAACAAGCTTTACAGTGTTCCTCCTACCACCTCTCTCATTATACCTTCCTTCTATGAGCCAACCCAACAATACACACCTCTGATAACAGCCCTCGTGCCTATTCATAAACTTGCCTTTTACAGCTATCACTTATTTCTTTTGTCCTATCTAACGAGGCACGCTCCAAAACAAAACTTTTATACCACTCTGCCTTCCACCTTTCTCATATCCTCCTTACATTGGCCTACCCAACAATGCATGCTCCCAAACAAAGCTTTTATACCACTCTGCCTGCCACCTTTCTCATACCCTCTTTACATTGGCCTACCCAACCCTTACATTGTCCTACCCAACAAAGCATGCTCCCAAACAAAACTTTTATATCACTCTGTCTGCCACCTTTCCTCCAATAATGCACGCCTGGAAATATGTCCCTTTTCACACATCCACCAACTGCCTTATCCCTCCTTCTATCAACCCATTTAACAATGCCTCCTTCTAAACAACCATTATACGATTCCTTCAATTACCTTTCCCATATCCTCCTTCTTTTGCCCCATACAACAATACATGCTTCCCAACATAACCCTTTTCTTGTTCCACCGACCACCATTCTCCTATACTCTATCTGTCTCCCAATAAAGCCTATTTCCTAAAGCCTAATACAACCCTTAAAGCAGGTGTACCATTAAGACACCCGATCTAAGCAGACCCTGGCAGATTTGTTCATTTGCTAGGTCAGTTTGAATCACGTGAGTTGGCCTGGCTGGATTGCTCTAGTGGATCCCCCACCCCCATTGGTGGCTATGATTGGTAATAGGGGCTGCACACACGGAGTGTGTGTGTGTTGGGGGGGGGGGGTAAGGCAAGGAGATTTTACAAGATTTATGAAGGTCCAGATAGGTAGTGAAAGACGCAACCTGACTTGGCCAGACAAAAAGAATCGGCCTGGTAGAGCCTGCATTCAATTCTGCTGTATAAACTGCCTTTCCCCTATCCTCATCCTTTTACCCCCATCCAAAAATATTTGTTTCTAAACACATCCCTTATCCTGCTCCATCAATAGCCTTTCCTGTGTCCTTTTATTCACCTCCCCCGAACAACGCTCACTTCCAAAAACCACCCCTATTCTTACTCAACCAATTGCCTTACCTATAGGTATCCGCCCTCTATTGTCTCCCATATCTATGCACACTCTCAAACACAACCCTGCTCCTCTGACTGTTTTCTTGTGTCCTCCATCTATTAGCCCACCCCACGATGCATGTCTTCACCCCCCCCCCCAACCCCCCACCCCCCACCCTTACCCAACTCCACCAATGGTCTTTCTTGTATCATGCTTCTCTTGATCCACCCAGTATTTCAAACGCAACCCTTCCACCTTCCACCTTCACTATATCCTCCTTATATTGACCAACAGTATCCTCCTCCACCTTTCTCTGGTCCAGGCTTTTGTTTCCGTCCTCCAGTGATCTTTGAAGTGACGCCCCAATCATGCGGTGCACCTCGGGTGTATCAATACCAGATTGTTTAATCTATCAATGTTCGGGGCAACTGCGTAAATAGCCTTTTCATAAGCGACGTTGGCGCCGTTTGGGGGCACGGTGGTCGATGGCCTCGCGGAATTTGGCTCAGGCTGAGATCCCCTGCTGGTCTTAACCTGTCTCTGCCGCGCGTCTCCACCACGAGTCAATACTCAATGCGTCATTTATACACCGTTGCGAACAGGTTGGTTTGCAAATGTACAATTTACAATATCAAACCCGTGAAGATGGTAGCATTGTTATCGCTAATTTCATCAGTAAAGGAACGTAACACAAAGCTCAACATATTTCTGAGACCAAAAGGTAAGTGTATCTCTCCAAAAGTGAATTTAAAATGCAAGTCATTGTCATGGAAATTGATTATTTCTGTGTCAGTTGTCTGGGATTAGGCCCGAGTCTTTGATCAGGAGGCCACGTTTTAGGTAAGCTTGTGGGTAGGATAGGAATGAGATGGATCTTCTTGTATTGCAGAAGGTGGGCTTGGATATGTTGAGTTGTAATAGGTCAAATAAGATTGGGTTGGTCATTGTGTATTGCAAAGTGCTTTGCTGGATTAGGTTAGGTTGAATAGGACAAGGTTTATCCAATGGTCATCACACATGGCTGGGTTGGGTTAGGTCAAGACCGGGTGAGTTGCAATGGGTCAGATAGGATGAGGTCGGGTCATTGTTAATTTGGAGGATTGGATCGGGTCAGGTCAAGTTGTAATGTATCGGAGGGGATGGGGTTTAGTTATTGGGCATGGCCAACAAAAATTTATCTCTGTCCACATTCCTTTCACGAAATTGGAGGTTTGTAAGAATGTTACTAGTTACTACCGTTTGCTCCTATTCTCAACCTTCATCTTTAGAATACAAAATGAGATCAGGGGGTCCTGAACTTTAACCTTTTAATGTTAAATTAGTCTCTGAATGTCGAGCGTGTACGCAAAAAGATAAATTAGAAACCTAACACTTTGTATATTGTTTCATTCCCTATGTGTACTTATTTCATACCAGGACACACCGAAGTACACTCCTTTATAAAGTACCTATGATTGTAAATATGTATAAGCTCGTAAATAATGTTCAGGGTATCAATAAAACACACGAACTCACGGCACTCAGTGTACACATACCAATTTCTGTAAAGGTACACTGATCACAAAGTTAAGTGTGAGCTGTTTACCTGAGATCAGTCTGACAGGTTAGGCCGGGTCAGACCCCAAATTCACACACGCGTACACACACCGGCCCTACCGGTCTGGAAAGAAGAGAACCCTTGGAGGAGTCGGTGGCGATCACCACGCAGTCTCACGCCACCGTCATGCATCATTGATCACACTAATCAATGTGCTGCACTGTAGGGTCGGCGAAGCCGGCACCCGAGGATTTCTAACCTTGATTTTTATGACGATGATTTATTCTTAGCGGGTAGGCACACACAAACTCCCTGTTTCCACTTCAAAGACCAACAAGCAGTAGGTAGACCTTTCCTGTGTCATACTACCATCATCTCTCTGAGCCAGGTGCATACATATGTATTTATAAGATGACGTAGAGTATGGCTACCCTGGTAACGGGGAGTCCAGTGGTCATCATCCCCACGCGTTCATGGAGTCTATCAATATGGAGTTAAGTGTCAGTGGACTCCACATACAACTAACTGTTCACTGTTTAAGGAGTAAATATGTTTTGCGAGTAGTGTAACAAAATGACGCTTTCAACCAGGAGCAGAGCACCACGCCACTGTCATCTATGACTAAATGTAACACCTTTTTTTCGACTACGGAGACATAGAAAACCTCCATTGGAAAGAAGGAATTCACCACACTAAATGTAACACCTGCACTAAAGTGTGCGGGGTCTCATGGAGAACAGACAATGCCAAAAAGAAATGTGACAACAGTGGTAGTAAAGACTGTACAAATGTAAAGTCTTATAACCTATCAATAGGTCAATTGGGTACATTTTGATCGGAATTTGTTCAGTGGTAATCTTTTGTAAATGGATACAATCTCGTAAAACATCACAAACCCCAAAACCCAAATATATTCTCATATGATGCAGTAAACAGACTGTTTGGTCACCAATCGTGTGATATGTGTGTTTTGCGTGATGCCTACAGAGACAATCATGAACGGAAACTACGTACCAATAGCAACTATTGTGAAATACTAATACTAAATAACAGATAGGAAAAGAATAGCTGTTGATTAGGTAGACCAATAACTGACCAGTCTAGGAATTCAACGACTACAAAGTATTATTATTTCCAACTAGGTAATTACCGCCAAGTACGGACATTAATGCTGGTATGAACTCACCGCGCCACGAGAGGCAAGAACGATCTAAGGAAAACCATGACATCTCCAACGCTGTCCGGTGTGGTTGTTTAGGGGTGGTTCCGGGCTTGGAACACTAAGAGATGACGCGCTCATTATATCAGTAGTCCATCATGCCGCTTGTCCCAGGGCGCCGGTATGTACAAGGCGCCGGTAGGCGGGGTACCTGCCGAGTATTTCTTATGTCGTCTGCGCGCGCGGTTATGGCCGACTTCCCACGCGTCCGCACAGGACGCAGGGCGGGCTCCCAGGTAAAGGCTCCAGCGTTCCAAAGGCGTCCGATCAATGGCGTGGACGTGCGCTTAAGACACGAGCCGAAAACAGTCTCCCACCTCTACTGCCTGCACTGCCACCACCTCCAAAGAAGCACCATGGTTGGGTGAACAGCGCCCGTTCCACACCAATGAATCGCCCCGATGAAACGCATAGCAGCTCAATGGCGTTTCATTAATGTTTTAGTGGCTTCATCGATTGAAATCCCAACTTTACACGTCCTCTGGTTTTAAAAGATCGTCATAGGAGCAGAGTTTTAGCAGAAATACAAACTGAACTCGTCTTTTGTCACCGACAGCGACCCCTAGAGGACGATGGAGTAACGATGTACCAATAACAGTTTTTGTGCTGATCACTCTATAGATACTGGACGGTTATTTTAGAGATGTGAGGGGCAGTGTGTGGAGCTGAAGAAGCTACACTGGCAAAATACAGGTTTATTCTAAGACCCCGCACCCACCAACGCCGATGCGAGCCGACGCGAGCCGATAAAAAATTACCATATCGTAGCGCGTCGGGAGGCATATCGTAGCGCGTCGGTTCGCGTCGGGACGCGTCGGGACGCGTCGTAACGTGTTTGGAGGGTGCATGATAAAGGTACCATGGTCCCGAGACACCCCGATATAGCTCACGACACAACCAGCGTGATTAACAATATTTCCTTTATAATTCCAGAAATAATGCATATTTATGCTTGATATTATACCTGTAAATACAAAACAATAATATATATGATATTGCCTAATAATATTTAATGAAAAAATCAATTCTCAGTTAAAGTATAAATTGATCGATTTAAGACCCTTATCTACTATCAACTTTCACCATATTTGGAGAACCGCCTTAGTATCATATATTCTAGGTATTCTGAAAATTTCATAATTTTCCATCGATTATTTCATATGATTTCCCGTTTAAAGTGTCATCTATACATACCAACGCGCACCGACGCGGCCCGACGCGCTACGACAATCGATACATGATCGATTGTCGTAGACCCTCTATGATATGTTTTTTTTATCGGCTCGCGTCGGTATGTATAGATGACACTTTAAACGGGAAATCATATGAAATAATTGATGGAAACTAATGAAATTTTCATAATACCTAATATATATGATGGTAATGCGGCTCTGCAAAAATGGTGAAATTTGAGAAAAGATAAGGGTCTCAAATAGATTAATTTATACTTTAACTTGAAACTGGTTTTTTTCGTTAGATATTATTATGAGATATCATATAATATCATTTTTTATCTTCAGATAAAATATCAATCTTAAATATGCATTATTTTTGGAATTATAAAGGAAATATGCTTGATTACACTAGTTGTATCGTGAGCTATATTGGGGTGTATCGGAACCATGGCACCTTTTTCATGCACCCTCCCAACACGTTACGACGTGCCCCGACGCGAGCCGACGGGAACCGATACACTACGATATGCATCCCGACGCGCTACAATATGGTCATTTTGTGTCGGCTCGCGTTGGCGTTGGTGGGTGCCCGGTCTTAGAGATGGGAGATGGGGGGGGGGGGGGAGAGTAAAAGGTGAATGTCGGGTAGCCCGCGGCAAGGTCCTAGATTTGTGAGATGTTTGGTGATAGATAGTGGGTTGTGGATTGTGGTGGTGAACAGTGGTCGACGGGTAGCCTATTGGGTGGCGGGAGTTCATTGGTGGACCGTACAAGATGGGTCATGGGCAGTCAAAGATGGATCTGGGCAGTGGGCAGCAGGATGCGTATTGTGGTCACTGGAAGGAGGATTTGTGGACAGTGAAAGGTGCATGGGTAGCGACAGGTCAGTTGTGGGCAGCGGGAGACAGAAAGTTGAAGGCGGGAATGTGGAAATGAAATTGGTGGTGGGCGGCATGAGGGAGGATTTGGGCAATGAGAGACGGGGAGCTGGCGGCAGGTCGTGGGCGGCACAGAGTGGGCCACGGGTCGAGGGTGGTTGCTCATTCATTATACAACCTACACCAGGCAGCGCCGACTCGCTTGGCCTGCCCTGCCAGTCCCCTCTTCTTCTACTCCACCCAACACCCCACGCTCTGCGGGCGTCAGGCCGATCAATAGCCAATGATCCGTGACACACCAACCAAAACATGGCCTCAATAATTCAACACAGACACGCCGTGCCCTGCACCCGGTCACACTCGAGAAGGGGAGAACTTCAAAGAAAATGCCGCGCTCTGGGCTCGATGCTATGGATTAATTCGTAATCACGCCGTGTGGGGCAGTGTATGTGTGAGATGGCGTCTTCTTCGTCTTGCAGTGCTCTCTACTTACTTTTGAATCGTCCGTGTAAAATGAATATACATATTACTATATAAACAGAGACAAACATGTATAATTATACGTAATGATAGACTGGTTAACTACCTTCACATACACAGATAAGTGCGCACTACACGTTCATCGATATGCACATCTTCATCAGCATGTGCACCTAGACTTGCAAGCACTCCTACGCCCATGCCAATATGCACTTTCACACCTACACGAACAGCTACACCAGTACATTTTTTTATACCGGTATTTCTTTTAAATGTTTATTGCTATCAACAATCTCGTTGATTTTCCTTGCAATACAACTCACAAATACAACATACAACTTCGATGATAATTACAATACTTTTCTCCTCTATGTGTACACTGTTGCACGTGCTTAATAGTACACATTACATGGTGTATTATGCCCTTGCATATTGATATGTCACTATTCCTATTAACATATACTATAGCATAATTACAGATGGGCTCATTAGGTCTTGCTCATTGAACCTTTACGATTATACATTTTTAAAGTCTAATCCAAACCCTTCTGTAGACTTCTAACATACACTTATTGAATTTTTTTATTCTGTCAGCTGTACCTTACCTGGGAGTTTATTCCGGATCTCTAAACCGGTATATATCGTAGATTTCCTAAATCTCTCCTTTCTTACGCTGCTTATCGCTATGTTTAAGAGATGTCCCACATCTACGCACATCCAGTATCGTAGCCTCTCGGGGCAAGGGGGGCAACTCCCCCCCCCCCCCCCCCCCATCCCCGAGGTTTGAGAGTGAGAAATGTTTGTATTCGTATTTCTAGGTTTACTCTATATAATAGAAATTTGATGACTAAGCTTGGGCCTGAAACGAGATGGAAAATGCATCAATTCTCATCGACTATTGTAGCATGTGCAAGCATGGTGGGTACTACTATATTAAATATATACCAGAATTCAATAATACCTTACCATACATTGGCGTAGTGTACATAATGTCTTCACACTGCCGATGTTTCAAAGTGTTCAGTATAGCTGTGCACTGCACGGGGAGCAGTACAGAATTCATACTGTTATAGGCCCGTTTCCATTGGCTGACGAAAATGTCGGACATTTTTTAGTTACCCAGAAAGTCTGTAAGTGGTGCCACTGACTGTGCGTCGGTATTGAAAAATCAGTGAGGGTTTCAGGTCAATCATTTCTTTATAAATACATCTTAGATCCCTAAGGATGTCGTCATAAAACTATGATGATATTAAGAAAGTTAGAATGCAGTGATATCATCCATTATGCCCTAATCCGGAAGTATCTGGATACATTTAATCAGTGGCGACTGCAGGTTCACATTCTTGATTCTTCAGTGGTCATCTCCCATGAAAAAAGAAGGCCTTTCCCTCAGTAATGATGATTTCTACCATAAATGCATTTGATGATGATTTCTACCATAACCCTATTCACACATATAGGAACCCCACCAGTTTGTCTATTGGAAATATATACTTAGCTGTAGCATAGGAAGGGATTATCTTCAGGTTTCTCTGTGAGATAGAAATTGTGGTAAACACTAAGCAGTCATTAGGTGGAAATGGTCTGTTATGGGGTCGATGATTATGCACAAGGATAAATCCCCAAATGCACTACCTGTCCATTTCATGGACAGGTTGAACTCATAAATATGTTTCATCATGGAGGAGGAAGATATGGATTTTAGTAGTAGTTCACCAGAGCAAACTAGACCAGACTAGATTTATGCTTGATCAAAAGTTCAGCACTGCATATGATTGGTTGGTCTAAAATGATAATTACTAAGGTAAAGTATGGTGAAATATCAATAGCTTTTCAGTGATCTAGGAGATCAGGAGTTTTGTCTCATGTAATATCTCCCCCTATATTAATAGTCTTTTACAGTAGATTTGTCAAAGATGTAATAACTGTTATGTTATACTATTGTACATACAAAAGAAAATGGGGGAAGGGGGGTTCGGAAAATGTGACATAATATTTTGGGGGGTGGTATGAAATGTTTGACAAAGTATGACAGGGGGTTGGGGGGGGGGGGGTCCTAAAAATGCCCTAAAAAGTGTGACATAATTTATGGATGGCCCCTTATGGGGGATACCTCGACTTGGACTCATGCCTTGTTCATGGAAGACCTGCCAACTGGCAGAATGAATAAAAGTTTCTCCAAAAAAAAAAAAAAAAAAAAAATGCCTCGGTGGCAGTATCCCGCCCTCGACACCAGATGGCAGCACCGCAGAGATCCGGCTCCACTACAGGACTGGTCCCTTCTTCACCCATTCGTCCACAAGGCCGCTCATTTTCCCCCCTCCCTCATGGCCATAGCATCCCTCGGGATTGACCCCATGCCCTCCTGCGTAGAGACAACCAGCAGGACGGGTGGGGCTCGGGGACTGGATAAGATCATCTGCATATCTGCATTTAAGATCATCTTTATCTTATATGCAGATGATCTTGTTATTTACTATAGTGATCATGACCCTGTTGTTATTGTGCAGTAACTACAAAAGGAACTTGATAAGTTCATGAACTGGTGCAGGGCGAATGTTCTTACAGTAAACACTAGTAAAACCAAGGTTTGCTGGTACCTCCCGACCAAGAAGAAGAAGTGCATTGTTAATCTGGATATTTATGCAAACCAATCTAAACTTGACACTGTCTCCTCTTACTCCTATCTTGGGGTTGAGATTGATTCTAGTCTCAACTTTGATAAACAGTCCCAGAAAATTCTTAAGCATGTAAGCAGCAAAATTTTTCATTTTCAGAGAATCAGGTACTTATTAACTAAAAGGGTAGCAATTACCTTCTATAAACAAGCAATTCTGCCCATTTTTGATTACTCAAGCATCTTCATTGATGGAGCATCTAAACAAAGTCTTGCCAAGATGCAGAGACTCCAGAATAAGGCGCATCGGGTCTGCCTAAGGGATAATAACAGGTTGCTCTCTACTGAACAACTTCACCTCAATACTGGAACTAAGCCTCTAGAGCGTAGAAGGGCTGAACTGATTTTGATGTATATGCGCAAAGAGTATATTAAAAGGCATGGCCAGCTCGGACTTAATGAAGGGGAGGCTGTAGGTTTGACTGTAAATATTGGTGAAAATGCAAACAAAAGTGAAATTATATCCAATAATGAAATTAATTATGATAACCCTAATGATAGGGTTCTTCGTTCGCAATCTAAGCTAAGGTTCAAGTTGATTAGACCACATAGTGAATTTATGAAGAAGTCGCCTAGATATAGAGGTGAGAAGCTGTGGAATTCCCTCCCTGAAGAAACCCAAAAATTACCATGTAAAGCCAGTTTCAAAAATAGGATTGCTAGTTTACCTAAACTGAATTGAATTTAAGTGGTGTACTGGGTTACCCCATGCAGTGTATGCATCATTCCTCATACTCGTTATCATTCTGTCCTCATACTCGTACCAATTTTCATGTTTTTCTTTTAATCGTCTGTGTATAATACTTGGTGTGTTAAAATTAACTTCTACTTATTATCAACTCATGTAACCTATATGTGATTTGGAAGTTGACTATGTTGATATTTGTTAATGCCCGGATACTGTATTCTTATAATGGAAGACCACCTACCTACAGGTAAATTATATGTGAAAAAAAAAAAAAAAAAGCTCCTCCATCCTCCTCCAGGACAAGACTCAACCATTCTCCTCTCTCTTCCTCCTCCACCCCTCATGGAAGTCAGGCCTTGGGGCCTTGTTCGCTTGCTCCACCCGGGAACATACATAAGGCCCTCTTACTAAATGGCTTCTTTACTGACTTATTATCCGCTTCCATAAAACTTGAACTATCATCTCTAGTCAATTTCCCATGTTGGGTCAATTGGTCGTTGATTGTAAATTGAAGAATAATTGATGTGGGGAAGAACTTCATATCCGGCTGACCTCGGACCCTCTCTCTCACTCTGCGGCAGATTTGAAGCAAGCAGGAACTTTTACCACCACCTGCCCCTCAGCTATAACATGTATATCTTGAAAATGTATCCTCTTAACTGACCTCTTAGCTGCTTCCATGAAACTTGAATTATTGTCTGACTTATCGAGTACCGGGTATTAAATATAATCTCAAGCCAATTTCCCGTGTTAGGTCAATTATTTACAGCAGGGGTTTGGGCCACATGTTTTCACAACATAAGTTATAAAACGGTAATAAAAAGAAAGTTGGCCCCAAAGGAAATATCCACCAAAGTGTTGTCCGTTCCCATAGTATACAAGTTAAAGCTGTCAATGCCAAAACTTCGAGTCTTTTATAGATCTGCCTGATCACAAAACTATTGTTTAAGGGCCGTCCATAAATGACGTCATGCAGCAGGGGTGGAGAGGGAGGGGGTCCCAGTACCCATGACTAATAATGATAAGGGTTGTGTTTTAAAATATGACAAGGGGGAGTGGAGTTGAAAATAATTGTCAAAATTAGCATGACGTCATTTATTGACAGCCCCTTGTTCTTGATTATATTGTTACTCAAATTCATCTGGTAACCATAGGGAAATAACTTTTTTACCTGTATAATCTAATTTTAGGATATTTCTATAATAGCATTGAAAAAAATCAATTTCTATACCCTTTATATCCTTGTTCTCTCTGATCAAGAACGCTAGGATTTCAATCAATAAAATAAAGAGATAGGGGAATGTATATTTAGTAGCCATTAGGGCCGTAAGAGAAACCAAGTTACAATCTTTTCAATACAAAATTATGAATAGGATCATTCCTACCCAATCTTATTTGTACCGCAGGAATATTGTTGACACCCCCCTATGTACCTTTTGCGGAGCAAAGGATACGATAGAACATTTTTTTATTGAATGCCCACCTTGTCAGGAATTCTAGTAACAATTATCCAATCGGCTTAAGAATACGATAGATATAACTCTATAGATGTTGAAATAACTGTTCCAAAACTATCGTCTATCAGTATATGAATGGTCACTTGAATTCATCTCATTATTTCAAAATAAGTCAGCAGTATGTCTACGTGGATATCCCACCATGCTGATCACTAGAATTTTTTGAATTTTTCTTGACACTCCTGAGAGGAAATTATATGTGTCATCATGTGTTTTCTGGAAAATATAGAAAGGAAGCCGTTAGTCATCTGTAGATAGATCTACGATGAACAAAACAGTCCTAGTCCTGGGTGGGTTTCAGACGATTCTACGGCAGTTCTATGTAGACAAACATATGCCCTCAGTAGGTCTATGTGGACACCACACCATATTAGGTGCTCACGATTTAACTCCTATCGCCAGCAGGTCTATATCAATTTTTACTCAACAGTCGAGGTAGTTCTGCAGGTAAAGAATTCAGGATGTGACCTGGACGGGAAATCAGTGGGATATTGAGCTACTTTGAAATACACTTATATGTATGTGGTCCAATGTAAAACGTAACCAGTACTGGAAGCAGGGCTTTGCGGGGGAGGTCGCGATCATAATGCCCGGCCGCCCGGCCGGCCTTCTCTGTCGTTATCACTATATTTTGGTGGAACACCTCCAAAATTGGCTATTGCACTGAGTATTGTCCCCGGCCGGCGGCCGGCGACCACCAACAGGTCAGCCGATACTGCCCGGCTACGGGGTTTTGGAGGCACGGGGAGAGGCTGGTGGCAGGCAGGGGCCGGCCGTGAGGGGCCTGTGAGCTCTCATGAGCTGTTCCACCAAGCAGATTATCGCCGCCGGGAGGTTTGGGCCGGCTATTGCCGCCGATCGCCAATAGGTGACCACAAGGGGCCCGGCCTGGTCTTGTGCTTCCTTGGTGGAATAGCCGCATAACTACAGGTCATTTATACTTGTTACTTCTCTCCAAATGTATTGTCCCACCATTTCTTAACATTATCTACAATTTTTTTTGCAAGGAGCAATTCAACTCTGTGCTGATTACTTGGTCATTTTATCCTACCCCTAATATAAAATCCCATAGGCTTAAATTATCTACATATTTTTTTGCAAGGAGCAATTCAACTCTGTGCTGATTACTTGGTCATTTTATCCTACCCCTAATATAAAATCCCATAGGCTTAAAATTGAGTTTCTGCATGCCACGCTGACTGGCATACAGAGTTTTATATGCCACTAGTGGCATACAGAATAGTTATCACGTAATATTTCGAAATCGAGGAGGCAGGGTAGGATAAAACCAAAACTTGATTCATTTTAATCTTGGCCACCGCATGCCACTCCTGGACTTTTGGCTCCGAACTTCACTCGGCTTCGCCTCATGAAGTCACTATGCAAAACTCCAGTTGTGGCATATGGTGGCCAAGATTAAAACTCATCCAGTTTGACAATAGCATTCATTCATATTAATTACTAGATCATTGTATTGAACTCAATTTCAATTTCTCCCTGCCACTTATCTTCCATAAGATTACATGCTTTATATAAAAAAAGAAATTGAAAAAAGAAGCAGTAATGTAAACTTGATAGACTTAAGGATATACAGCCTGCATACAATTTTAAGAAATTGTCAATTCTTCACCAATTATGATACAGTACAGTTGATAATGTACCAGATGTAACTTACCATTAATAAAACTGCTTACTAACAAAAAAACTATCAAAGGTCTGATAAAATATGAGGATTTTTATTCATTTAAATTGGTTTTGCATATAATTACTATATAAAAGGGAATTTTCGTCTATCTGCTCAGATCAGGACTGCTGCTATTTCAAACCAATTTGAAGCACACATTAACTGTTGCAAAAAGGGCAACCATTTGTTTTAACAACAGTAATCTATACTTATTCACATATATGATTACCAAAAACATGGATTTTGAGTCTGTGAATTTGTTATCAAGTGGTTCAAAGCACTTTTTCTTGTATTCTAATCGATGTATTCATTAAAACCCATTGGATAACGTAAAAAACAGATAACGTAAAACACATTTCCAGGTCTCTTCTGGCAATATTTACCATAATTCTAGCCTTATAAATAAAAATATGCATTGAATATAGTCAAGTAACTTCAAACTTATGGAAAATAAAATGTCCATATATATACAATTATCTGGTCCAATGATATCTGGATAACGTAGAAAACATCCTTAAACAGTACTGTCCCTTTGTAAAAGTTAATTGTTCATATTTTCCAGGTTATAAAAAGAAAGTTATAATTTCTCATGTGTTTTCTCTAGGTGTTATATGAATGAAAGATACACTTATTTCAATAAAACACATAGATTTTTATTCCCTGTAGTTTTGAGAAGCTGGATAACGTAGAAAACATGATTTAGTGAGACAAATTTCATTTTGAAAAATATAGTACATGGACCTAGCAAAAATGGTAAATTTTCTATTCAGGAACACTGCCCAGTTGTACTGATTGATGGGAAACATCAATTGATGTAATAATTATGTGGATCTGAAGTAGTCAGAAATAGGTATGGACTTGGGACGATAATGGTGCACTTTTCGTGAGCCTTTCCCATATTTATAACCGGTATTCAAGATGAACACGTCAATTTGTTTTTCAAGGATCAAGTAGGCCTATCGCTTCTCGGCCTTTTAGCTAAGATAATAAAATATATGATGAAATATTAGAAGGTCAAGTGTCCAGTCGGCTAGCTATAAAGTCTTACATAAGTAGGGCCCGGATGGATTTATTTACAGTAGGCTTTGGCCTAGGCCATATGAGGGGTGCAAGTTCTTTTTTCTGTTTTCTCTCCAGAATTTACAAGGGAGCGGTCAACTTTTTTTATTTCCGAGGAAGGGGGGAAGGGCAACTGATTAGATTTTTGTTTCGGTATGTGTGTGTGTGTGTGTGTGTGTGTGTGTGTGTGTGTGTGTGTGTGTGTGTGTGTGTGTGTGTGTGTGTGTGTGTGTGTGTGTGTGTGTGTGTGTAGGTGTGTGTGTGTGTGTGTGTGTGTGTGTGTGTGTGTGTGTGTGTGTGTGTGTGTGTGTGTGTGTGTGTGTTGTGGGGGGGGGGGGGCTTTTTAATTTCTTTCCTTTAAAAATAATAAAATGCTGTTCCATGTTCAGAAAAGTGTGTCCCATCATCCACAAATAACAATTGAGTATCTACACATAGAGTCTTAATCTTGAAGGAACGCTGATACATCGTGTGCAATCATGGACAATTTGAGCGAGATGTTACTATTTAACCCTTCTGCAGCATGATGCCTCCAGGCATTCCCCTGGCTACAGCAGCATGATGCCTCCAGACATTCCCCTTGCTACAGCAGCATGATGCCTCCAGGCATCATAGAGGCATCATTGATACTTATAATTATACAAAATTCAATAAATAAAATAATAATTGTTTGAATTGCAAGGAATTTTGACATAGTAAAAACGCCATGACCTTTGATTTGATATAACAAAATATCATCAGCTACCAAGGTATACGGTATTACTCAAATTGCATGACACTGGTATCATGATTGTGACATTGCTATTTTTAAAAAAAGGAAAGGTGCCTGCCGTAGCAAGGTCGTTATAAATGCAGGCAATGCTTGCCATGTAATGCTAAGCAGGGGAACTGGGTGCTGCAGGGAATTAAGTACCCGGTAATGAGAAAAAATCACAATCATTTCTAAATCTAATTGCTAAGAAATAAATTGAAAATAAGACAATTTGGGGGAATATTACGATCTTCCGGTCTTGTCTCCTTCTTGTGTAATACAATTTTATGATTTTAGTACCGGGTAGGCTCTATAGATCATGATTCCTTTATGTGTACATGTTTCAGTGATGGAGTGTGGCAAGAGGCTGGCGCCATCTGTCAGAGAGCACCACAGTCTGTAGGAAAGCAGTGTTTGCCGCTAGATGGAGCTCCCACGTAAACACACTATCACGTGCACAGACATCAATATGGCAGAAGCAGTAAGAGTCAAATCCAAAACAAGGAAGAAAACAAAGGTTGGTTTCCTACCTCATTATAATTTATGTGCTTGTCTATTGGTGAAATAGAAAGATCTCGCTAATCCTATTGTTAATAACGTATTTCTAATGCATAGAGAGGGGAACTAAAGTGATTATGAACGCAAAATTGCAGAGCATCGACCCTGACCTTTCCGCCAAAACAACAACAGCACCAACAGCGAATCACGCAACCTCCTGGGTTCCACGGTCTGCACAGCACAGTGTTTTGGAAAGGCTACTTGAAAATTCTCTATCGGGAAATATTGACTAAAATACCGCTGTTAACGCAAATCTGGCGAGGTGCACCGTACGATATACGCCAACTTGTGACAGGAAGTTTCTATTGCTTATGTTTGGATCAATGTGCTTGTGACTCGAGAGTCGATCCCGCTTTATCCACATTCACAAAGAAGTTGATTCTATAATCAGCTGATTACTCACTTCGCTGTGATCATTTACTTGGTCGGTCTTCAGAAAACACAACATTACAACACAAGTAGAAATGCACTTCAGTTAGACATGTGGAACCTTGCCCCACTCTTTTGTAACCCTCGGAGTTGATTCATTCGATATTCAAGCCTTGGCTGCACTCCCACTATTCGCGGTCAAGAAATAGACTAACAACGCAGTTTCCTTTTCAAGCATTTCCTTTGATTCACGTAGGCCTACTTAGGCCCTAGATCCAGACAGTTTTGGCTAGACTCATAGATTTACATTTACATAGTTTATTACATTTAGAATAGCCAATTCTAATATACTAGATTATATATCCAATCAATGTACTATTTTATATTTATGTTCATATACTACTACGACTACGAGTACGAGGCCTTTAGATAAAGGTTTTTAATTTAGAATCTGGTTTCAAAGGCTCGGCATGGCCGTTATTATCCATCGTATACAAAGCCGCCATTGAAGTATGGGGACTCAGTAAACCACGACCCATTGAATAAAACCTTTCACTAAGTTTCAGATACCATAACTGTAGTATACGGATTCAAACCTGTGGTATACGGCCTCAAAACCATGGTATACGGGAAAAATAGTCCCTTTTGCTATAGAGCAAAGAAATAGTTCCCACTGTTATACCATTTAATGTGGCAATTACTGGGTTTAACTTATTCGAAAAGATGGATAATAAATACAATAAACGATGATTTTGTGGACAGGCGGCTCTGTAAACCACTCGAGGTTGACGTCGTAATACACTTTCTAGTAACAGCGCTCGTGTATTACTATGCGTCAACCACTCGTGGTTTACGGCCGCCTGTCCACAAAACCATCGCTCTGTTCTATAGCAAAAGGGACTATTTTTCCAGTATACCCTGGTTTTGAGGCCGTATACCACAGGTTTGAATCCGTATACCACAGTTATGGTATCTGACAGGTTGTATACAATGGGTCATGGTTTACTGAGTCCCTATGCATTTTCAATGGGGGCTTTGTATATGATGGATAATAATGTCTATTTCTTCCACCAGTGCCTATACAGTAAAACCCTGTGTAAGCAATCACCCTCTGTCCGGGCCAAAGTGACCGCTTACGCAAGGTTGAAATAAACATATAATTAGTAGAAACTGAACGAGAATTAGACTTGTCAGTGTTTATGCCATGACGGGCAGGTCGTGTATTACATAGACACTGACATCGTGGCATAGACACTGACAAGTCTGACTCGAGTTCGGTTTCGTATTTATCCTACCCCATCTCTATGCCAATGTATTACTAAAAGATTTAGTAGAAACTGAACGAGAGTTAGCCTTGTCAGTGTTTATGCCATGACAGGCAGGTCGTGTATCAGTACGCGAAGCGTTAGCTGAGCGTAGTGAGGAACAGACCTGACCGAAGTGGTATGATGACTGACAAGGCTAACTCAAGTTCGGTTTCATATTTATCCTACCCCGTCTCGACGCTTTTGTATTACTTAAAGATTAATATCGACTCAACAACCAACAGAACTTTTTTCATAGTAGCTGACAACCTGGTCTCTGGTTGGTCAATTTTTCTATTACTCTAGTGGCATTTTATGTCTAGTGACACTTTATGTCACGGCCTGCCACATAAAATTTGCTTATGCTAAGTCTATGGCATTTTTTTTATTAGGGGTAGGATGATAGATAGGCAACCGTTCCGAGCAATGGTGTCCGTTAACGTGGGGTGTCCGCTTACGCGGGTGTACGTTAGGCGGGGTTCTACTGTATTAGTATTACAATTATGATTGGTCCATGCTGTATTTCGTTTGTAACATCGAATTCAAACTTGCGGACACCCTCATTCCAGGCCAAAGTGACCGCATACGCGGGGTGGTCGCTTAGGTTAAAATAAACATCTAACAGAGGGAACCGTTCCGAGCAAAGGTGTCCGTTAAAGCGGGGTGTCTGTTAGGCGGGGTTCTACTGTACTTGTACCACGGTAGCCTGGACTACGTCTATACCCCTCAGTTCTGAAGCGGTGTTCATTAAGCTTTACCTTATCATCTCCTCTCTTTTTTTTCTTTTTTTTTTTATCATCTCTTGTTCTGTTTCTACCTGTTACCACATTTTCTGGGGGTTTCGACAGTTTGTAGAAAAAACTCAAAAGTTGTCTGTCACGCCTGAATTTCAGCTTCTCAATCTTACAAACCTCAATCTTACAAACCTCATGAAGTTGGTCTACCCCCCATCGTTCTGACATGAATTGTCTGATGATTCTTAGACCACGGTTTTGGAGTTGCTGCAATTTAGCAGTGGCCGCAACATCTTTGGTATTACCATGAGGATTGGCGATGTACGTTGTTGCTGAACAGCCGTTTAGTAGTGATAAGTAATCACATAGGACTTATTGTTATGGACCTATTATTATCTTTTATTGTTATGTATATAAACTTAAATGATATTGTGTATTTTCTGCGAAGGGTAAAGGCCAGATCATGAAAATCAGTTCAACTCGGTCTGATATCCCTTGCCACTTTATGATCATTCATAGTTATTATAATTATACACAAGATGTAAAGTGATACTTGTAAACCTCATTTGATGATCAATAAAGAAATCTAAAAAAAACAAACCATTTGCTCCATCGTATAGAAATCCAGCATATTCCATAATGAGTCTAATAGTACTCACATACATAGAAAAGCTTGGCCACAGCGACAGATACACTAATTCTTAGCTTCTGAAATTTGAAGAGCCTTGCATTCACAGTTTTGATTATGGTTCTCATGTGTTCGTTTAGAGAGAGTGTTGCATCAAGATACACTCCTAGACATGGGTGATTATCAGTTGATAATCAGGAATCCTAAAGGACTGGTTCCACCAAGATTATGGGTTTCGCTGTGGTATATTTTGTTACACCTTACACTTTAATACAGTGTTGCTATATATATGATACCTCCTTTGTCGCAATACGACGCACGCTATGATATGTGTAGGCTACTTATTCATGATGTGTGTATAATTTGGTGCTCTACCACCACGACACCTCAAGATGCGGTGCGGCAAATATGTACACAATTATTCAAAACCTAGCAAAGGTTTAGCAAGACAACCAAATTGTGACTAATCTCGCTATAAATTGTGTGTTGGTAGAACATGCTCTTTAATGATAAAAACAGAAGACTGATAACAAGGGATAAGTTGGAATGAGTTGAGCATATCCAAGCATTAGGCCTACAGAGGGATATTTACACGACATATCTATTCAAATTCCATTCTCGACGCCAATTTGTGGTAGTTAAAAGAGTAGAAGAAGCAGTATTGTACTCAATATTCTGGTTGGTCCATGCTGTAACATGGTGGGTCTATGCTGTACATGCTTTCGTTTGTAATGTCAAATCCAAACTAATAGATTTTATTTTATAAAGAATGGGCACGTTGGAAGTCTGAATAGATGGAAACAAAGTTTCATTTTAGGGAGCGTAAAAGCACCGATTATGGAAGTATATCTGTGCAAAAATATACACCAAGGATGCGCTGCATCTAATGCCACAGCACAGCCTGCAGCATCTGTACCTCATCAAATTGGATGCAGATACAGAGCTCATGGATGTGCAATGTGCAAGTTATGAGATGGCTACAAAGTTGGTTTGCCAATTTCTATACATATATACCGGTACCTTCAAAGTTTGTTTACGCTCCTTTTTCAAGTGCCAAACCACTTTGCATATGACCATATAGAGTAAACTCTGTTTCCGTGTATTCACAGCCAACGTTCTGGGTTTCACAACACATCCTGAGTTTCGGTTTCGATCCCCCATGCCTCTTAGATTCACATTCAATGTCAATGAAAATAAGGAGTAATCGCCACAGATACTTCTTAAAAATCCATTTGAAACCTATAGAGTTTCGTGTACTTCTATCTACAACAAGACTTGTATGCGTATTAAAGTTATTGTCAAACTAGTAGTTTGTTGGCTGTTCATGTATGTGACATGCAATGAACCTACGATGGTCCCACCGAACCATCCCCACCCCCACCCCGATTTTTTTTGGATTACATATAAATCTGCAAACATACAGCACCATTTGAAGTAGGCCTACTTATATAAAACTGGATCGAGTATCATTTAAATGCACAATATCCCACAACTTTGGATGAGCTGCAATCATCGTAGAGGCGAAGCCAAGAGACGATTACGGCTCATCAAAAGTAGTGGAGTATAGTGTATTCTATGATGCGAGTATGGTTCTTTATTTATCCCACCCCTTTCAATGACATTGAATAGCATCACAATATCAGAATGATACTCAACTTTGCCTTGTTAAATATTTTTCCATATCCTCACGCTGTATTCTTCCCCCCCCCCCCCCCCCCCGGACTAGTTTCCCTCTAATCCAGTCACTTAATTTGTAATGGTCTTATGGCCATGGCTAGTTATGGCAAATTTGATTGTCACATTGTGATGGTCTTGAGCTCAAGGGTTTGGAGGGGCTTAGATAATCATCACATTATAGATTGTGTCGTAGGCATGCCTAGTGGAGGAACGGATTAGAAGATGATCACCTTCTGATGGGCTTGTCCTCATGCCAGTAGCTGAGGCGGCTTTTTCACAGATCGAATTTTGATAATCAGAAATCTGGCAGTCATGGCTAGTGGTGGATGGGTATCTTATCATGATTACATTGTGATATTCTCACAGCCATGGCTAGTGAGGAATGGGACTTTGTATTGTTCACATAATAATCATCGTAGGCCCTGGTTAGTGATAGGCAGGATTTGATAATTATTATACTGTATTGGTTGCTTGGACATGGTTAATGGTAGCATGAGATTTGCTAATTATCATATTGGGATGGTCCCGTGGCCATGGCTAGCGATGGTGGAGGTTTGTTTATCTCACCCCTGGACAAGTTTAACCATAGGAAGAACATTTAAAAAACAACTCTACAATCACCCACGTAAAGTGACAACTATGCCATGGTCGTGGTTGGATGATGTGAAATGATGTCATAAGCGACTTGACAAAATCAGCTAGGATTTGTGAAAGTAGACAAGACATCAGTATGGAAATTTATACATCCTAACTGCATTCACATAAGTAATATGATTTATTCTGGTATTGTGATGCTGCTCTAATGTCATTGAAAGGGGTGAGGCAAATCCAAAACCATACACTATTCATATGATAAATTTTTTTAAAAATCCACTCTTTTGGATGTGCTATAATCATCAGTCGGCTTCGCCCTAATATCAATTATGGTGCATCCAAACTGGTGGAGTATGGTTTAGTTATACGATTCTCATGGCAGTTCTGTACAAGTAATGATCACGTTGTGATGGTCTCATGGTCGTGGCTAGTAGTAGATGGCGATTTGATAATGATCACACTGTGATAGTCTCACAGCGATGGCTAGTGGTTCAAGAGGATTTGATAATAAACACACTGTGATGGTCTCGTTGTGATGACCAGTGGTGTGTTTTGAAAATGATCACTTTGTATTTTGATGGTCTTGCATCCATGGCTAGTAGAAGAGGGAGATTTGATAATGATCACACTGTATCATTGTATCATTTATTTAGTATTTTCTCTTTATAGGTGAAAGAGAAGAAAACGGTCACAGAAGAATTTGACAATGAATTCCATACGAGCCATATTGCAGAAAGAGGAACTGAACAACTTCGTCCAGCTGGGGCGACGAGGCTGGCAACAACAGATGCCAACAAGACGGACATCAGTTCTGCCAAGCCAAGTGGAGAATCATATGCAGCGACAGACACTAGTTCAGGCAATACACATGGGGAAGTGTCTGCAGGGAGAGAGAGCACTTCTCCCAGTGCTTGTTTAAAGGCTTCTGAAGAGGACAACAGCAGGACTGATGACAGACGAGTAGATAGAGAGGTACATGTGGACGCTGTGGGTCATGTGATGGACCCTCTTCCTGGACAACCAAGTCCATCTGTGATAGAAGCCGTAGAGAGTAGTTCAGTATCCACAAAACAGGTCCAGGATGAAGCATTATCAGATGATACCAATCAACCAGCTGACCTTTCAGGGGAAGAACCAACAATACAGTCTTCCGATGTAATAACACAGGAAGGGGAACCAGTGGTGGACAAGAATCGCAGTAAAATTCAGGAGGGCCTGATGATGCTCCAATTGAAAGATTTTGAAGGGGCGACTGCTTCGCTGAAGCCCGGCAGCGAGGCGGCACAGACAGAGGACAGTGAGGTGCGACCAGCCAGACCCAAAGTGGCGCATCGTAAGCTATACCCGCCAGTAGAGGGCATCGCAGCGCCGCCCATGGTAGGCGAGACGCTGCGTCCCTTCACAGATGAGCAGCTCAAGACGTTGTATTATAACTCAGAGCTGGAAGCTCTGAGAGAGTACACAGACGAGTTCATTAAGGTAAGCCCTCTAAATCATGGATTCAACCAGTGTGTACTGATTTTACTGTTTAAGGACAATATTCGGCTAATATCCTTTATTAGCATTACTAATATGGCAAATTGTATACAAATATTCGGCTTTGCTTTCATGAGTTCAGAAAACAATAATGTCAAATTCCGTTTAAGTACTTATTTGACATGATAGAGTAATAGTCTCCTTATAGAATCTTAATTAATTTGCGTCTTAAACTAGGTTGTAAACTGTAACTTTGTGCAAAAGCTTACAAATTTGCGCCTTGATAATATAAGCTAATGTAGCGTAACACATTTTAGGACTCATTTCTGATAGCTTGTCTTTCATTTTGCCGTATTTTATCAACCTTTTCGACTGGTGAGATAAGATTAACACTGGGTCTAGATCCCATAGACACGTAAAGGTAAAAATAAATAATTACCATACCTTAGACCAAACAATATAGTTCACTCCAATGGTTTTAAATACCTAAAGAGTCCGAAGCGGAACCTTGAACCCACAGCAAAGAGTGCAGAGCTCCTGAAAATGCTTGTAGACGGCAGTCAATTACTTTACCGTGGTAGGAGAGTAGATATTTGTTTCCAAGAGACTGCTTAGTAAGAGTGGTTCTATGTTGGCAGAAAGTGTTATTTTCAAGGTATCATCAGTTGTGAGATTCAAAGAAATTGTTAAGATATACCCATCAATAACAAATATATGGGGATTTACCTACGTCCTTTTCACCTACAGTGTGTAAAGGATCCTCACTAAGCAGGTTAAATAGATTCACTGACCTCCATCTATGAATAAAAAGTGAAAGAAATACAACGTTCATGTAAACCTTTAGGGATACCCGTGGGTGATATTCTCAATAGATCATCTGTAAGAAGAATCGCTCCAGTTCCATGACAACACAAGGGCGTACTACATTTACAGACAAAGTATTCAGCTGTTACGATTTACCAAGAAGTGTTGCAAAAAAGCCGCGTCTTAGGGCGTCTGTTAGAAGAGTTCCCTTAAAGTGACGATATAGACTCTTCTGATATGCGTATCCATTAGATTAGAAGCATTTAAACTTTAACAGAATATCACAAGAAATTATGTATTTGAACCATTTGTATTTGATTAATAATCAAGTATCAAGAATGTTTTCAATACACCTGATTTTGATGTCACCCATTTTATTTTCATCTAGTTATTGATAATATGTCTGAAGACCTGTCTCTTATCATTGATAACATCTATTCACTTTGGTGACATGTGCTTGCATGTGTACAGACAGTAGAATCTCCGTTCAGCGGGGCACCCTCGTTCAGTGCCACACTGGTTCAAGTTGTGGGGTCCCATTCGCAATACACAAACAATAAAGATTTTGTTTCTAGCAGATTAGTCCGAGTTGTCGGTCTCTTCAATGGTGTGCCTCACTAATGGGGTTCTTATATTCTATGTCTAATATAGTCTACCGTATAATCCTCAATTAATGCCTTGTTATTTGTAGCACATTAACAATGACAAGCACGAGTTCTATGAGCTAATGCTGAACTACTACCGAGCCCGGAACCACCTGGTGAATGCCGAGCACGACATCAACAGTCTGCGAGATGAGGCCGAGCAGCATCTCGACCGTGTCTGGATCACCCGCGAGCGGACCATGCTCGTTCAGGTGAGAACTCATTTCTGATAGCTTGGACAGAGAGGACGGAAGGGGGAGGGGAGGTTCCGAGGTAGAGCGCATAAGCAGTATCCACAAAAGCAACGGTTAGTTAATAAGGACTAAACGAATTGTGAATGCATGGAGAGAGAAAAAAAAATTCACAATAAAATTGTATATATGTACGCCTGAAGAAGGCAACTTCATTAAAGAAACATTGTGTCTACAAAATTTAAATAAATCAACTATAACAAGGTGTTTGATCGGATTGTGTTATCTTTTACTCAGACCTATTTTTTGTTAACTTGAAATGACCGTTTGCTGCAGTATGTAACCCTACTTTGCACTATCCTGGCCTGCACTTCCTTACCTTATCCTGCCCACTTCTTTGCCTCTGTGTTGACTACCCTTTGTTTAACCTTACATTTACTAGGCCTACTTTACCCTGCTGTATGATACCTGTGTAAATGTACTGTGCCCTACAGTGTCATATTTTTGCCAGACCTACTGTACCCTGCAGTATTGTACTTTTGTCAGACCTACTGTACCCTGCAGTATTGCACTTTTGTTAGACCTACTGTACCATGCAGTGTCTTCCCTCTACGAGATGCACATATATTGCCATATATTTGTGGGCAGTATTATTACCCTCTTTGTAAGAGAGATTCCGGTTTTCCGATACCGAAATTTAAAAATTTTGAATTGTAACAATCAAAATTCCGCAATATCTAGAAAGTCGGCCGCACCCGGCCATAACCTGATTGGACTGAAACACCCCAGCTGCTGAGAGGCCACCAACAGGCCACTGAAAGGTACTGAAAGGCTGCCAAAAGGTGCCCATATTTTTTTTCCTGATGACCAGTGTTTTCGATTAACTTCACTCTATATATTTATACATGTCACAACTCTGAACGTTTTTACTACTTAGTGCCGGCATGCCATAGATCCTGATTATTTTGAAAGCATATTTCCTAGATTTTATTAACGATTATGTCTAACCATGATAACTTTTCTGGTATGATATCTTTGCCATATGTTGGGACTAGTTTACCCTCCTCTTTTCATGCATTTACCACACAGGTTGTACCATGGAAGAAAGTCTTTTACATATAACGTGCAATCGGACCAAAGAGGGCATGATATTGAAAGGAGGCTGTTAATATTGAGTGAAACAGGACTAAATATTACAAGGTGTTGAAGGGATGTTGTTACTTCTTGTTTATGTCAGGGTCGTTGTGCAGACCAGGCCAAGGTGAGCGTGCAGCACAAGTTTGACCAGGTGACATTCAGTGAAGAAGCCTGTAGCGACCTCTCGAGGACTCTGAAAGATATACGCACTCATATTCATGATCAGATGTCACTACATGCATATGCCTCCCAACTATCAAGGTAATCAAACATAACATCCAGTATGAACGAAACAGAACAGTGTCTGATTGTCCGGCCACCAGTCTACCGGCCTGTGTAGGCTCCCGTAGGCATTAGTGTGGTTATAACAGTGTATCTATGCCATAGTATCACCTATATAAATGTATGATATACAGTAAAACCCCGCGAAAGCAGACACCCCGGTTCCAGGCCAAAGTGCCACGGGGTAACGCCTAAGCGGGGTTTTCAAGTTTCCTCAGTGCCAATATTAAAGTGTTATATACCGATATGTAGGGGTGAAAAAGGGCAAGGTAAATCTGAAATCGATTTTCCAAAATCTTAATTGGATCTGAAGTTATTAAACTTTGAATTATAATTGTATTTTCTATGAATGTACTCACACACACTCATTAAAAACATAGATAAATCTATTTTTGGTAGGGTTTCTGTTAGAAGTTACCGCTTACACGGGGTTAAGGCCTTTTTGTACCGAAATAACTGTCTGCTTACGCGGGGTGTCCACTTACGCAAGGTGTCCGCTTATTCAGGGTTAGATCAAACATCTAATAGAGGGAAAAAAATTCCGTTCCGAGCAAAAATGTCCGCTAATGCTGGGTGGCCGCTTACGCGGGGTGTCCATTAGGCTACTGTACTACATAGCCTAAACATCGACAGATTGAAAGCCCAGAGTAAGTGCACACTTTTACTAGAATAGAAGGTGTCCACTTATGTGGGGGGGCTACCATAAATAGGTACACATAATACCATTTTGAAAGCACCCCTGACATCAGGAGCTTTAATTTGATACCAAATACACATACCTTTTATGATTTCTATCCTGGTTCTGATGCGCGCGGTGATGAGAAACAAGTTTGTTTTTTGAGTGGCCTTAACAAGGTAGCATCAGTTTCACCCAGAGGTGCCTATTGCCAAGTCTTAAATACCATATGATATGTTTTAGGAAGAGAGCCGCCTTCCTTATTATTTATGAATGCACAAAATATTAGTTGATATTATTTTTCTAAAATTATTATTGAGTATATTCAATAACATAATCAGGTGACGCGTTAAACAGTTTTACTAAATATCAAGATAACACGACAGAAACTACTTAGTATTATGAAGTAATTGTTCATCAACTGAGCAGTTTGGAAAACGATAGTTTGAGTTAACGAATATCGTTTCACTCTACAGGTTGCAAGTGGAGTCCTACATTTACGATTTCTACATGCGGTCGCCTGGCCTGTCTGACTTGTCGAAGAACTTGCCGGTCCGCAGTAAGTATCAACCTCTTATGGAATAAATTATTAAGTTAAGAGAAATTTTCAGCCCAAAGTAGTAGAACAGAGTAACTGTCAAATGACACACCGTAGCCACAGTTGAGTAGACTCATGTTTTGACACAATACTATCCCGTCGATCTTACTTTAATATACTTATTATGATAATCGTGTACCCATTGGAAGAACTGATTCAACAGCCAGAAATGATATTTTGAACTAAAAGAAAAAAAAACTTGTTGTAGCAAGCGACTCTGTAACTTCATGCAGTCTTATGTGAATTAAAAACCAGATGTATATCATGTTCATATCACTCAGAACTCAATAGAGATAATTGATGAATTGTTCAGCAAATATAAAAAAGCCATGGTTTGTGTGAAATACTAGACAGTCTGTAAATGGATGGTATGGTCTTTATATTCATTAAATATCTTGCTTTTTGCAGCCTGGCTACCACGTGAGAGAGAAGCCAGTCTAACTCTGCAAGTCACAGCCCTGTGCGAATGTATTTCTGTGCTGTTTATGTTCCAACGGAAACCTGCTAAAGACAATATGTTCGTCAATGACACCCGTCACTGGATAAACAGACTGGTGAGTATCACTACGGGGTTGCTCAGTATATCCTTCTCAGACATTGCCCAGTTTTATCATAGTTTTTATCCTACCCCTAATATAAAAACCCATAAGCTTAACATTGAGTTTCCGTATGCCACGCTGACTAGCATACAGAGTTTTATATGCCACTAGTGGCATACAGAATTTTTATCACGTAATATTCCAAAATCGAGGAGACAGGGTAGGATAAAATCAAAACCTGATTCGTTTTAATCTTGGCCACCGCATGCCACTCCTGGAGTTTTGACTCCGGACTTCACTCGGCTTCGCCTCATGAAGTCACTATGCCAAACTCCAGTCGTGGCATACGGTGGTCAAGATTAAAACTCATCCAGTTTTACGATAATATGCTTATTAGCATTTACCTTGCCATGTCAATAGCATTTGTGTTACGTTTGCAGGTGGCGACTCTACTGCGTGTAGCCACCCTGGAGGACCACCTCTGGCTGCTCCAGCATGTGTTACGCTGCCCGGCAGGAGTAGGCAGCTGGGCGGCAGACCTCATCCAGGTGGCGCCTCCACCGGCAACCAACGGGAGAACGTCCTGGGGAAGTCCCCTGTTGGACCACTGCCTCACCATGCTGGCAGTCCTTATGTCACCCATCAGGTAGGTCTTAGCCCGTTCACCACTGTCTTACCAAGCTGACAGTGCTTATATTAACTGAGGTGGAAATAGGGGAGTGGCAGAAACCAAACATCCTTCTGTCATAAATGTAGGCTAAGTTATTTATCTATTCTATTGTACGGTGAACTTCAAGTGATCCTTGAAGATTGTGAAGTAATACGATTGTGACGTTGCCGACTGTAGGGGACGACAGGAGGCACTATACCAGCTAAAGGCAGCAGTCACCCCATCACAAGAGACGGCAGACCACCCTTGGATCATGGTTGACTCGGACGGCGAAGAGGTAAGTCAGCCAGTATTCGTAAAAGTGAAGATGCAAATATAAACAGGCGGATGCCTGTTTTCATGTTTCTTTAAAAAACTTTTTACTTGGTATGTAAAGATAACCAGTACTTATACAGAAATGAGAACAGATTATGGTAATCAGTTTACCTAATATTTAACATTAGTATATTATGAAAAACGTTTCCTTGTTAAGTGAAGAATACCTGTCCTTCTATATCATCGTGTATATAACACCAACCATTTTGTTATCTGGACTTCTTTTAGGATGAAGATAACCTTGAAGGGTGGCATTATCTGCACGAGAATGACCTGGTGAAAATACTCCAGCAGTTTCCTTTAAATGAGGTCTTCAAACATACACTCTTCATAGAATCAGACCAAGGTAGATACCATCTCCAACTGAGATTGCACTCAGTACTTTTATAATTCAAATAAAGGATAGTAATCTGAAGGGAACAGAAATAGCGTCTACAACCCACTCTAATGTAATCTAGGGCGTTCATAAACGTGTTCATCATAGGACAAAACTAGGACTGCGAGTCGGAATCAAACTTATATTTGCTCTGCCGTTATAAATCCTTTCCATGCGAGCAGGTTCCTGAGTACCTGTAGCCCAAGAGTGGAGGATGTATCCAGGCAGTATGCTTATGGGGAGCGAGAATGCCTGAACACATTCTCTAAAATTTAAATTTTGTTTTGACTGTAACGACGTCATCGTTGCATAAATCTTAAAACAATATATTGATTTCCATCCATATCTTTCCATTCATAATCTAAATCATTTTGTCTTTCCTGTATTTATTTGAATATTTTTGAATTTGTCAAGACTGTCTAAAGACTTTCTCGCCCCGGCTGATATAGTGCCTAAATGCATTCTCACTCCCCTCTGAGATACCTGTACTTCCTTACGGCATTCTCGCCTGTAAAAGTTTAACTATAATCTTGATAACAGCAGGAGGAATGAGGTACGACATCTGCCAGACGAGCGAGACCAGCCTGCTGAAGCTCTTCGCCTTCGTGTCCTGCGTAGTCAGTGTGCTTAGCCAGGGTCTGCACAACTTCAATTTGTCTCGCTATCGACAGTTTAACAAGAGAATTGGAAACTTAATCAAGTAAGTACTATAAAGAATTCTCGAACTGACCCTTAACCAAGGAGTGGGTTTTCAACAAACTGTTTCATTATAGGCCACCGTTATACTGCATCCGAGCCGAGATCGTAGGCAACTAGTAATGATGAGCCATATCTAAATATCAGGGGAAACCCACTTTCCAGATATATGCGAATTCAGACTGTGAGGCGAAGGCCTTCTATCTGCAGCTGATGCTTTTTCCATTTGAGATCGCACTCAAATGTATACGAGACTTGCTCTGTGTTTTCAGAAATCTACGACTTTTGTTGTGTTTCCTATACTTAGCTTGCATATGTAGAGGTTTAGATTAAGTTTTGGTAAACTTTCATGTGTCAATTACTTTGTATTTCAGACAAGTGATCGGCTTGGTGTCCGACCACTGGCAGAACTACAAAGTGACTTTGAGCGCCCTCTCCCCAAGCACGGAGGATCGTCTGCAGCTGGAATACGACCAGGTCTTCTACCGTGCCACCCGCGCCATCCTGTCTGCCCAGAGGTAAGCCCACCCATCTACCTAAACTACGACCTATTGGTGGGCAGTGTGTGTTTACCAGTCAATATTTTCTCGAGATTGGAGACTGTTTCCAAAGATACTTGCATGACTTAACTATACAGAGAGGCCATTCATTGAGAAATATATTTATGGTCCTCTGTACATGGGATCAATGTTATGGAACACCCTGATTCTAGTTCAACGATAAATCACCAATGCATCGACCTTTAAGAGTAACATCAAGACATATTTACTGGAACCAAATGTGTACGATCTATTGTATGATTACTAAAACTGAAGCGCACGACCAAAATCTATATATACAATCAACTGGGAAAATGTCACCATTACTATAATATATAATAGTTGTCATTCTTATACCATTGTCAAAAGGCTATATGACCAGCAGGAGGAAGCGCTTATACTGTTTACTACATTGGAGATATTGTACCGTTAACTGTATTTCCTATGTGCGTCTTGTTTCATCTGTCTAACTATCGGGGGATAAAACAATGTGCTTTTAGTAACGACCGCTGAATTACCAGATTATCGTACAAAATCAAATGTTACTGTGAAAATATTCTGTATAAGCATATTAAATATGTAATGATCATTATGTGGTGGACGGTTGGTCTTTAGGTTATGGCTATAGCCTACTGTAGTACAACTGCTTGTAAAGTCACTAGGTGACCTGGCCACATATTTGCCTTTTATAGCTTACTAAGTACAGATAGGAATATAATTTCTGTTTTTATGGTGGTACAATGCCTTACACTTTTGATAGTGAATTCAGTTTGGGGGGACTTTGTGTAGTCACAGGTCCATTTTTAAGAACTCCTTTTTTTCTTTTTTTTTATAAGCGTCTTTATTGCATTCGATTTATACAATCGTTCTTCCTAGCAACATTTATGCACATATTTCTACCCCTTAAACTGGTTGAATCATAATATAATATGCCTCAATTGAAAGACAATAACAAACAGTAGGTGCTAGGAAGTGGAATTTTCAAGGTAGATTCAAAATTTACTGAGATATTCAAGTATTTGTTGAAAGTGGGGGGGGGGGGGACTTTGAGTGAAATGGGCATACTCAAACAGATGTTTACTCAATATTGATTTAAAGTGAGCATTGGTGTAACATTTACCATCTCCATAAGTGGCACTGACAGTTGCTTACCCTCTAGGAAGTGTCATTATTTAGGTTGAACTTGTATTTGGCATGATATTCATGTATTTTTGCCTAATTTCATAGCATTTGGGGGTAGCAGCCATCTTTTAATTGTAATGCAGTCATGTACCCCCAGAGGACTCTGTGGTTCCTATCACTCTCCAAGCATATTGGCACATGCCTTATATCTATATCCTTATAAGAGCACTAAATATCTGGTTGAAGCTCAACCTCACTTTGAACTTGGAGCCTGTAGTATGGCCAACTAAAACCAGATGGAGCCATAACTAAGTATGGATAGGTATATGATTTCTTTTTTCTTTAGACAAGTTTTATGGCAATGCAATATCCTATACAAGACTGTTGCAAGACTGTTGTATGACTGTTGAAAGACTGTTGTAAGGCTGATATGAGACTGTTGTAAGACTGTTGTAAGGCTGCTATAAGACTGTTGCAAGACTGTTGTAAGACTGCTACAAGACTGTTGTAAGACTGATACAAGACTGTTGTAAGACTGCTACAAGACTGCTGCAAGACTGTTGCAAGACTGTTGTAAGACTGTTGCAAGACTGTTGCAAATCTGTTTTATGGCTGATACAAGACTGTTTTAAGACTGTTATAAGATTTGCAAGACTGTTGTAAGACTGTCACAAGACTGTTGCAAGACTGCAATAAGACTGTTGCAAGACTGTTGTTAGATTGTTGTAAGACTGACATAAGACTGTTGTAAGACTGCAGAGAGACTGTTGTAAGACTGATGCAAGATTGTTGCAAGACTGTTGCAAGACTTTTGTAAGACTGATACAAGACTGCAGTAAGACTGATACAAGACTTGTAAGACTGTTGTAAGACTTGTGAGACTGTTGTAAGGCTTATATAATATGATATGATATAAGGTGTTCATAGATTTAATATTACATTTATCCTGTTTGGACTGAGTTATATTAGGGTTTTTTTGGACTTCTTTAACCATTTATACATAACTTTGTACAACTTTGTTTAGTATTTTGACATGGATTTTAACAAAAAAAAGTCATTTCAGTTGGTGGGGAGGACTTTTTTAGTCAGAGGTCCATTTTGAAGAACTACTTGGCAGGGTCTGGTCTCTCCCTAGACTAGTAATTAATTATTATCAGACCTTGTATTGAGTTTTAAACGCATCCACCTGCTAATTTGGCCTTTAAATTTCTTTTTCAAAATGTACACATAGCTCTTGTTATAACTTATGAAGTACATAGAAGAATGCCTAATATTGTCGGGCGAATGTGCCTCATTGAAAAATCTTTATTTTTCCCCTTTACCGAATTAAAAAATACATATATATATATATATCAGTTATATGATGTTAATACTGTTCTCTGTATTCACAGACTGGGGTCGTGGCAGTTCATGGCGGACATGCCTTACTCTAATATCTCCATGACCATGATGTGGAAGCTAGTGTGGATGATGCACCATGGCTACAAAGACAAGTTGGTGGACATCGATCAGAGCATGACCGTGGAGCAGTGTGTCCTTGACCTGGATGGTAACTTATTATCTCTGTAACACCTCTTGTACCATACATTATTACGTGTCACAAACTGGGCACGTTTAAAAGTCACGCAAATCAGTATTATCAAGAGTTCAAATAGTCAATATTCAAATGTAAGAATCAGCAGATCCATTGAATTTAGTTAAAATTGTGGGTAATACGTTATTACACTGGAGGATCATTAGATCCAGGCGAGCATGTAATTAACCGAAGATCATAAGATTTATGTGTGCTGTTGTATGTTGATGTGTTAGTGCAACCGTGGTGTATTGTATTGCCCTCTCCTGTATATATGTTCCGACTGTGATATGGAATAACGGGGATGACTATTGTACGTCGTAAATGTTTTGAAAATCGTGTAATTAGGGATGCAAGTCTTCCCATCAATATTGGATATCTAGAATTTAAAAATGGTCATTCCTGATTACCAAAATTCCGTAATATCTACAAGATGGCTGCACCTGGCAATAGGGCACTACTATAGGAGAACTATGTAATTATACCTGTATGGAATGATTACCGATTTTTAGATGGGTGTAAATACACCCCGACGTCCGAGGCGGAGGGGTGTATTAAAGGCCCGGCCCCACTGGTGCGATGCGATCGTCGCACACGTTTTATGACCCCATAAATGCCCCCTCGACCAATTCTATTACCCCAACTGCGACGGATTCGTTGCACTTAATCGCAGGAAAAGTAGAGGGTATGCCCCACTGGTGCGATTGAATTGTCGCAATGCTTGTGGCATATATATATATATCAATCTGGGGTCGTGGCAGTTCATGGCGGACATGCCTTACTCTAATCCAAAGACAGGCGTACAAGAAATTATGGAGTACCTCGCCCATATGATAAATATATTACACCCGTAGCAGCAGTGCGTATTCGTAGTAAGTTTGTGAACAGGTATATAATAATAAACGAGACCGAACCCCAGCGGCACCAGGCCACCGACAGGCCACCAAAAGGTGTCAGGCTGCCATGATACGCCGATTTCTTGGTTTTCGCAAAGCGGCTCTGAGTATGTTTTGATGCCAGTCCCAATCCAAAAATTATCCTTCTATATATAATATTTCCTATGTTTTTGTTACTATCACTGCCCTTCCTGCATAGTTCATTTAGTTAGTTTTATCTGATAAATCACAGTGCATTAAAAATAGGGACACATTTCTCCACTCAGTTTGGTTAAAACAGCTTATATTCTGTTTTAAAGAACTACATTGGGAATGTTTGTATTCTGATGTAGACCTGATCTGAAAAAAGAGTGGCGTCGTTATTTGTACACTATGCCTAATACACCTACATGTATTTAAATATCCCCGGGTCGTTCAGGTTGAATTATTTTAATATCATGTTTAGATGAGGTTCTGCGGAAGCAGTTCGAGGAACGACTTCTCACCTTGCCCACCTCCGAGGCGATTTATCTGCTGACGGCCTTCGCCAACATGGCTGGCGCCTGTCACCCCGCTGAGACCATGTTCGTAGAGGCCATCACGTCAGAAATTTACCAGGTACTTTATTTTGACTATTGAACAGCAGACCAAGTGGGACTTTTAATACTAGCGTAAAGAATTATCTATTACATATTTGATGAAAATAAATCCAACAGACAAATCAGAGATCCGCTTTCAATTCAAACACTATCGAACCATGTTTATTATCTGATTCCTCATTGGTTTCTTTTATCTAGCTTGTTTGAACGAATAGACGATCCTTCGTGATTTATTTACATTCTTTTGCACGTTTTCCATAACTTTAGATTTTTTTTTCGTTTTCCATAAATATGTCATATTCTAACAGAAACTTCTGTTAAATATGCTCAATCAATGCTGATGTTTGATGATAGCTGAAGGTTCTTACCATTAACGATACAGAAATAAATAGTTATTCATATTAATCACATGTGACTCCGGGTCAAATTCCTTTATCCTACCCTAATAAAAAAACGCCATAGGTTTAACATGGGATTTGTTTATGTCACGGGTGTGACATAAAGTGTTGTTTATGCCACTACTTTCTAACACTGAAAAAATGTGGAAACGGGGTAGGATAAAGTCTAGACGCCACTTGTTTGAGTTTTAGTTTACTTATGTCACTCATTTGGTTGTCTCCATAATGTCACTCGTCTTCGACTCGTGGAATTACGGATCCAACAAAATGCGTGACATAAATAAACTTAGACTCAAACTCGTGACGTCTCTTTATATTACGCAGTGTTTCTCTTCAGGCACTAAAGTATAGCCTCTCTTTGTTTGATCCTGTCCTGTGAACAATCAGGTATCTTATGGTCGTGTATTGCTCACTTTCTCTGCTTGCAAAGTAAACCTTGTAATTCTAAAATAATGACGGCAAAAGATTATTGGTTCACAAGCCCGTCCTCAATTTACATAGTTGCCACACATCAGAGACAAATCAAGGAATTGTCCGGGAATTTCCATATCAATGAATTAAGAACTGGTCAACTCAGACACCCTTGAAATCTGTAAAATCAAGGAAAGAAAATAATTCATATCGGAAGTTTCTGACAACCCTGATATACTATATAAATAGTGTGTATATTGTCAGATGTTCTACCTGTTGATGCATACTAAACATAGTGAATTGTGCATTGTCAGATGGCCTACTTGAGTACACACACACGCGAGTTCTGCTCTAAGGTTGGTCGGGAGTTGCTTGCCTCTATCGCCCGCCACCACCCGTTTATCATCTCCGTCATCCTCGACCACATCAAGGTGACCTTAGACAGGATCGGCGTGGTGAGTCTTCATATATCATTTGCCCACAGATTTTATATGTAAAGGAAGAGTACCACTAGTCTCATTGAAGGTATTCACTTGTCCATGGTCAAATCAGATGTATATGATACTCGAAATTTATCATTCTGAACAAGAATCTTAGTGTTCTTGAAATTCACTCTTCCAACGATGATATTGAGAAAACTGTAAAATCACAAAATGCACCTGTTCGATCAGATCCAGATCAATAGAAACCAAAATGGCGGTATGTTACCAAGTGATGGATATACCAAAAGAAAAATAGATTTGTGATTTTTTACGATATTTTGATTGAGTGAGAAATCACTACCAAGTACTACCTTGAATTTGAGCTCGCCACCATGGCTTCATCGCTAAATGCTTTAAAAAATGACAATCATGTAACGGGTAGTTGTATTTTTCATACAATTGAAAAAAAAAGTAGCCATGACATTTAAAAACTAATATTTTTGCTGCCTCTCGTAAAATGTAGCCTAGAGGAGGAAAGTTTAGTGTATGGTGATAGCTGAGTATGCACAAGAGAATGCTAGGTGACAGGCCTGGAAGTGAATGATGTCTGACTGATTGGCTATGGTTTTATTGTGTGTCCAGGATACGCCCCAACTGAAAGACTTTGCAGAGGTAACGTAGTGTCTGACCTCCGCCCGTCTTTGTGTTCGCTTCATTTGAATGCCGTTTTCATCATCTTAACAAAACGTTCAATACAGCGGCTACAAAGCTTTCGATGTTTATTTTTGGGTTGAGTTGGCAAGACTGGGTACGACTGGGGACCTGAAGGGGAAATGTATTCTAACGGCATCCAGTATAGTACTTAGACGCCCAGGGCGGCTGGTTTATTTTGTTGTACAGTGTAATTGTTTTGGTTCTATTGGTTTCATCCCATTTGGCACACTTCTGTGATTTTATTTGGCATATTCTATCTTAAGAAACAGTGAAGGAAATGTTCATCTAGTTCTTCTAGTTCCTCTAGTATGAAACAAATTAATTGTGAGAAAGTAAATGCTGGGAATGTTCTGACAGATTAAGTGTTTATCATTTCCTTTATCGTGTAACAGCGGTCAACGTTTGGTAAGAAAAGCCAGGTTGCAGCGCCTCAACTCATAAAATAGTTTACTTGTAAAGAAGCTTTCTTGTGGGTGCCATAAAATTAAAGAAATTCGTATCTTATAATTATATTGTATTTTGAATAATGGAACTATACAATAACAGATAACACAGGGACTATTATTTGTGATATTCCAAGCAACCCGCGTTATGTGTACCATGAGAAATCTATGTTAAACGTCATCAACAGCCTCTTTTAGATTATTATTTCACATTCTGGATTCAATATGTACTGTCATGAAATGGCGATCAAATGGCTTTGATCGCCGCGTTACGTTGGCAGCCATATCCATAGTGTAACTATGCATGGAAGACTGGGGTGTGGCTTGTGGCGTGCTTGCTTGCTAGCTGAGCGTGTGGTCATTTCCTGTGATCCACACTCCACAACATTGTAACTTACTCATGTCGTTTTTACCTGACCTACCAGGTGTCGCTCTATTTGTTCCGCGAGCTGCCGCTTGGCCTGTGGCGCCCCCTGGAGCGGGACTACCAACTGCTGCGCGGCTGGCTGCTAGAGGAGCAGCTCGGATCGATCGTGCACCAACTCGCCTGCCACATCTACGCCAACATCAACTGGGGAGTCGACCCGCAGGTGAGTCCTACCACTCCAAGCATCCAACGAACGTAGTCCTAGCTATTCTCTTAACATGGACTGAGCTCTTCTCAAGCAAGGGTCAGTTTGGTTAAGAAAAGCTGTTTGTTTTTGTTTTGGAGTTCAATTTTTTGTCTTGCTTGCTTCTCTACATATTTAAAGTTCTTGGACTAATAGACAGGTTTAAGAGGAAAACTTTCAATACTGCAACATTTTGGATATTTCTTCATTGTTGAAGTGAAAGGCGAGAACAAGTAACTATTGAAATCATTGACAACGATATAAAGTTCTTTTGCGCGGGGTATTTTTCCTCTATGTTCTGATATTTGTATGAAGCACCAACAGAGATGTTCATGAACATGGAGTTTCAGTCCCAAGTACTCTCCCTGCCCCCATAGCCAAAGATACGCAATTTCATATGTCAATTGAAAGCTCTTTTGCTAGACAAAGTCCTTGTAGTAGCCTCCGTAGACTTTTGGGGATCTTATGGTATCTTAAATAGAGCCCGTTTTAGTTTCGTCAGTTTTATCAGCCCATTTCTTTTCTTTCTTTCAAAATTTAGATTTGAAATACGTGGCGAATAGCACTTCTGCCTCCAACCGATGCAAAAAAAAAATCTTTTAAAAATTTAAACTGGCTAAACATGACTGCAGGCTGTATGTGTTCCTGAAATCATGTTAATTGTGTTTCAGGGGGCAGATCTGTTCCTTCCACTAGCAGTACACCGCCAGACGGCCATCCTCCTGGTGGAGGTAGCGACACGTCACCTCACCAGCAAACACATGGCCAGCTTTATCACCGACAGTGTACGACAGGTAATACATACAGATGTTCATCACATAGATGCCGGTTGTCAGGTTTTTACACTATGTACTAAGTTCTCATGATATCAGAGAAAAACAATGAAGGTAAACCGGATTCGGAAATTACCCGTCCCTTTTGTAGACCACACTGGCATCTCTGATACTACACGAAAACTTTATTTGTAAAACCTTTCCTATCATATTCCCTCAGTTTCGGGTTAGTAACATTTTGTTTGCAAGCTTACCCTGAACCCAGATGCCACCTGCTGTGTGTATATAATCTGCATGAACCTATCATTAAATTAGTCTTCACTGACTCAATTCTGACTCGTATTAGTACCTAGTACATCTGTGTTTGAGTTCTGACTCCCTTCTTCTTAAGGTCTACACCTAGCTAGTCTAGGCCTACAGACTTTACAATTTGATTTAGAGAAGTGAATGCAGCCGTTTGTTTATTACCTACTGATTGGGAGGTTAGGTTGCTGACTTTTCTCTTGTGGTCTGCAGGTAGCATCTGTCGTACGGAGCAGTGTGACTCCTGAGCAGGCTCTCTGTTCCTGGTTGTGGGACGTGGCGCTCAAACTGCTGTTACATGCTAATCAGCAGCCGCACCCAGTACCTGCGTCACCCACTTCAGGTGTTATACAGGTAGGTCGGTGGCTCCCAGTTTCCACACCACCCATATAAGTTATCATAAAGACAATTTTACTTTTCTCCTTACCACAATAGGTTTCATAAAAATAATAAACTCCCAATACCAGATTTTGTATTCTCATTACTTCCTTAATGGTATAAGGGTTGAGTAATGCCAGGCCATCATAGAGCCGTTACTTCAATAGTGGAGTATGGAGTGAATAATACCAGGTTTTATATTACTGTATACTTATGCACGAACGTCTATGAAATACTACCCGCTGCTATGGGTGTAGTATAAATAATGTTCGGGCACAGTGTCAACCATATATGTCGCACTGTGAGCAAAGTTTGGCGCACTAAAGTTAAATAAAGTACTAACGCGAGAAACGTCAGGCTGTAACAACGTAAAAAAACAACAACGATGGCAGACATTGAGCATCGCTTCGACAGTATAATCTGAGAGATGTGAGATAAACAAACAAGCAGAATATTCTGTGAATACAGACATGATATTGCCTAAACATACACTGAATCATTTTATCGGCTGTGGATCTTCTATTCCGACAACACCAAACTCAACAAATCAAGTGTTACTATGGAAACTCGTAAATAGGTCACAAATCGTGATTGGACAGACTCACTTCATGGAACAAAAATATGCTGGATTATTCAATTTAAAACGCCACACTGATCTGATATAACCTTTCTCTGAATGGGAGGAGACTAACATCTAGTGATTACTTAGTCTTATTCATTACGGGAAGCTTGTAAAACATCACCAAACCCCAAAAGCGTTGGGGGTGCGCGTTGCCAACGTCATCTTGTCGTGGTTAGTTACCAAGTCCTAATGTAAACTGCCACCATACAATTCATAGACCGCATTGCATCGCCTGTTGGGGGTGCTTTCTGCTAGCGGGCCGTAGTGAATGGTAGTGGTTTGGTATGGGAACGGGGAGTTGAATCACGGACCAGAAAAGTTGAGAAAACAGCGTTTTAAACGAGTAGGAGGTATATAATAATAAGAAAACGTAGTGACCGAGCCCATACGGATGGATGTTCTCGGTCATTTGATGTAAAAATTGTCCCTCCGCCTGTGGCGTGGGGACGAATCTTTTCATCAAATGACCTCGGCGTCCATCCGTATGAGCTCAGTAACCATGTTTTCTCTTAGTACCGTTACATTCATAGTGGACAAGAGGTTGAGCACTGCCAGGTTTTCAGAGAGCCACTACCCCCAGAGTTGAAAAAGTGTTGAGTAAATAATGCAATAAGTGATGACTGGTTTTATGTTTGCATTACGTGCATATTCGAAAAGAAATTGAATAATTTCAAATTTTCATATTCTCGTTACTTCTATAGTGGAAAATGGAATGGGCAATACTAGGTTTTATTTTTCCCATTACTTCTATAACGGAGAAGGGGATGAGCTATGTCATGGTTTATTTCCATTACCCCCTTAGCTGAGAAGAGGATAAGCAATGCTTGTTTTCTCGTTACTTCTTTAATGGAGAAGGTGTTGAGTAATATCAGGTTTTTATATGCCGGTTACTTCCACAGTTGAGAAGGGGGCAAGTAATGCCAGTTTTCTTTTTATTCCATTTATTCCATAATGTAGAAGAGGATAGGTGATGTCACTTTTTCTATTACTTACACAGGGCTTCGATGCGCCAAACCTCAGTGATGATCCAAAGCTTCACCCTATGCTGAAGGCTGTACAGGAGAAATCGGCATTGGCATCTTATCTAGCATTAATAATGACCAAATATGGACATAGGTGAGTTGACTTGATGGAGATCTGGGAATTTTGTAGGATTGAGGATATTCAAAGTTAGAGGGTCATACTTATCGAATCACTTAAGTGGCATTATTGGTTTTAGTAAATTCAATTATTCACATGATTTTATCTTTATTTGTGGAGAAATGTGTACATTCTGCCATTGAATTCCAATAGTTTTTGTTTTTTTTCAAATCTGGCTTTCGTTCGTTTTTGCTGAATACCTGAAATGCCACTGAAGGTAATTGCTTGAATGACTTCTATTTGGTTAGTCCATGAGCCAGAGGCTCAAAATATGGGTTTGACTTTCAAATGGAGGTAGAAAGTTTCATTATGATTTTCAGTTAGCCACATGTCCAGAGTTTATGAAAAAGTGAGGGGGCCATTTCTGATGTCCAGCTTAGCGACACAGTGGGCCTGTTTCCATGGCAACCTGCCAAAAAATTGGTATATTTAGAAATGGCATACTTTGTATTCTAACTTGGTGAAAATTTGATCTTTTCTCAAAATTTAAAAAATCAATATGTAGCACTATTTAAGTTCTCTATGGCCATCATAGAGTCAATTACCTTGCTCAAGGTCATGACCTCCCGTTTCAAGGTCAAACATTGAATTTTGCTCTATTTTTTCAAAGTACAACCCTTTCAATTCCCCTCTTTTTCGTGTTTATGAACAAAATTATTTCAACCTGTGATTTTTGGAAAGGTACATGCCTCAGGCTTATAAAAAATTGAGGGGGCCATTCTAATTCAGTGACATGCTTATGAGATGGGTCGTTTCCATGGAAACACCCAAAAATCACAAATTCACAGAAAATGCACCTTTTCTCCCACAGCTTGTGTTTAAATACATATTTGGTACTAACATTTGATTGGCTTACACAGCGAAGAGAGGAATTGGAATTCTCATAGTTGTAGGCTAGTAGTATATGTGAAGAAAAAATACCAGAAAGAAAGGTGAACATAAAGGGTAATACCCATATTCTCCTTTATACTAGTATCACAGATGTGTGTGGTGAGGGCGTGACACTACTCACCTCCCTCGTCGACCAGTGTCACTTCACGCCGGCCATCCGGGCTCTCTCTCTGGTTATCCCGCTCTTCTACCAGTGTCCCCAGTATCTCACCTCCAGTGTCAGGTAGGTCAGCTTCTCCAAATTTGCGATCCAGAAATACATGTCATGGAGTTTGTGTCTAGGTTGAGGACATTTGACTGTGTCTGTTTAAAAATCGGTATGTCTAATACAGAAACTTATGCGGAGCATTTCTAAAAACTGAAACATGTCTAGGGGGTCATGGGTTTAGGGAGCAATGGTTGCTCTGTGTTTTAAGTAGATGTCACCACTGTGGCTGTTGTAATAAGGGTGAACCCATACTATGGGTTCGTCGTTATTACATAACCTCGCCTATAAAGGTGAGCACTCGGCTATTACCATACTCTGGCTGGTGTCTCTCTGCGGAGAGGCAATTGCTTGGGTCTCATAGTGTTCACATGACTGAAGTTATGTAGTGATTAAGCTTAACCACTGACTTTGGCGTCGGGTTGTTTCCCTATTTGTGTATAAGAGACAGTAGTATTTTTTTCAGTTACTACTACCATTGGGTATTTATTGAGACCTTCTATGCAGGTGTTCCCTTACGGAAGGTGAAGTAGGCCATTAGTTGCAATTTCATTTTAACCAATGTGGTCTTGTATTTAAGTCAGCCAGGACCGATACACATGTACACATATATAATGTAGCTTTTAAGCTAAACAATGAAGTGTTTGGTGTTTGAACAGGTTCATTCACACTCTCCAAGCACTGGTGACCGCAGACAGTCAAAAGAGGGGCTTATTGTCAGCTGACTTCCCTGGTCATGTGACTCAACTTTTTACTACAATGACTCAAGTAAGTAACATGTACTTGTATACCAATACGGCAAGTGATCCACATACTGCACACATATAGCGTGAGGACTAAGTCACACAGCATGTATGTACATACATGGCAAGAATGTCACATGTCGTACATGTATACTAACATGTAAAGTCAGTCACACATAACGTGCATACATCACCGCCACTAGTGAATTACATACATGACCTTTCAAACCCCAAACCGCTACTAAAACATTCCTAAAATTGAATTCAGGTAAATATAGATAATCCAGAGAGTAATCATTTTCACAAATAATGAATCATTACCAATCGGGTCCCAATATGCTCATCTGATAATCTTTACCTCTATGTATGCTTATTCTTTCTGGTGGTTTTTCTTATAGAGTCAGGTCGTGCAGCAGTGTCTGCCTCCGGGAACTGGTGGCGCGCCAGTGGTTCTCTTCTGGCTGCAACTTCTGACTCAGATCACCAGGTGGCACCAAGATCGGTAAATGTCATTTTTCTACTTGAGTCAAAATAATTCAGACCTGTATAGATAAGCTCTTCTTTGGATAACACAGGCAAGGAAAGTGATGGTTGGCTATGTCGTATGGTAATCTTTCATATTTTAGCGAGAATCTGTTAATGCCTTTCTAAGCAAATACAGTCTTCAGGATTGGCAGCTGCTGTAGCTAAAGATACAACACAACATTTGTGTGAATGTTTTATACAAATCTTGGACCATAGATAGAAGTTTTCCAACAATTCCATAATATCTGAAATTAAAGAATTTTCTAAACATAACAAGATCAGTTTTCAAAACCGTCTGATTTCCTGGTTTCTCGGGTACGGCTGCGGAAGGGCAGCTGAGAGACTAGATGCAACAATCAGATCCCATGAAAAGCGTAGACCAGTGAAGGTGTGTAGGGATGGGGTAGGGGGCTGTCATTCATTGGGCTGAATGCCCTTCTTTACTTAGAAAGGTGCCTACAATTGTTTTTTTTTCAGTCTGGTTTCCCTCTAGATATTCTTTCCAAATTTGATTCAGAGAACGTGGCAAAAGCACTTCTGCCATCAACCGATGCTAAAAAAATGAAGAAGAAAAAAGGAATTCTTTCCAAATTTGTATTTTAACTATGACTTGCATCCCTGCCTGACTCGATCGGTTATGACTCTAGCCCAGCAGTAACCGACTATTTATCATCTTCAGATTTCGTACTACTAGTTTATTATAGGAAGATGTCAAGGTGTACCTGACATGAAATTATATATTTTGACGGATTTTCTCTTGACAGCAATGTACTTCATGTGATCAACCAGTTAATAGCAGCTGCCTACAGGACTCAGCAAGGTCGTGACGTCATTAGCCAGTTCTTCATTAATATCAATAAGGTAAACTTCTATTTACACATTTATCTCCTGGCAAATGTTGTCTCTAGAGTTCCATACAAAGGTTAATCCAAAGATGATTCAGATCACTGACACATTTGGATCTGAATGTTTCTCTTTTCAACATATTTGTATGAACTTGTATAAACATAAGTTTGTTTTGTTTTTTTTGTGGTTTTTTTGTCCATTTTACGATCGAGTAGCGTTTTTTTAGTCATCTATTCGTGAGATTGCCACGATCACATGAAACCGTTCGATATATATCAATCCATTTAATATTTACAAGTGTCTACAACCCCAATGTATTGTAAACATTAATCAAGTGATAACCCCTGCTTCTCACAAACAAATAAACCTGTCTTACCCCATTCCATCACCGAAATGCAAGTCAAGTTTATTACCTGTCACAATCTGTTGACAGGGCTGCTTTTTGAACTCCAGATTATTTAAATGTACACCATTTTTGTAATCTGCCAACATCAGTGCAGCCTGAGGATTCCCTAGGATGATACCGCTGTTGTTGTCATACCCACATCATGACAACACATGACAAACCCAATTTGTGACTAACAAACCACTTTGTCAACAATTGACACTAAGCAAATCTAAGCCACAATTACGCTGCTGTCACGGTTAATGGTCGTCCTGACCCTTTTCCGCCGTGACCCGGTTTTTCGCGCAAAATTGTGGTCGTCGTGACCCTTTGATCGCCGGGAAGACGGCCCTAACCCTAACCCTAACCCTAACCCTAAACCCTAACCCTAACCCTAACCCTAACCCGGTCGTCATGACCAGTCCTGGGTTTCCACGACCAGGACACAGGGTCACCACGACCATGACACTGGGTCACCACGACCAGGAAGTAGGGTCATGGTGACTCTGGGTCACGGCGGAAAAGGGTCACAAGGTCTAATCACCCTGTCACTATGGTCATCACAATCGAATGGTATCGATAACATTCGCCGAGTCATCTGGTGACTTCCGGTTTGAAATACCCTCCGAATTCCCTTAACAACGGACATTTCCGCCATCTTGCTGGTGAATACAAAGCGCTGTCAGAGTGTAAAATAGGGGAAAACTCTAATAATCTACTTTACAATATATAATTTACACACGCAATAGTTGAAATAAGGTTAGTTACATTACCCAGACATGATTTAAACGTGCCAACTCGAAGAAAATCTTTGTTTCGATGATTTCTTGACATCGCGTTCAGAGGTTAAACTGAGGCTATCGCATAATTATTTGGCCTGAAACTGCCAGAGTGGTCTGGTTTAGTCAAGAGATTGCCTTGGGGGTTACATAACACATCCTCACATATGAAATACTATCAGAAATGAACGTTTGAATTCTCCATAGACTTAGCACTATGTAGGAGCCTTGCCAAGATGGCCGCGGAGGGGGTTCGAAGCGCCACCTACTTCCAGGTTGACTCGATGAATAGTCGATAACAGACATCAAGCTCATTCAAGCGGTAGCTACCGACGAATACACTCCTAGCCACATATTGAAACTTGTATAAACATAAGTGTGTGGTTATCAAGCATCATTACCGTCAGGTACACATGAATATATGGTAATCAAGCATCATTTCAGTCAATAATATATATGAGTGTGTGATGCGAAACATATGTAGGCGATTAAAAGATATTTTTCTGGTTGACAGTACAAGATATGGAAACGATGTTGGGGGACTATGGATTGAAGTATGCATTTTACATTGCAGCAGAGTTATTAGGCAGAGAATTAACTTTGTGTATGTGAATGGGGATGCTTTAGTTTAGCTTAATCTCTAGCTATCCATATAATGATCTTTTTACTATAACTGACGGGTTTCAATGTGTGCGTGTTCACTATATGTACTGACATGTATTGTTTCTATGTGTTCTGTGAGACAGCTCCGGTTTTTCTGTGAATTTCAATGATTTCTAAAGAATTCATTAAGGATTTTGCACGTCTCTTTCAGCACTTACTGGTGGGACAGCGTGAACAGGGAGTGATGTCGACTCTGGTGTCCTGGATGGCTGCTGGTTATACCCAGCCGTCCTTCATTGAGGGCCAGTCGTGTGCCGAGTTCCCCTGGTTCGCTCTCAGCGTGCTTCTGGCCGAGCGACACCTGGAAACCACCTCCGGGCTGTGGAGCCGGGTCCAGGGCGAGCTCTTTTCCAATCCGACCATCCCGCTAGAGGCTGCGCTCAAGGTAGGTTCCCGAATCACTGTCATTAGCAACAACTTGTGCGTCCCTGTGGCACCCCTCTTATTGCCCCTCACTGGCTCTCCGCCGGTTTTTCTTCGGACTCTCATCCATCTGTAAGTCACTGAATAAAATACCGACACATTGTGGGTAAATTGAGCAATGTGAGGGTGAGACTAGGCTGTTGGCTTACCCCTACCGCTTCCACGACCACATTGAAAAGAGTCTCCCGCAAGGGACGAAAAAGTTATCACAATAACTTGACCAATGTGTTTAGACATATTATGAAGATTCCACCAGTATTGAGCCAATGATTTGGCGCAACAATTGTGCATTGTGGATAATTTTGACCACATGATAAGCGAAGAACCTCTACTGCCTCAGCGTAACGTGTGCATTGCGTATTCCCATGGATATAAACCCTTGTGATTGCCACTCAGCGGGCAGCCACGCACGCCAAGCTGGAGACGACGGCGGCACCACAGCGCTTGTGCATCTATCGGTGGGCACACCAGGCTCTGGAGACCCCGCTCGGCCACCCGGTCCTCCCACTGCTGTGGCAACAGTTCTTTCTATGTTACTTGGGCCGACTGACACAGGAGCACGAGTGAGTGTTATTCCGTATTTCTGATTCGATAATAAGTGGTAACCGTGAGGCAGTGAAATTTACCTGCTTAGATGGGAGGCTGTTGGCAGGTTTATCCCCATGTTAGTTCGATTTTATTTAGTTACCTCGTTGTTTTATTGTCCTTATTTTCTTATTTTGTAGATGGGCAGTGTGAGTCGTTTCTGCATTCATATGTTTGAGAGTAGTAAGTTTAGATTTAAGGCTTTACCCAACGTGTCCCAATAAATACATTTAAGTGTGTGGTGTTTACATAGACAGTTGAAAGAGTATGATAAGTTTAGGCATCCCTCCACTTGTCTTGGTAAGGATGTACATATGATATGAATGTTGACTTGACAAGCTTGATATAGGTTTGCCTCCGTCAAAGTGATGCCTTGAAGTAAGATGATAACCATTTTCAGTTGTGCGCTATCTGATGATATCCCCACATATTCTCCCACTGACTCTAATGTAACCCATGTACTTTGGTTATCACAGTGAATGTCAACGAATTGGCTTCCCACTTCGGTGGGTGCTCAAAGGCATCAAATAAGTAAGGGAATTTCTTGAAGAAATGGGATGCTAACGGTTTCGTTGCAATTCATGTATCATGAGAAATAATAACTGTATATATCAATTTTAAAACATTTTAAATCATTAAAATACACATATAAGACGCTTATCTCCATTTCCAATAAATCGTGTGGTAGAAACTGCCTTTTCAGATGAGTAATAATGACTTCTGATGCACAGGCAGTCAACAACTACAGATCATTGATTGCATTTGCTAACATCCAGGATAATCGCTGTAAACTCTGTCTTGAAGTTTGTTAAGTCAAGGATGCCAGGTTTTTGAGCGTTTTTGATTCATTTTTTTTGGTAAATGTCCTGGTTCTTTAATTCATTGTATTCTTTATAGTTAATAAATAACACATACTTGTTGGAGTGAGTATCTGCTTGGTAGAACTGGGTTACATTCCTACCGCCACTGAGAGGTCCCTGGGTGTGACCTAGGGGTCTACAGCCACCGGCCTCTAGTTAGAATCGGCTGGGCGGGATGGTGAATCCATTATACGTTCCCATATAAACCTACCTGTAGCAGAGATGCCCATACATATACTCTGCTACGAAGTAAAACAAATCTCTGTAGGGATGGTAGAGGGATCTTGGTCAGCTTTGTCAAACTGGATCCACCGGCTTAATATCAAGTCATAAGTATCATTTCAAAAATAAGATTTAATTAATCTGAATAACTGATCTATATTGAACAATATCGATGAATGATTACAATAGAATGACCGATAATGATTTCTGAACTGAAAAAAAGTTTGCATGCAACGTAGCTGGCTTTTAGTAGATTCACAGTAAATGTTTCGACTCTCTGTTACAAATTGCCAGACTTCCGCAACGTGGAAGCATTGGCGAACGCTTCTTTGAAAGTTCGGGCAACAACTCACTGATGAAACAGATGAAGAAGCGCCTCAACGAGGCTGCAGAGTACCATCACCGCGCAGCCATGGCCACCAGCACAGCTGACTCGGTGGACGTAGCAGGTTTGTATTCCCCGACAGAGTGACCGCCGTAAAAACTAAAAGGTCAAGGCCTCTAACATTTACATGTATATCACTTTTAACACCAACTAATCAGGGGGAAGGTATCGTTTGTCTGCCATGGCTCCTGTACATCACTTTTTGTTGGGTTTTTTTTTCAACAGCATGGGTTGGGAAAAGAAGTGTACTTCGCCTGGTATTTTAAATCTCTTTATATTACTTTTAACATTAACCAGTTAGGGGTTGGTTTGCCTCTACTCATGACTCGTTGGTGGTTGTCTGATAAATCATCTCACATATTCAGAATGAATTATAAATATTATGTGTTAAAATCTAGTTCAACCCACCGTTCCTCGGGTCTCCGTCCTATGGACGTGGCGGTTCAATGATTCGGGAAAAAAATCACCGCCCACGCAATGTCAACATAAAGAATTATGAATATTATACTGGAAAAGAAGAAGGATATAATACAAGGTTATGGTCACCCTCTTTTCTAGGCGTGTTGTCGCCTACCTCAGACACGGCAGACGACAGCCTCGTGCTGGTGGAAGGGCGACAGGACAATGAGGGCCGGGCCTTCCACGAGAGTCTGGTACGACTCTACCAGACAATGACCTTCTGGCTAGACGAGCCTCGTCTACACGACCCGCACCTCTACCTGCCCGCCCTGCCGCCTCAGTATGATGCCGAGAAGCTGCTGAAGCTCTTCAATAGTGACCAGGTAAATAAGTCGCACACTTACACACTCCCACCTAGACCCCATTTGAATCAGGTTGTACGCCAAGTAGACATATTCCATCCATTTGATTAGAAAATAGCCATGCTTTATAATCGTGAAGGAAAAAGAAATCCATACTCACGAGATGAGTTACGTACCCCTCCCAATCCAAGCTCATATTAAGTTTGTCTTGTTTGATTTTTATATGTTTCAGAAACTGTGGTTTGAGTTTTTCCGCGTATCGGATGTTGAAGAGAAGCTGGGGGCGTTGGCATCAGAGTGGATGACGTCATACACACAGCGCGTTGACCCCAGTCTACTGAGCAGCTCTGAAAACGAGACTCGTGAGTTCCTTATGCTGCACATGCCACACTTCATATAGTCTAACTGCTCAAAATAGGCAACTTGGAGATTGGGTGTATTATGAGGGCAGTATGTAATCTAATTACCGAATCCAACTCTTGGGGGCTAAAAATGGAATGATAATAGATACTTATTTATGATTGTGATTGTCTTTTTTTTTTATAATAAATGGAAGATATTTGACCAGTGACGTTCACGAGTATCAGTACGACGGTGGCTTAGCGGAACTGTTCAGAAGCCGTTTAGATTTTCCAATTGCTGTAGTAACAACTGATGGGAAAGTAACTGTAGGCATTGGGTGAAGAGGCATTGAATTAGGCTGCACATTGCCATAATTTGGATGGTAATTTTGTAATATCTTTTATAGGATGCGACATGATGCACTATAGACACAGTATTTTCGTGCTGTAAATACATAGAAAAGATGTTTATTTTGTCACTGCTGCCGCTTTTGCGTACGGTAGCCGGATCGTAGTTGCTCAGGATGGGTTTACAACATGTACTAACAACGGTGGTGTTAACGCATGTAGGTAGCTGTTAAGGCACACAACGAAAGCCCATAGGAGTCCAACCTATAGATGATTATTCGATTTTGGCTTATTTTCTTTTTTGGATATATTTCAGTCATTTGCTTTCAGGACATGTTGGAATAAACGGTTCAAGTAATATACTATCTAATAATGGGAAGGGAAGTAAAGAAAAAGCGCCACTAGAAAGAAGAGGGGTTAGTCGGAGTAGACATGGAGCAAATTAATTTAGACTGTTGACTTGTAATAACTGAGTGTTGTTTTTCATCTAGCAACCAGTCGGATCCTGACTCGGATGCAGACAATAAACCGGCCACAGGATCCACCACCACAGATGGTAGCCCGAGCCCCAGTGCCCGAAGTGCACCCATCGATACTATGTGATAAGCAGGCGATGTTGTATGCACTGCGGTCAGACCTCCACTCCATCTCAGACTATGCCAGGTTAGTATTACGAGGAAACGTAGTTACTGTGCCTCTAATGATTGTCATTTCAACTCTAGTGATTGTCATTTCAACTCTTTCATTCTGTAACTATGGCCATTGCATTTGGCATAGGACCGTAGTTTTGTGGGACGAAAGACCGAGAATGATCATTACTACGGGCTCAGTAACTACGTTTCCTTATTATTATATACCTGAAAATCACATATATGGGCCATACGCTCGTATACTCTTTCTAAAGGTTAGAGTCAACAGGACAAATCTTAGATAAGAAAGACACAGCCGAGTACATAAACCAGTTTTTCACAAGCATAGGTGGAAAGTTATCCAGAAAGTTTACTAAAGAATGGCAGGACGATTTACCGAACTATGAACCTACTTCAGATCCAATTGTGATTTCTGAAAAAGAAGTGATTGAAGTGGTAAAATATATCAACACTCATAAATCTTCTGCTTTAGAATTTTACTCACCACAAATATTAAAGGATAGTTCCTCGGTCCTATCCAAACAACTGACATTCATGTTCAACCTGTCGCTGCAAAAGGGTAAATTCCCTGATAGCTGGAAAACAGCGGTGGTAACTACAATTCCGAAGAAAGACAATAGCCGTAGCGTCACTGATCAATGTCCAATATCTCAACTTCCCCTTCCCGGCAAGCTTCTCGAAAAAATTATTTATAAACATATCATTAACCACTTAGATACAAACAACCTATTGAATGAAAACCAGTGAGGATTCCGCCATAATAGATCAACCACTATGACAATAGCAGACTTAACAGATGAAATCTTCCCATCATCCTGATCTGAATCACTGACCAACACATATGAATATTGCTGATGATCAGCACCTAAAAGATGTGGCAAACCAGACAAATATGGCAATCAATTCCCACGAGCCATGTGCAGTTGAGACCTAATTATTTCATTTTAAATAGATAAGAAAGAGTATGCCTTAACTCCAGTCTTTTCATTTGCAGGCTGTTTACTCAGCGTGTTGCCAAGAACGTAGCTTTGGACTGTAACTTCATTGACCTGCTGCCTTCTCTCTACCGTAATGAGCCTACTGAGGTACGTCTACATTCATCGTACAGCTCCACAATATTTGTAATTTTATTGGGCTTACCCATCCTTATCATGAGAAATATCATCACATGTCTCTGTGTGGGTGGAGGAGCTTTATCATGTAGTGGTTAGATAGATTACTCACATCTACACACTGCAGTTATTCCCTTATTAGCAGGTGGACGGTTGGTCTTTAGGTTATGGCTATAGCCTACTGTAGTAAAACTGCTTGTAGAGTCACTAAGTGACCTGACCATTTTTGCCTTTTATAGCTAACTAAGTACAGATAGGAATATAATTTCTGTTTTGGACAGAAGGTTTTATGGTGGTACAATGCCTTACAGTTTTGATATTTAGTATTTTGGTATGGATTTAGAAAAAATAGTGAATTCAGTTTGGGGGGGGGGGACTTCTGTAGTCACAGGTCCATTTTTAAGAACTCCTTTATGCACATATTTCTACCCCTTAAACTGGTTCAATCATAATATAATATGCCTCATTTGAAAGACAATAAAAAACAGTAGGTACTAGGAAGTGGAATTTTCTAGGTGGATTCTATATTTACTGAGATATTCAAGTATTTGTTGAAAGTGGGGGGGATTTTGAGTGAAATGGGCATACCCAACAGATGTTTACTCAATAATGATTTGCAGTGAGCATTGGTGTAACATTTACCATCTCCATAAGTTGCACTGACAGTTGGTTACCCTCTAGGAAGTGTCATTATTTAGGTCAAACTTGTATTTGGCATGATATTCATGTATTTTTGCCTAATTTCATAGCATGGGGGGTAGCAGCCATCTTTGAATTTTAGTGCAGTCATGTTCCCCCAGAGGACTCTAGTTCCTGTCACTCTCCAAGCATATTGGCACATGCCCTATACCTATATCCTTATAAGAACACTAAGTATCTGCTTGAAGCTCAGCCTCACTTTGAACATGGAGCCTGTAGTATGTCAAACTAACACTAGATGGAGCCATGACTAAGTACAGCTAGGTATATGATCTCATAGTAATTAATTATTGGTGGACCTTGTATAGAGTTTTAAATGCGTTCACCTGCTAATTTGGCCTTTAAAGGCCAATATTTCTATTTTAAAATGCACTCTTAGGTCTTGTTGTTTTGTAAAATCATTTGTAATGTCATTTACCACCAGATATTGGCTCGACCTACTTTATTGGTGTATATAGGAACAAAATTTCACAGAGGAATAGGCCTTTAAATAGCCAATCAATGCAGGTCCTTCCCTACTCATGGATTCCCTCCCTCCCACTCTCCCCCCTCCCTCCCTCCACTACCTCGCCCCTCCCTCCCTCCCTCCCTCCCTCCCTCCCTCCCTCCCTCCCTCCCTCCCTCCCTCCCTCCCTCCCTCCCTCCCTCCCTCCCTCCCTCCCTCCCTCCCTCCCTCCCTCCCTCCCTCCCTCCCTCCTTCCCTGCCTGCCTGCCTCCCTCCCTCCCTCCCTCCCTCCCTGCCTCCCTCCCTTCATTAGAATTAAGATATCAAAATATTTTCAGTCAACAATTTTAAACATGTGTTAAGCTACTTGTAGTGAGTTTTAAATGCGTCCACCTGCTTATTTGGCCCTTTAAAGGCCAATGATTCTATTTGAAAATGCACACTTAGCTCTTACTTCATTCGTATCTCATCGCTGCTACCGGGAATCAAATGGTGTACTAGGTGAGGCTATGAGCATATATATATATGGACAGCGGATACTGCCCTTTGAAGGATAGTTTCTGTCAGAGCCATTTTAAACAAACGGTCTTCTCGTATGGATTGTTTCGAAATAGACACTCCATATCAACTATAATTTGAAATGTAGCCATTCTTCTGCACTGGGTTCATGGATTGGTCTCCACGGAGTTGTTTGAAATTCCTTATCATTTTAGTTAGGATAGGTGGGTGAAACAGATTTAATTTGTGTCGTACTTATCAGCCCTCTTGAATTCTGCCTATAATCGAGATATATGACATTATCACATTTTGTGTCTTTCGGATTAACTCCAGAACGTACCCAATTTGATTTAGAATTAAAAAGTAAGTAATAGTCTGCATCCCACATGTTCCCCTGCCAACACATCTCTGTTTGAATGGAAGAACCCCTACCGATTTATATAGCACAATTGATGCATTGCACAACCACAGGTTTTTTTTAGGTAAAAACCAGCAACCTAATTGAAATTAAGAAACTACTCTATCCATCTACACTGTACTACTATCAAAGAAACAAAGTCATGTTTTTATCATGAATTAAAAGTAAGGAAAATCCTTCATAATAATGTTATTGTGATTGTCTGGAGCAGATCATCCTGTCTGCAGCGTGTACAAGTACCTTTAATCCAACCCACCGCTGCAAGGGCCCAGGCTCCCTCACTGTGCAGGTAAGTTACGTCCGACTTTACCATCTAGTTACAACTATTCTATCCTAACCCTACGGTGCTGGAAAGTTCCACTACTTATGGTGGGTTATAGGGTTTTCTGCGAGTTTCTGTTCTGTATTGTCTCAATGGCTTGTAGGTAAGTTCCAATGTAAGACAGTGTCAAAAGATAAAATGGATACATTATCAAGAACATCAGGATTCAGAAGTTATGCAGGAGCTTGCCATCTATTAAGCTTCTTTCATAGATAATCTAGTTTTTTTTCTTCTATATTTATGGTGTATTAAAATTCCATCATACTACATACATAAAGTGAGGATTAGCATGTTTTGGAGAAATTCTGCCTTGCTGGTTTTGGTAATGATCCGTTCTACATGCGTCTGTCATGCAGTACGAGGCCAAGAAGCGCGCGGAGCTAGTGAGCCGCAAAGTGGAGGAGAACCGAGTGGAATACAAACAGTTGATGATTGAGAGTCTGCTCCCGCCCGCACAGAACATCTGCAGTGCCGTCGTCCATGTTGAGAATACCATCAGGTAACACTCCTAGTTTACTGGTTTATCCCCATTATGTTGCATGTATAGTCTCTGATTCATATACACCATGATTCTACCATGTATGCCATACCTTCTCCAAACCGTTGAACCTTATTGTTTATAGAGGGAGCCGGCCTCCACACAATTTCATAATGTCAAGATTTCAATACACTTTAATTATTTGTCTATAAGAAAATACATTCTTTTTATCTTAAATCCTTGTTTCTGATCTATTATCCCATGGATATGGCCTCTGTTCCTGACATTGCGTAAACCATCTCTCACTATACACAACCTTTATTACACACAATATATCCAGTTTTCCATACCACTGTGAATTTAGGGTCAGGGACATAAGACTGCCAGAAGTGCACTTCAAAGTAAGTCGGGAGGTCAGTAAGAAAAATTTGGTCTGAAAATAATTAAACAATGTATGTACTCCTAATGAGAATCTTCTGTGGATGGTCTGCATTGTTAGTGGTGTAAAGTCCTCTGAAAAACTAGAGAAATACATATCTTCTGAGTCTCAAGAGGTAAGTCTGATCAGAGGCACATCTCGGCCAGCACTGTCTTCTCAGATGCTAAAGCCGATAAGACACTATTGCAAGTTAGACTACCCAAACAACCTTCAGATAAAATATGGTGTACGTACTCTAATGATAGATAAAAACTGTAAGAATTAGTGATAGATTCAAGTGATAATAGAGGCAATACCATCTGCGGCTGATCAGTTTCCATTGCATTTTGCATTTGAAAGCCTCTTCTGCTGATCAGGTATACGTATACAAATGTAAATGTTTATAAATCAAGTTAAATCTAGTCAGGCATGGTGTAATTTAATGAGTAGGGGTGAGAGATTGCCTTGGTCCAGCTGAGATCAGCTGTGAAGGTGATCAAGGGAGTAAGAGGTCTGCTTGGGCCAACTGAGGTTAGTTATGAAGGGGTCAAGGGGTGATGAATTGGCTTAGCCCAGGTCAGGTCAGATTTGAAGGGGTCAAACGGGTGAGATATAGATTTGGTCAAGCTCAGTTCATGTTTGAAAAGGTTCAGCTGAGGCCAAGTTTGAAGGGATCAAATTATTGGATTGACCCAGGTCAGGTCAGTTTGAAGGGGTCAGGGGGCGAGAGTTTCCCTTGGCCCAGTTTAGGGTTATGACATAAACACCTTGTCTTTCCATTCCAGTGCCCTCATCCGCCAGAGCCAAGCAGCAACCACTCAAGACAGCAGCAAGAGAGCACAAACCCTGGAAGTTGGGTCCAACCTCTTCTACTACTTAGCCACCCTCATCTCGGAGGAGACCAAGTATTACCCACCCACCCGCCAGTTTTTCGCTGCCTGTATCGAGGTCCTTGGACAGGTAGTGTAGTCTATACTTATTATGAATTAGCATGGATATTTACAACTATCATAAAGAATGCATTTACCTTTACTTTGTGTAACTGTTGATGATAATCTGTTTAGGTCAGCCAAAGAGTCTTATCGAATACAAAGCCTTGCTAGCTTTGAACATTATTAATAATATGACTTCCATGTGAATATGTCTCGATATTCAAGCCCGGTATAGAGATAACCTTAATTCTTTGATGTCGACTTTCGCTCCTGTATTCTATGTGTTTTGGGTGATCTGCTTACCGCAGGAGTTTATCCGGAACCACCCCGGCCAGTCCCAGCCACTGATGCAGGCTATCCTGCAGACTCCGTCACTGGCTGAACTGCTCAGCCCTAACTTCTCGCCCAATGCCAGCCCTCACCTGTTTATCACCATGTACGAGGATGTCATCCCTGTCCCCACCAACCAGGGACCGGCAGTCGCCTTCACACTTCTCACCAAGGTAAGCGCACTCGATTATTTTAGTGATCTGTGGGTTTGCTCAACTTAATGTTAACGTTACACGCCGATATGATATACTGTTGTGGGTGTTTTAAGCTCTAAGTGCCCGGGTGTGCAGAACTTGGAGGGAATTGATGTCTGCCTTTTAACCTCCATGCACTACAAATGAGAAACTTTCCTAAATCGGTTTTGTGATTATTAGATATGTAGTCCAGACTACCTCCCCACTTACGGACCTCTGCACTTTGGCTAATTCAAAGATGTGCGAGTTGGTATCATCAATCATTTCCGAGATATTTTTAGAGAAGGTCAGGAAAAAACACCTTTTTTCCCATGTATTCATCCACATTGAACCCCTGTCGGTTACACGTTATAAGGGTATTCATTACACGTGTTATTTAATTTTTAGTTCGATGTGGAGGCGTGGTTGACACGTAGTAAGCCTTCTCTCTCCCAGAGGGCAGCACTGGTGCAGGTCATAGGCAGCGCCCTCTGCTCGTGTGGTCAGGATCCTGATCGGACCATGGCTGTGGCATTTGAGGTAAAAAACCAATTATTTCTTCTCCTCTGTTTTTAGTGGCCTCCACAAACTGTAACCTCTAAGATTCCTTACCCTCCCTTCATGACATTAAGACTTTCAAAGAGAAAAAGGTGATTGCATTGAAATACCTTAAATCACACCCCATTATATCATTGGATCGAAACATGGATTCAGTAACCCATTGTGAGAAATCTCATTTTATTCCAGGTAATTATCTGGAGTGTAAATGCCATCCAGTGAGAGTGAATGAGATCTCACATGAAGCAGAGGTTTGGTTAGCACACTGTTCTCATGGTGGCATATTATTCATTGCAATTTTCGACCAATCAGAGTCCAGATACCTCAACGACGGGTCTCCTGTTTTGTCTAATGTACATAGTTGATTGAAAAAGGAGGCATGTCCTGAAGTAGGATGATTACTATTCACCACTTGCACATAAGCGTGGCGCTGCAATCGTGTTGCGCTGGTTGCATGTATCTAGGCTCTGCTTGCCAAGAACCAGCAACACACTGGTATTCGAAAACGAGGCGAGCCCTCTACTGTACCTGCAGCATGGCTTCAGTCCCATAAGAACAGAATAACTGTAGAAGTGTAAATCGGTTTTATGTCGTGAATAACAGGCCGATTTTTATAAATAAAACATTGTTAAAAAGCTTAAGCATGGGCCTATTTGTTGGTATGATATCATATACCTGTGTTATGGCTACGATTTCCAGTAATAGATTGAACATCCGGATTGTTTAGGTAAAAAAAAATTTTTACCTTCCTGTCTTCAGAGTGATTTAATGCAAAATCTATCGCAATGACCTTGAGAAATAAAAATCCTTTCTTATTAGACATTTCAAGACGATTAAAATGATACCAATATTACCAGGTTGAGATAGGTATTTCCTGAGATAATGGACTAATGATGCATCAGTTAATTGTCAGGAATTTTGGGAATTTTTCAGCAAAAATTTAAGTTTTGAGAAATATCAGGGAAATTGACTGTTGTAGGGGAAATCTGGAATATCTAGGTGTAATCATAAAGAAATCTCCATCTCTGACACTCTTGAGAATTGTCTATATTTAAGAAAATTAGGTAGATCTGTACTAGATGTATTCTCAGCCCAACAAGTAATACTGACTCTAATATAGTAGGTTATCACAATATTTGATGCTCCATTATCTCAGGAAATATTTATCACAGACTGGCAATATAGGTATCATTTTAATCGTCTTCAGGTGCCTAAGAAGATAGAATGGTAATATCTATAGGTCATCGCGATAGATTTTTCATGAAATCACTGTGAAAGCAGGAAGGTAATATGTTTGTGTTTTTTTACCTAAACAATTCTGATGTTCAATCTATGACAGGAAATCATAGATATAACACAGGTATATCATGAATATCCCAACAGATAGGTCCAAGTCTCAGCTTTCTAACAATGTATTGTTTATACAAATCGGCCGATTAGTTATGACCTGAGAGCGATTTCCATCTTTCAAGTTAGAGAAACAGTAGTATTTTTATCATTGCTCAGGACTGAGTGGAGAGGGCTCGCCTCGTTTTCGATTGACTTACATAGGCGGCCATTACAAGATGGCGCCAGTGTGAAGAGGGTCAATAGTGCTATAAGAAAAGATCTCCGGTATGGTCGAGTACAGCAGCTTTATACATTCCTTTCACTCAAAAACTGATACGGTATCAATAAATCCCACAGGAACGTGAGATACATGTACCACAGAGAGAAATAATTTTACAAACAAGCTTTATACATTCCTTCCTCTAAATAGAAAAATGATGTGTTCTCTGTAATGTATATCCACTATTCTAGACCCAACAGTGCTTATGTGAAGGAAGACATGGTTTTAAAAACGCAGTTCCTTGTTCTTACAGGTGTACCGGTCGCATTTGATGCAAGTCTTCACCCACAGATTCCCCGATCACTATGGTGATGTATTACGTCTCATTGTCAATGGTAAGTCTTAGCTCTCCTCAGGTACATTTTGTTTCGACATACCTCTTCACTGACTAACAAGAGTTGACGGTGATGAGATCATAAACTTTACTCTAGTCCTAATTGAAAACTTACTTGTGGAATGATATCCTTTAGAGCTGTTTAAATATTTACAGACCTGAATACGAGGCATACGGCTTTATTTTTGCGGTCTTAGATACATCTATTAGTATTTTATGCGAAAGGGGATATGACGTTATATGCAGCTATGTCTGCATAAACAGTAGTAGACCTTAAAAGACGTTCTTGTGTTACATAGGGTCGAAAGCGGGCGATCTAAGTCCGAAGATGTGGGGTGACTTTTTGAAGACCCTGGGCTGTGCCGTGGTGCTGGAGACCTCGCCACCCATTGAGGACATCGAGATAATAGAGTTCACTCCGCCCAAAACCGTCACTCCAACATCACCACCGCCCCAGCCTCAAATCATCCTCTCTGCGAAAGATGTAAGACCTAATACACTGAATGTAGGATTCAGCTAGACTTGCATTGACAAGAAAATAACTAGCTGTAGCTGATTGATGAATAATTAGAAGATAATTTCTAACGTGCAATGTTATTAAATCTAGAACCCTCCCATGAGGGAGATACGTCAGGCTCTGAAACAGTTCAATTGATTGAACAATATCATTCTTTATGCCTTAAGTTCTCCGGTATTTGCGTGTTGGGCGAGCTTTGTATGAAATTAAAGTTCGTATGAAATAAGTAGGATAATTGCCATGGTATGAAATTAAAAAAAAACAATTTGGGGAATGAAAGTGAAAGTATGTATTGAATTGTTCCAGTGAAATCACTGCCTGAAGTCTAGCATCAGGAGTATTTATTCTAAGAGCGTGACGTGTTGGCTTTAACTCGTTGGAAACTACCCCGTCATACCAGTGTAAAGATTAAATCAAGTATTACTATCTCTAAATTGGGAGGTTTGAGTTAAACGTTGCTTTGTTGACCTTGACCCAGATGCGGGAGACGCTGGAGTGGTTGTCGAGTCACTACTTCACAGCTCGAGTGTCAACGACGGACGCTGCTAGTTTCGGGCTGTACCCACGATGGAAACCCTACATCCCGTATATCGCCACCTTCCTTGGCCATCTGGCCACGCAGACCGTGTTGCAAACAGCAACCGTATGTAGAAACGGCGACATGGACCCTCAACAGGGTAAACCTCTCAGTTCTATATCATTGTAATTTGTGATTAGGCCACGAAATTTGCATTGGATAAAATATCGGATTGAAAACGTTAACTGGGAGTGGAGGATACTGTTCTTAGCGATATTTCTCTAGAAGTAAACATGGCTTGATCACCGAATCCGGAGATGGTTGGAAAAGAGAGGCCGTTTTTACTATAGATAATCTATGAAAATAAAACTTAATCATATGCGTCTAGATAGTCAGTAAAGGATCGTCACACCTACTGATTTACATATAGCACGCCGAGAGATTTATTCTTCATTCAGACCTATTTTCGTTGACGTCTTTACCTTCTGTTGCAGCTGTGTTGGACCTGTGGAAACAGATCATTGATGCATTTGCTCCCTGGATTCAGCCCCTGGACAATAATGGGCAGGTATTATCCCCCTGGCTGGACAGTGACATTGTTATGGCCTCCACCATGGTAGGCACCTTCGTCGACGTTCTCAAAACCCTGTATGAAAGCTTTGAAGGTGAGTGTTTATAAGATAGAACACAATATAACATGAGCTCAGTCATGGGTTCATGATCATCAGCCATCCTAGTTGTTTTCCTATATAGAGTAAAGCTAAATCAAACATTAGTTGACAGATCAGTGGTTTGAGTAATGATTTGCAGAAAATAACTGAGGTGTATGTGAGTCTTGGTTGGATGGGAGGGGGGGGGGGGATTGTTTGGCATTCCCCCCAGCCAAAGTAAAGATATGTTTACTTCTAGACAGAATAAGTCAGAGGAATCCATGGTTGATTTTAAGATTCTCTCAGGTTAGACCGCTCACAGTTTTTCGGTTTACTTGTCAACCAGAACATGCCCTGATGATACACCTCTTAACTGCCATATTAGTCTGTCTATCATGAATGTCAGATTCGAGACGAGGCAACGTCTGCTCCCTTAACTTGATGCTACCTTGAATGACAGTTTTGGAACTGCACCTAACCACCGTAACCATGTACACTCTATCATGAATGTCCTTACAATCCTCTCTGACCTTCAACCGCCCTTCATGTGCCATACTCATTTGGCAACCTCAAATATCTTACAGATTCTGTACCTGCTCTTTTAAACGTCATACTAATCTCGCCGAACGTATCTGCCCATCTCAAATGCCTTACCCGTCCTACCTGACTGACCCTCCATGCCAGCCGGCACACACTGATCTCTGTATGGTGTTGTAGACTTGGTGACAGTACCCCGTGATGCTCTCTGCCTGCTGTGGATGTACTACGTGGACACACTGAGTCTGCCAGGCACCCCGGACCACGTGCTGCAGGTGATTCACAGTCAGTTCCGTGCACTGCCCTGGACCAGCTTCCACCCAGACGCCCAGGCCATGGCACTCATGTTGCGGGTAGGTGTGAGCTAATACAAAGTGATAAGTTATTAATTTATGGGGTTTTTTGGGGGTTTTTTTTCATCGGCTGTGTTTAGAAGTGTATGTGCCTCGTATTCTTAATTTTAATTTTAATTAATATATATGTATGTATACAGTCGTGTGTTGTATGTACATGTAGTTCTATTGTTGTTGTTATCTATTTATATTGCATCGAATATATTACGGGACAGACAATGCCATCTAAGTCTGTTTCTAAGTCTTATTTCTTATGAATGAGTTCACTGGTTTCTGTTTACAGCTCAAGGAGCGGCACTCACGGAGCTGCTTCCTGTTCGCGGGTCACGTGATGACGTCCGTGAAGTGGGCCGAGATCCTGGAACGAGTTGGAAATCATGAAGCGTTGTCACGCTCCCACGCTACGCTCTTCCAGCTGCTCATCTACATGGCCTGTGAGACAGACCTAATCGCGGTATGTCTACAAAATGATTCATGAATCATTGCATATTATTGGAGTCACTCATCCAAGTACTCATTGTTTTAATACATGTATGCAGTGACTATCGGTCATATCAGTAGTCATTGGTCTGATCAAACTGTCTGTCCCCTAAGTGCTCATTGCGTGTTCTGAGTTATGTTTCACCTTTCTTGCCAGCAGGAGAACAGCAAAGCAGACCATATTGATGTGTCTTAGCCTTGTGAAATAAATTAAATGAATGGCCTGGGAATTAATAGACATGTACACACACCCTACACATCTGAGCATGGTTTATTTCAAGTCCGAAATTAGTAAGACGTGGCTATGACACCTCTGTAATAAGCCGATGAAAGAAAAAATATTATTTCAAGTCCGGACTCTGTTCAGTCATTTTTCCTTCAAGATTCTATTTCATATGCTTTTTTGCTTTCTAACCGTGATATGCATCCCTGAATGACCAGTTGAAAACTTTGCAACCAACGAGACGCTAGTCCTCATTAATAGTATACTAACCAGATGGAAAATTTGATTAATTGTTTTGTAGAACACTGGTCTGGCAGACCTGCTTCGTGAGGCAGAGCACTACAACTGGAGCTTCCTGGACTCTGTGAGCTACACGACAGCTGTGAACTGGTTCCTAGACAACTGTGACCCGCGCTGTGTCGTTGCCGAAAGAAGCTCCAAGGCAGCCGTAGTCCTCAGGTATGACCCTACCATTTTTATAATTAACTTTATTCTTAATACACAACTTCTGAAAGGAATCTTTAATGAGTACATTAACGACAAGGCAGGAAACACCTTAGCTTGGGGCTGTCCTTGTTGGGGCTGTCCTTGAGACTGAGACTGTTTAATATGTGCCATATTAACAGTTTGATATGATAAACAGAAAATTTAAAAAAAAAAAATAAAAGGATAATTGTGTTTTCTGGGAACAGTAATTCAAAGTTCCATCCGGGTTAGACTCATCAGGCTTATATTAGGCATTTTCAAGGTTGGATGGTGTCTAGATTATTTCTAATATATTTACATGTATAATCTAGATGGCTATGTCCATTGACAGAAAATTACAAACCATTATTGTGGAAGGATAGAAATTGATGTTTCACTTCAATAAACGGTTATTAATGATAATTCTTATGTTGTTTGGAATTGCATAACCTGTTATAAGAGTTGTTTATGTAGGAGATTTATTAGTAACCACCCTTATAATTAGTGCGATTAAAATGCAAATACATGTCCCTTAGCCATGAGCCCTCCCCATTTGTGAGAGGAGGATCAGAAATTAAAGATAATAAAGCTGTGGGGGTACTCGTTGATTAGGATGAGCCGTCAGTCGTAAGGCCTTACCGTTTAAATCACTGGTTGGTTGTTACAGGCTTCTAAGGTCAGCGGCGGGCTTCGTACACGAGTCAAATGTATCTTTCCATCTGGAGACGCCGTTGAAGCGGGTATCTTGCGTGCGCTGCTACATCAAACTCATGTGTCGGTGTTCACATCTGGCAGATATCCCACCCGACCATTTCGCCGTCCTCACCACCAACCTCCTCACTGATGTGGAAGCAGTCATTGGTACAAGTAAGTTTGCACACTTTTATAAATTGCTGATTGTGTATGAATTGCTGATATTCGCTGTATTACTTGCCTACTGTCAATATAGGGTCAGGTATTTTTAGCCACGCTTTTATCTGAAACCAGTCTGTATATTTATCATAAAGGTCTTCCTGACAAGTTACGTATCGATATTAGTTTAGGTACGCACCTATTTTCATATGCACTAGTTTTCCAGATGCGCCGGCTCTTGCAGCCCGGAGCATACAACATATCTGTATGCTCCGGGTATGGGGATACACACCCCCTATGTGTTTTCTATGCACACTGTATTAGGTGGATAATAAATGTATTTACATCGAAAGAGTGGGGCAAGGCCCAAAGTGCGTGGATGGTGCCCTTGTGACTTAGTGATCTGTGAATAACTAATTCATAAGGTCACTTCTACATACCTTTGTCTCGGTCTCTGTTATATGTACTACGGGTGTGGGGGTGGCAGGATGGTTTCAATAAAAAGAGGTCTCCAACAACCACAAACCTGAGGAATCAGCGCCATAGTGTTTGTGAACCCAAGAAAATTAATATATGTTCTCCTGTAGCTACAAACACGATGAATCAGTACCAGAGTGTTCGTGAATCCACTCAAATGAAAACAAAAATATACAAAAACAATAGAAAACCCCACATCCTCTTGCAGCCACAAATCCGACGAATCAGCACCAGGAGGCACTGACACTGTGCTCAGAAGTACTAGCGGCGCTGAACAATCTGAACCCCGCGAGTGGGGGTGCCTCGCACGTGCTCACGGCGTTGCTACAGTGGTTGGAGTCTTCCTGCTCGTCCATCCTGTTGCTGCCTGTGATCAGCGCCGCCGGCCGTACACTCGCCTCGCTCGCTCACATGGTGCAGCTCGTCGAGGCCAGCGTGGACGCCCACTTTGTGTCAGGTTAGCGGTTTTTCTTCCCCATGAAAGTATGCAAGGATCTATGAAAATATCTCAAACCAGGTTGATTTTCGATTAAGAAGTTGTTCTTTTATTTACAGTGATACCTCTTTTGACACGATCTCGAGAGGGGTTAGTTCTCTTTGTCAGATGTGTATAAGTTTTCATATGAAAGTCGTAATGTGGGCCTACATATGAAGAATAACGGAATTAAAGGATACCTCCATGATAATTGTAAGCATTCTGCATTCTCCTGCGGTCCTCTGAAGGTTCTGATTTAATGTTGGGTATCATTTTGAACTAGTGCTAGCGTGTCTCCGTCTTTTTCGTATACAAGTAGTATATATACCGATTTGTAGGTAAAGACGAACATGGACCTGTAAATTGTTTCCCTATATCTTAATGAGATCAGAAATGATAAATCTTTGTATTAAGGCCAGAATTCTTTAGCATTAGAGGACTGAGTGTTTTAACTAGTTGTTAATATTTTCCTCTAAAGGTTTTCCAGGTTGGAGTAACACATTTATTGAGCGGAGATTATCTACTAGTTGGGTGTTACCTTTTGGGGGGATAGCGGTTATGGTGGCCGATTTCCAATTGTTAGGAAAAGTTAAGTGGAGTGGAGTTAAAGAGAGTGAATAGTTTTTCAGAGGCTGACCTAAAGGCAATTTTAAATACAAAAGATTTACTATCTTTTACAGTTGACGACTTATTGCTGTTGATTTGGTTTACGAGTTTTATTAATTCCGTGATCGTAATCAGGTTGTCTAATATTGAGTTTTCACTATCCCAAGGTGGGATAGGGAGATTTCTTGCGGAAGTTTTGCGGCTAATACTTCACCAATGAATGAAAAAGAAATTATGTAGTCAGCTATGTCGTTTGGGGGTACTTCTGAATAATATTCAGGGTTTATTAACTTATTGATAACGGAAGGTTCTTCCTTTGGGGTTAATTTCTTGTTGCCCCTCCAGAACTTTTTTGGATTTTCATTATTTTGATAAAGTAGATTCCTATTATTCTCCCCTTAGGTATATTGATAAGAGACTTTGTTTTGTTACGGTAGAGTCTTGCGAGTCTCCTATCATCTAGCTTTTTTATTTGTCAGCTCGTCTAAAGAGGTAGTCTCTGCTCTTGAATTCTTTTATGATATCTTCAGGTGACCATTCTAATTTGTTCTCCGAGACATAAAACTTTTTAATCGGGGCTGACTGGTCTACTGGTCTAGTATTACTGGTAATACTTCGGATTTGGCTATGATAACACGGGAATACTACACCTGACTGTACAATAACACAGTGGTAGGCCTGGCAATCAAATACCTATCTTTATATACATGTATGTGAAAACGAGACAGGTAACAACTAGACAGCTCACACTCGATATTACAAGACTGCTGCAGGAGTCATATCTTCCACACAAAACAACTGCACAAATTAACCCACCGTTCACACTCTAGATGTGGTGGCACTGTATGACATGGGCACAAGGCTCGTTGTTTGGGTAGTTTAACGTCCAATTGGTTCAATTAGACTTACACAAGGCTATACTGAGCAGTGTTCGACCTTCGTGTCAGATGTTGACAATAAATAATTTAAAAAAATAAAAAAGTCTTAACTAAACAATGCACTGCTAGGCATTGTTTAGTTAAGCTGATCATACCGGTACATCGACAATTCATTGAGCAAGATCCACGCCAATGCGTGGTCTTACATCGTCCCCCGTTGCTGTATTGGACCAGTTACCTAATAGTTGATGCAGTCATTTTATTTTTTAACATAATTATACAAAGAAAACAATAAGCAACGAGATAGTAAGCAGACACGCCAAGACTTCACAATGAATACATGTATTGTCTTTTTTTTTATGTCCGGCAGGTGTAGGTATGGAAGATGCCTGTGGTTGGGGCTGGGTGCTGGCCGCAGTACAGGTGCCTGACCTCACGCAAGAGGAGTTTGTGTCCGAGTGCATTGTGCAGGGCAGCTACCTGACACTGTTTGCGCATGTGCTGCAGCAGCTTCCGTTGTGTCAAAGCCCGCAGAATGAGCTGACCCTGCTAAAGGCCCTCGTCACATGGACGGCCAAGGCCAGGCCCACGTAAGTAAAATCACATCACTTTCAACTGGTTCTTGTCGTTTTGCATACTGCATTTATTTCTGGTAGTTACCAGTAAACACGTTCGTCGTATGGTCATGAAGCTAATTGATATGTCTGGTTTGGTACAACATTTGGACAGGCCCAAGAATGAAGCGAAGTTGCTATTGTGGTGGGGGAAGGTGTTGGAGTTAGCACTACGGCAGATCCACTTCCACACAGAGCACCAGGCCGTGCTAGAGACCCTTCTGGCCTTCACTCCAGCGCTGGCCACGCTCGGTGAAGACAAGTCCTCTTCCGGGCTGTGGGGCGCAATTGGCCTCGGCAAAAAATCCCCGCTCTCCCACAGGTAGGCCCACCTCGAGTTTGACTTTTTAAAGATTCATTTTTCTTCTCTCAGGATATGCAGTCACTGTACCTGAATTTAGACATTCTACAATATTGTATGCCATGTTTTGGTACTCTAAATGGCCATTTAACATTTGTTTTTAAATGGCTATTTAGATTTTCCTTTGATTAACCAAAATTTTAATGTTCATTCGGAAATTAGATAGACAAATCTAAAGTGTATGAATGCTGAATATATACCGCATATAGCCTATGATACATGGGCGCTACCATGACGCCCCCCGAGTAGGTGTTCTTAACTAAAGGAGGTAAAAAAAAAAAAGGTGTTTTTCACTAATGGAGGTGCAAAAGAAGTGAGTGATAATTGGGAAGTGTTACAACACTAGCCTAGCTCACATATGTATATAAAGTGTTCCATATAAAGAACATCATGTCTTGGGTTTAAGCATTATGTCCTTCTGCTCTGGGGTGGGTGTAGAGAGTCAAGGGAACCATGGTAAAACATTTAAAGGCAGTTGAATTTCTTAAGAACAAAGAGCCAGAATACAGGGAGCTATTTCACTAGTAGTGGAGTGAAAGTGAGAGGTGAGACCGCAACAGTGGCACCAACAGTGGCACCAACAGTAGCAAGCCCAAATTTGGGTTTCATCAGTGCTGTCGCTGTTGAGGTGGGACTAGCTGTCACTGTTGGCACAGCTCTCGCTATGCACACGCGTTTGACGTTCGAATCAATTCGTCGATGGGCCGCAATGACGTGGAATTTCACCCCTTCCCATAGGAACTAAGCAATGAAATTTTTACACGAGTAAGGTATATATGTAACCTATAATCGTACCAAATATGAAGAAAATCGGCCATGCCGTTCACAAGATATAGGCGTTTGAATTTTGTCATAGCAAATACTGCACTTCCCGCCGGCCTCCGGGGGGAGACAAAAAGAACTGCCGAAACCCCGCCGCACTACGGTGGGAGTGAAAAAGAACAGCGACCAACGCAAATGCACGGAGGGAGTAAAGAATTCAAACGCCGATAACTTCAGAACCGCTTGGCCGATTTTCTTCATATTTGGTACGATTATAGGATAAATGTATTGCTTAATTCTCACGGGAAGTGGGTGAGACTATTCTATACACGTAACAAACGACAGGGTAGACCCTGTCGCTTACAGAGGCTCCACAGTGACACTAACAGCAACACCAATTTTACTGATGAAACGGTCACTGCCACTGTTGGTGTCGCTCCTTTCCCGAGTGCCGTTCACGCTTGAGTGCACCTCCTAATGAAACGCACACTGTCGCTGTGGTGCCACTATTACAGAGAGCGACACTTGCAGCTTCTAGTAAAACAGCTCCCAGGTTCTGTCTCCCAAGGGCCCCATCATACTGCTGACCACCTGGAGGCTGCTTCATGAACTAACAATAGTTCTGTCCCCTTTAATTCATTGTACAGTTTCTATTTTGGGGTAATAATTCATTGACTAGTAGAAATGTTACATATCTATTGCCATAAAGTTCGTTTAGATTCCTACTTCCGAGAAACCAAGTGTACATGGAGAAGTGCCATTACCTGCCAATGAAGAAAAAGGTAAACATCAATAAATAGGACAGACCTAAATTACAGACTGGTTTTCAGTGTCTGACCAGAGCCACAATTTTATATATAATTTTGTTCCTATTACGCAGTTTTTATTGGTAACTGAATGTTGCACCTTATTGTAGTAACTGCTTGTATCACTGCAGGTTCCGCCTCCTAGTCCGCTGCCTGTTGGTCTTTTTACTGGCCCAGATGCCAAACAAGGCCTCTCTACGAGTGGCGCCACACACGGCGGGTGCTGTGCGGGGTGGTGTGGATGAGAGCACTCCACCCCCATCCCCTTCTCGGCGCGGCTCCGCCTCCTCTTCCTCCTCCTCCACCAGCCCGCGGAGCCCAGCACCCAGTCCGCAGGCCACAGCGGCGCTGAGCCAGCTGGAGGCGCTGCGCACTAATAAGCACTATGCCGCCTTTGCCGAGCACATCGACTGGGCCGTGAGGTACACGGGTAACCCGGCCCACTGCCTGCACGACGCCCCTAATGTACTGGTTCATCTGGCTACTCACCTGTTCCAGGAGCGCCCCTATCTGGGGCTGCTGAGACCACAGCTAGGCTGAACTCTCAGCGCCCGCCGAGTAGCATGTTTGTGTGCTTGTGAGTGTGGCCTTCTCGTCGGCCTGGAGCTAATAATTCAACGTCTACATGCAGTGCTTTCAGATTCTATAAATAAATAAATATCACTGATCGCCGCCATATCTGAATATTTATTAAACCTCTTTGTGATGATGACACGTGATGAAAACGGATGCCCTGAGATTGAATCAGCCGGGGATTCCGGACGGACTGTAGGGTGTTGTTTCCAGGTGTGACCTGTCATTGTTATGTAGTCAGAGAACCAATTGTTATCATTGTTCCAGCGACGTTGTCACGCTTTACTGTCTGCATTTACTGTGTTTAAAGAAACGTAGCTTGTAGCTTCTTAATAAGGTGAGTTAATACCTGAATCTCTGGGAGATATGTTGAGTTTTCATCTGCGTATTCCTATTTATTTTTTTGTCGTTTACAGACACTCAATATTACTCGATCGCTTGCACGAACGATCTAGAGCACCTACTGAGGCTAACATAGAAGTTGATATATTGAACGTATTGACAAATCCACATAGGAGTTAATATATTGAACATTAACAGCCTCGGCATACCATACTATGCCACATATACAGTATATTGATTTAACAGAACAAGGGAAATGAATTGGCATGTAGTGATGGTAAAATACAATGATGGTTTTAAACATAAAGTAAATTGTTGTATTACATGCTGTCCTCTTCTAGGAGTTATTGCAATGAAATCACATTCTTCGGCATAATGTAAACATTATGAACATGTATGTTATTAGTATACATTTAGTTTGCAACCAGGCGAAAGGAAGAATTTTGAATTACTATTATTTAAATTCATAGCGTCTGTTGCCCAGGATTCTTTTTTTCTAAAAAGAGCTATGCTGAGGGCTATCTTCCCTGTATATCTGCCTATTACTCAAGGAATTGCAATATACTCTATCTATAGCCCAGGTATCAATGTAAGTTCGTTTACATATATGAAGGTGTTTACTTGTGAAGCCACGGTGACGTGTTATTTTGGTGCTTTGTTTTAACAATTGTATTCTGGAACCAGACGATCCCAAACATCAATTTCATAAAAAATTCTTGCTATATAGCCTATAAATGACATAAATACGTAGGAACTATGACCTTTTTTAGCTGGCAGTGTTAGTTATATGGTCTTTGATAATCCCAAGTCAGGTTGTCATGGTTCAAAAACCAAAGTCCTAGTATGCTACACAGGTCACAGATGGGATTTGATTTTGTTTATCTAGAATCTTTCTCTTCTTTTTCTGCAGGCGTTTGATTACAGCTGTTCTATGTTAGTATTAAAATAGTGTGCAGATGGACGCGACAAACATAGCAGGTCTACATTGTTGTCTGTTCAGTTCTAGATTTACACGCATTTAAACGTGTTGTTATTGTTCACTAAATGTTATTGAATATGTCAGCGATTCTAAAGAAATTGTATTAAGACGAACTACAGAAAACACGAATTAATCCGGGTTTTCTTATATTGTTGCAGAGCTTTGGCTCGGTGTCATGCTTGTTTCACAATATTTTTTGTTATCAAAGTGAATAAAATACATCTCACCAACGATTTGGATTAATTATTTTTCTTGTTTGAGCATCACTGTAGCACCCGGTCGCCCGGATTATGATGCAGTCACACTTCAAATGAGCTTAAGTTGTGAGATGGTTGGCGTGGTGAATCTAAAGTCTATATATACCACCACGGACTTATATGACCCAACCCGACTACTATATAGTGAAGTTGAAGTTTTCCCAAACAAATGTAAGCATATAGCCGACGTTGGAGAGTACAGCACATGTACCCCAGTGCCGATAGAGTATAGATAGACAATAATCGATGCCAGAGGAATAATTTACTATCACGACGCCCTATATCGTTATCCAATTTTAACAACCCCGAATGACACCAATCCTCGGCCTCACTTGGGCGGCGCGATTCAAAAGACATGAAAGAATTCGGGCACCACCCGCCCCTTGAGACTTGGGCCCTTAGTCGTCTCGACATGTTGAGCTGGGATGCAGTAAACTCAACACTTTGTAATTTTAGAAAACTGCTGTTTAGTCAGGTCTCTTAAGGCCAAATATTGGCTAAATAGTTTTGCGCCGGACAAAAGTGCCAAATTTGGCACACTTATAAGAGAAAAATGCCGGGATTGATTCTATCTCTAACTCCAAAAAATCTGGTGAGTGGAACACTCTGATTCAGCCATCTTTCAAGATGGCCACGCAAATGCAGAAAATTACCCTTCATTGTCCATTATTGAGGTCCTCGACGACTTTCATCAGCTGATTGTGTGATGAATAGGCTATCAATGGTATAATTTGTGATCCAATGTTGCCCTCTAGAGTTATCATGTTAGTTCCTGAAGTATCCACCAGGTGTCAGTGTAATAGAAATGGAAAGTGGAATTAATAATTACAGATGACAAGAGCCACATGTTTCCAATTTTTGTGAGTGTATTTTCTTCCATTCACAGCAGGCTATATTTGAATCTTTACTGAGATAATGAACATCAGAAGACTGCAATGAAGCCAAAGATAATCACACATTATCTTATAATTTCAGTTTAGAAGGCCCCAATTTCGTCAGGCCTTAGCTTTGCTGCTTGTTAATCGGTAGGAGGTCATTTCATCAGCCCCATAATCATTTTGAGCCTACCAATTTATGAGAATTGTTTCTACGACAGTTTTACTCCTCTTTCATTCTATCTGGGTCCAACCTCTGGGAAATGTGGGAAATTCGAGTTATAAGCCAAAATTCAAAATGGCCACCAAATATTGGAACAAAAATTCATAAAAATATTTCAATGCTATAGATATAGGCATGTGGCACCTCAAAATGACCAACTTGATGCGTTCTAATGGTTGCTATCATTTTCACACATGTCTGATGAACCTTGTTGCCATAGCAACCAAATATCTGTTTCCATAGTGACAAACATGGTTTCATTGGATTTTATTAAATTTCATTATGAATATATATAATCCCTTTAGTCATGGTGAAGTTTACTTTTTCCCATCACTTATGTTCACGTTCTTGAAGTTGGTTGCCATGGTAACCACATTCTATGATGGGGATGAAATGAATTTCATATTCATCATCCTGGGGGGTGTTTTTCAGTAGTGACGATCTCTACCTGAGATCCGCTGAGATCTGTGAGCGATCCTGAGACCGTTTGGGAGATCAATCGCTGCAGGTGTTTTTCAGTCATGGTCTCAGTGTGCCATTGCGGATCTCAGGGGGATCTCAGGTTGTGATCATTTAGCTGAGAACCCTAGCGATCATTTCCTGCCAGGTACAAGACTCTGCAATCGGAAATTATTGATTTGAGACACTTAAACTTATTCAAATTATACCATATTTACAGCGAATAATTGTCCATGTCTATCCAATCGGATCCTAAGATTTCATAATTTTCTATTGAATATTTTAAGAGTACTACATGTTTGTGAATGGGTATTGTTGTTATTCATGCATATGAAGTGATCTTGACCCTACCCTGCTTATATAAAATCGAGCATTACAGTAGGTATACAAGCTGCCTGAGAGGTGCAGTGCCTGCATTTTACAGATTTCCAGACAAACGTTTCTCACTGTTAATAACCACAGGAAAAATATGAAATTTGGGATTTAGGAATGTTAAATTATTAGTACCCTTTGCTACAAATATTTTCAAATTTGAATAAGTTTTAGAATCTGAAAAAATAATTATGACAAGTATCAACTGGTCTCAGGTTGAGACCGTTTGGGAGATCATTTCACTTGAGATCTCTTGAGATCATCACAACTGAAAAACACTGAAATCACCTGAAATGGTCGCATTTCAGTCTCAGCCTGAGATCCCTAAAGATCATCTCAACTGAAAAACGGTTTGCCTTTCAAACGGTCTCAACTTGAGATCGTCTCGACTGAAAAACAGGGCCCAGTATTTCCTATATGCAGGTGCTTCAATTAGAGAATGACTCATCACATTCTATGTGTAGACAATTTGGGGTAGATAAACTAGTGTGCCCTTCTAGTCTAAAGAAGGATTTATTTGCAGTTAGAGCACTGGACAATATCAACCATAATTGTTCATCTACCACTGTGCAGTGATCCTTCCATGGAACTGGTATAAGTCTTATTCAGTTTCCTACAAATGAGAATGGCTGAACGAACAGAGAGATATCCACTATACCACTTAACAACACAGCTTCTATCCCTCCTCTACCATCTTCTTGTACAACAGTTCATGCTGTCTACATGAAGCCAGCATCATATAGCAAATATATTCAATGGAAATGGCCTGACCTATATGGGGAACACAAACTTGTTATTATGTTTGGGGGCCTGCACCTGAAGAGAAGTTTGTGGAATACCCTTGGCAACCTACTTGAAGGCTCTGGCTGGGCAGCTGTGATCATAGATGCAAATGTTGCAACATCTGGTACTGCTGACTCATTTCTGATAGCAACCCATATAACAAAGACTCACCATGTGCACTAGGTCACTGCCATGACACTCTCAAAACTGCAGAAAGATGTCTTGACGGTGAGGATTGATGAAACCGGTGGCTATGAAAGCTGGAGACAACGAAATGGTAGAACAGAGTCCAATTCTGGGATCTTATCTTGCAAGATACTGGTACTTGTGTTCATCAGAGCACACAGAGAAAGGAACCTACCATTTTATGTGCAGTCCCTGGAGGCACTAATGTTTCTATTCTTTGCCCTTGATCACTGCAACTATAGCCGCTGGATAACAATCCACATATCTGATATTAAGGCCTTACCTTCTTCCCTACAAAACCAGTTTGGCAAGTACTGGATGGTCAGTAAATCCCAACACAGGTACTCTGCTATCCCAATTGACCAGGTGCATGAGCAGGAGAAGGTTAAATCAATGGAAAAGGGGGTGTAATCAGGGGGTGTAATCAGTGTGACAGAAGACCCTGCTGCCCTCCAAAAGTGGATGATCTCTGGTCCTGAGCATGCATGATAGTTGACAGAAATTGAGACAGAATACCTCCCAGAGGAAGACCATGAGATTAACTACATACACCATGCAGAGGGTGTGTCTTCACAAAAGTCATTTCAAAATCAAGTAAACAAACTAGTTCAAGTGATCAGTGATTTTGGAAACCCCTTTGAAGATGACTGTCCAGAACGAGAGGAGATAGTAAGGTCAGATTTAAGGAATTCAGATTCAAAGGAGATACCTTTAAGCGATCTCCAATGTATCGAGGCATTGCTCTCTGGAATGCCCTCCCAGAGGAAACACAAAAATCGCGTTCAAAAGAGGCCCTAAAGGCAGCCCTAAATGTATCTCAATTATAGCCTATATTGTTTTTGTATTTGGTACGATGATAACATTCAATGTACTTCAGTGTTAATCATCATCAATTCACTTACTATATACCTCATAACAGTATAACCATTATTGTATTAGTTTACCTGGATTCCCATGGAAGAACTGTTTTGTAACATGACAGAATGGCGAAATAAACATCATTAAAAAAAAAATTAAAAAATTACTTCTTCTGCATAATAGAAATTGTGCAGTAAGAACAATTTAGGACCTTGGCAAAGAACAGTATGAAGCATATATAAGACTGAAGTTGTTGAACAATGGACCAAATCAGTTCATGATGCAATAAAGAAGAATTTGCTACCACTATTTAGATCACCAAAATCAAAAGCAAAGAAAACGGCCCCATAAATAGCAAGTCTACATAATGATGGAAGTCTTTTTGGCAGACTATATATTGCCAATCACATACTTGATGGGGTGCCTGTTGTATTCTTTGCTCATGAAAACCAGATGTACCCACCATCTCTATAAGTCTGACTTGTTGAAATGCCTGGATATTAGTGTCCAACCTGAACTATAACCCAAGACTGATTGTGTCATTTTTGATGGGCCTGCTCTTGTCCACATCCTGCCAACATCAGGAATCACTATATTCACAGAGTACTCTGAAAAGGTATTCTTGATGGCGAAACTGTCTTTATAATGGTAAATGAAATAAGATGGTCTGATTCCACCCAGATACTACATTTAAGCAGTGATTTATGCAGTGGGTAGGCAAAGAACTGCATTAGGAAATTTACATGAGACAAACACTCTCGCAGCCTATGGTTGTTATATGCTGCTCTAATATTTTTGCTTTTGACAGCCATATTGGATAAGTGTAGTTTTGGAAAGCATTGCAGGTTGAAGGGTTTCTATTTTGAAATAAATTAGATTCATTTGTTTAAATTAGATTCATTGGTGTTACTGAATGTAAATGTTCATAATGTCACATTATTGCACATTTTCGGTAGCCATTTTGAAAAATGGCTAAAAAACGCTGTTCCAGTAGGAAATTTTTGGGAGTTATTTAAAGTTATTTAAAGTTATACCCTTCCCTATATATGGAACAAGTTTGGCACTTTTGTCCGCCGCAAAACTATTTTGACCTTAAGAGACCTGACTATCTAGTGTGCAATATAAGATTTTATCAATATGAACTAAGGAAAAAATTCATGTGTAAAGAAAGGAAAATGCAATTTTTTAGAACAAAATTTGCAATAAAGTTATGCAAACAGTATGCAGTCATGCAGTTAGACCGATTCATCTAATAACTAGATGACATGCAGCAGAGAGTTAATTAATGACACAAAATTGTTTATTTATAATAAGCAATTGTGGTGAAGCGTTAATGATTGACTATCGTCTTTGTTTTTTTTGTTAATCGCAATCCATACGTCTAATGTGGTCTTCAGTAGCATTGTGAAGCCGACACAAACCCAAATTTGTTGGACAGTGAAGCAATTGTCTTTTTTATGTATAACGATCTATGCAAATTTTGTTTCTACCTTAAACAAATTCATAAATTTTTAATGCCAAAATTATGAAAGACTTCGCTGTTGTCTATGGTTATAAGTGCATGTTTGAAAAATTCCTTTATTATTTGTCATTTCAATTGTTTGGAACAAACCTTTTTACTGATATCAATGTGACAGGAAATAATCATTTCCAGAATTGATGTTCATTGAATAGAGGATATATATGTGATCGCACAAGAAATGAATATGTCCATTAAAATCTAATTTCTAAAATAGCATCCTTTTATTGACAAAGAAATATCATATCAAGTACAAAGTGTCGCTGGTTATTTACTTAAGGAAGACATTAATGATATGTTTATTCAAACAAGGCCATGTACGTTTAATATTTACAAATTCCATTTACCATTGGCAGCATCAATCGCCTGAAACAGAATCTCGGAACACAGGTATTTGCTGAACTCATCGCAAATTTTGGGGTTCATGTTGTACATAGTGCTCAAAATAGCAATGCAGATGAATTTGTGTTGTGCCATGTCGCACTTGCGACTGCGATTGGAGATTTGGGCAAACACAGTGTTCATCTCCCCCATCCGTCCATGACTGTAGTGCATTTCTCTTGAGCCTTCAATGCACAATCATCTTTATTGCTAGTCTTCCTCTTCAACTCCCGGGGGTTTCTTGGGTGGTGGCGGGGTAACATCAGGACTTCTTTCACCTCTTCAGGCAGGTAGACCCTGAAAGTATTGTTGACGTCCATCGGTACATCTGATATGCGTGAGGATGTCTTCTCCAGTGGGAGCTTAACTGTCGGCTATGCCTTAGGCACGACATTAGTCACATAGTCGCCCATCTCTTTGTTTTTCGGCACACATGGCCAGCAACGGACAGCTCACACACTAGGCATCTTCGGTGGACTCCCAAGCGATGTGGGGAAGTCCTTCTCTCTTTTTTTGGCATTGTAGTTTCAACCACATCATCCCCAGCGACTTCTGAGACACCGGCGGCCCCAGAGGGACTGGGTGCTTTCTTCTTCTTTGTGACAGTCTGAATATTGAAACCACCCAATTCAATTATACAATTGTATAAATAGACTGTTATTTTTGTACCTCATTCTTTGTTTAATTTAATAATGTTATGGCTTATGTTAACACACTTAAAATGTAGCTCAAAATTAATTGTATAATGCAAAAGTATTTTTTCAATTACTTTAAGTTAGTTCTTTATGTACACACCCATGTATTTACTTCCATGATGAATAGCATATATAATTATTTCTGTATTAGTATGAGTTGAAACGTTCATCCAAAATATTTTTGTTATTTCTATGTATGTTGAAAGTTGAAATCATATTATGAAGAGTGCCGGCAATGTAACATGTGAAATGGAAATGAAAGACCCAATACTCACTGCTGTAGCCAAACATGACGACTTGTAGTTGGACATACACGCAGTTGCTTTTATGTGTCAATCTAGGAAAGAGCATAGTCACCTGAATTCCCTCTGTCTGTCGAGGAAAACGACTTCTACAAACTAAATTAGGATGAGTCAGGATACCCCCCCCCCCCCGGACTAGAGGACTGCTCATGTTTATATAGGGTTATTCGACCACGGTATACCTTGGTGATACACACCTAGAATCGCACTCCATATATTAAGGTGCCACATATTCTTATTTGACCAACTTTGCGCTAATGTAGCGCACACCTTTGTACCGATAACGTATCCAAAAGTATAGTATATACTGGTTCTGATGTATTGTTCCGTTTTGTTGCTATATAGCCTATTTTGTTCTAATTATATGATTCACTTTCATTACTGTCATAACAGCTTGTATCCACTTTTTGTACATACCCACTGCAAGACCTCATGTAAGTCCTAAATAGGATATTGGGAGGCAGTTCGCGGATCTTGACACTGGAGCCAGCAGAAGATAGGGTTTTTTCTAACCCAAGCTGATCCCTCCAGTCTAAATAAAAACCTTAAAAAAATATAAAAAAATGTTGAGCATCCCGGCGACCCCCCCGAAGGCATGCTTATTGCTCGTATCTTTGAATAGGTCGTCCGTGTCTTCACTCTCTCCACTGTAAAATAAAGTGAAATTTTTAGAAATATATATAGAAAACAAACCTGGCAAGAAAAGATGGATAATGTTAATTTCTTTTTCTGTTAACAAACTGTATAAAAATTCTTCAGATGCCAATTACCTTTTCAAAATTAGCAAAATCTTTTTGATATAATTTCCTGGCATGTAGTACTGAAACCCAGATAAGAATGTGGAAATGTTCTAATTATAACCTGTGTTATCGCCGATAGGATTAACAGAGTGAGTTCAGCACCATCGACACATGAACAAGCTTGCACTGTTTCGCCGTTAGAAATATGTTAAAAAAGTGTAGGCCATTATGTTTTACCATTAACCTAATATACCGGTACACCTTGGTTTTTACTTGCAGTTATTTCCCGCGTCTTTGGTCGTTTCAAAGCTAAACAATGCATTTAACTCACAGAAAATTCAACATCGATACATGCGTGCATTATCAGAGGCCTAAAAATCTATATAGAAGCACCGCCACTCCATATATGTAATTTGTTTCAAATGAATTTAAGTTGATTGTAAATATTTTTCCTGCGCTTGCGGCTTCCAACAATCTTGTTGGCCATGCTGGTCTAAGAACAAGACACGTTTCTTAACCAATACAAATTGATGTATTTAAAGAACAATTTTATCTGGACAATATATGTACACAATGTTGGTATCAAGCCAGAGATAATCAACACATTCTCTTAGGTTGGATATAATTTTGAGAATACTATTAATTAAAATGCGGTTCAAAAGTTCATTTTATAACCATTTAGTTCCACAGAAAAGAAAAGAAAAAGTTCAAATTTGATGTAGGACATGGTGCAATACAGGAAATAGAAATATTTAATTAAATTTTTTCTTAAAATTACTGGACATTCCGAGCACATCAGCTATGGCTTCCATATAGCGTCGACGGACATTGACATCATGGTGTTTTGGGTGAGTCATGTCATACAGGTTGGGATGTCCTTCCCACAACCTGCACAACTGAGCCTCGATTTGTCAGTCGTCGTCATCCACTTCCCTTTCCTGTGGCAATTGAGATTGCTCCATTTCCTTTACTGATGTATTTGCCACACTTTTCTTGGGCAATTTCGATTTCCCCTCGGTCGCCTTTCTTGTTGTCGATTCTTTTGTTTCTGTACTAGTTGAAGGTGTTAACTCGTCTGTGGCATCAACAGTAGCGGCTTCCAAATCGTCTAGACTATCTTCATCTTCATCAGCGGGAAGAAGGTTAAAGGCTTTAGCTTTCCATGCTTCTGAGAGCTTGACATCTCGGACGACTGAAAGAGTCCCATCTTTATCAGTGGATAACTCCAAGCACCGGATCAAACCTGGTTTATTTGCAATTGTTCCAATCGAAGATGATGCACTGTCTCTATCACCGCGATTCACTTTTTCTAGGCTTTCCAGTAGAGCCGACGCATTGGCCACAGTTTCTTCTGTAGCAGGCTCCATCTCTACCGGCGGAGACGTTTTTGCTTTCGCCCATCTTCTACCTCCCCAGCTGTAGCCCCATGTAGAAACTTTCTTGCCAGGCATGGTAATAAGTAACAGTTGAAGATTCCGCGGAAGGCTGAAGATGTTTGGGTATTGAGAGCGACCAGGATAATGAGCGACACGGGAGACAGGAGATAAGAAGTTAGGTGATAAAGCAACTAGGTGGCTGAGTATGTGGGGCCACAGAAGATAATAATAATATACCCCATGGCTAAGGCTACCCATGTAACATGACATGTAAAAATCGAATTAAGTAATACATACCTGTTAAATGACAACCAGTTTATAATATTTCATTTAGATAATTCTTTCACAGTAGGTAAGAGGTTTTAATAAAGTACTACAGGTATCAGGAAAATTATACTAAATTAACATATAACGTGTTTGAAACAAAAGCGACATGTTATCTTGGTGGAGGAACAGTGCAAATAATTGTTATACAACTCAAATTGTTAAACAACTTTTATTACATTAAAAGTTGGGAAAAAGTAATGAAATGAAGTTTGTACAAAATTTGATATAGGCAAAAAGTTTGTAAAACCTATATATATATATAAAGTGATGCAAAAAATAACATTAACAATATAGTGCATTCAGGGTAATTTGAGTGTTAGCGCAGGGGTGCAGTGGGTCAAACTCCACTGAGTCCCCCTACCGTTTGAAAGGGAGACTAGTGTATCAGGGTAGAAGAGGCGAGCGACACCTGGGAGATTATGCAGCATAATAACAAACCCATGTGGCAGGCAAGAGCTAAACAAAGAATGGCGACAGACGATGCTTGACATGTACTATGAGCGACTGGCGACAGAGTGATTGAAGTGAAAAAACTGGTTTATAATCATTAATATAATGTTAATTAGATAATATAATAACATAGGGTGTCTATAACTTGTGTAGGTCTATCTATCGCCTGGAAATCAAATGAATCAATTTTTTCCAGCCTACACGAATGCCAGCAGAAACTCCAGGTGATGCACCAATTATGTAAATGAGCTGGGGCCGAAGCTCAACACATTATCTTCAGTTGGAATGTTTGGTGGATCAGCAAAACAAGGGTAATTTCAGCCGACAATGGACGACACCCAACAGAAGCCCACGAGACGGGCCAATGCTTTGAGGCGACAGGACTTGATACACATGACGTTGGGCCGACGGTAGACGACAACTATCGTACAGGTTTTAGTTGCTGATCCACTAAGGATATAATCTCAGGTGACAAGCATTTCATGGATGAAAACTCTCACCGACTACAGTCGGCTACCACATGGCTACCACATGGTCATCTGTCAGCTCTAGCTCGGCGTCGGTGGATCACACGCTTTAGATGTGTCAAAAGTCAGATACTGCAATGGGGAAAACTGATAGCAATAACTGGTTCATCTATGCCTCAAGAGAAAGGAACGCCATGGTATTAGGGCTACACACATCATATGGTAATCAGAGTGGCCTGCGCCTCTCAAAACATGTTCCTTTAAAAAAATACTCTAAGAAAGATCTCACTATTGCTAGATGAACCCAGTTACATGTGTCGACAGTGTGGCTGATGAAGATGCTCTATGACTACATAGACGCATTGGTAAGGTTCAAATGATGGAGGTCTCACTTGAAATCGGGGATTCTAGGTATAAGATGGAGGAAATTGAAAAGATCCCTGACGATTTGCTCCCCCCAGACTTAATGGGGGAAAAGGCGCCAGGGCTTACCATTAATAAATATGTCAAACGCACAACCCAATCTAACCCAGAAAAGTCCCAAGTAAAGGTCAAGCTACCAGAAAGGAAAACAAGGAACTTTGTCACAAGTACCCAATCGACTCCGGCAATTAAGTCGGTAAAGGGACCGGCTGCAGGTCATGAGGTATATACACCTGGCACTCGTTTACCTGGCAATCCCCCAGTTCAACCTCCAGTCACAGAGTCAATGAGACAACCCGGGAATAATATGATAGATTTCCCTCGACTGCAATAAATGTCACCAGCAATAAATGTTCTGAGTCTACTCAATGGCCTGTACTTCCTGCCCCAGCCATTGCTGCCTCTGTCCCAGGTAATAATCACTCCAAAGGTCATAGCCTCGTCAACCTATTGATCAGAATATAGGCCTTGATCAGGGGCTAGTCTCGGCACCTTGGGGGTTGATTTTTGCAGGCCACACATCCTTCCTAAGCAATTTTTATAATGCGAGAATGATGGTAAATATTGCGGAAAAAGATTTTGATGTTTAAATTGGGTTGGGTTCTGCTATTGCAAATGAGGCCAAGCAAAGGAGCAAATATATTGTCTCGTGGTAGAGCTAGTCCGAGAGACTCAGCACCGCTAGGCAGTCAGAGTCTCTCGGACTAGGTAAAGCCAGAGCTGGGAAGCAGTCAAGGAGAGTAATTGAAGCAATTGGTGGGGTGTAAATTCGACCAGCACCCAGCACTAAAGGCTAAACTGCTCTCAACAGCCCTTGCTCCTCTCATAGAAGGTACCCTGTATACCCTGTATACCTACTGGGGAGCTGGGTGTGACATAATTGCTTCAGCTTAATGGGCCTATTCCACCAAAAAGGCCCTCAGCAGGCTTGTTTTTCCCCTCCAGCCGGCATTTGCTGCCGGGGCCGGCCACCCGGCCGCCCCTAAACCCCTAAATTCTCCGAGCTGTTCCACCAAAGCCACCCCGAGGCAACCAACAGGCATACATAAGGCGCCCGGCGAGCGCCCATAGAGCCGGCCAGACCCGGCGCAGCGATACACTCGCAGCGGATTTGCTATTGCCGTCTGGTGGCGTTCGCGGAAGCCCGAGGTTCTCTATCGATCCGATAGGCAGCGCGGCGTGCGGCGATACACTATGACGCTCTGAACCTGTGAAAGTCGCTTATCGAGCAGAGCAGTGTGTCAGCGTGTCGGGATTTGTATGGGAACAGTCAGAAAACATCAAATAACCGCGGAAATACACGTTAAATCGAACAATGAAGGTAAATAAAGATAAGGATTGATGTTATGAATGTGTATATTCGACTCTGGTGCTAGAATTCTATCTAAATTACCCGAATTTTCGGTCATAGTCCATACGAGTATCCCTTCCGGGCCTGCAAGCTCAATATTGACAACACGCACCCGGGGAACAGCTCTCGGCATGCTCTCGGCGTCACTCTTGGTGTAGCTTTTGACATGCCGGCCAGCCTGCCGGGGGCTTAAAATCAAATGAATCAGTTTTCCTCTGGCGCTCATAATGCCCGGCCGCCCGCCCGGCCTCCTCTGTCGTTATCATTATATTTTGGTGGAACACCTCCAAAATGGGCTATTGCACCGAGTATAGTCCCCGGCCGGCGGCCAGCGGCCACAAACAGGTCAGCCGATACTGCCCGGCTACGGGGTTTTGGAGGCACGGTGAGGGGCCTGTGAGCTCTCATAAGCTGTTCCACCAAGCAGATTATCGCCGCCGCCGGGAGGTTTGGGCTGGCTATTGCCGCCGATCGCCAATAGGCGACCACAAGGGGCGGCCTGGGCTTGTGCTTCCTTGGTGGAATAGGCCCATGAGTCTGATGCAGTTGCGAGGTGAATATCTGTATGACCCTAGTCCTAACCATTAGCATGACAGCCAGTCTAGTAGTTTGGTTTGTTTGCTAGCTTGTTTGGGTAGTTTAACATCCAATTTGTTCAATTAGGCTTATTTTGGGTTTGATAGAATCTATGAGATGTATATAGGTAGAAATCTCACCCCTACACATTTACCGTGGTGAGAGTTCAATAGGCGACCACAAGGGGCCCGGCCTGGGCTTGTGCTTCCTTGGTGGAATAGGCCCATGAGTCTGATGCAGTTGCGAGGTGAATATCTGTATGACCCTAGTCCTAACCATTAGCATGACAGCCAGTCTAGTAGTTTGGTTTGTTTGCTAGCTTGTTTGGGTAGTTTAACATCCAATTTGTTCAATTAGGCTTATTTTGGGTTTGATAGAATCTATGAGATGTATATAGGTAGAAATCTCACCCCTACACATTTACCGTGGTGAGAGTTATTTTGCTTAGCACACTTCATAGACATGGGATGAGAAGGATTGGCCTTTGATATAGCAGTAAATCTACCATTGCTAGGGGTAAAGGAGAAAAGTGGCTGCAGTGATGTTCTTTACCACTGAGCTAACGCCCCACCCCAGTCACTTTAGTTGTGCCTGTGTGCAAGCATATCCAGTCTGCACCATGAGGAGACAAGTAGCAACGCGCGCATGTCCGTCACTGAGTGCAATAAACAACAAATCTCTCAATAATTGTTCTAATGGTTCCCAACAAGCGGCCGTTTATCACATCTACTACCAAAATACACCTGCTGAAAGCTGAGATTCAGGGCTTTCCTGTGAATATAGATATGAGAGTAAAGGTCGTTTATCCTTTTTGAATTTGTGACTTTATCTAAGAAAGATTGGCCTTGTCCTATACCCTGCTCCATGGCCACTGCTCTGTCAGGCACAGTGTTGAATCCATCCATTTGCTGAGTGAATCAATCAATTTCGTGCCTATGCCATTACAAAGAGCATACAAAGAGGATTAATTTGATGAATGATATGCCATAGTTTGATAGATGTAAAAGGTCAGCATCTTGAAATAACTACACTGAAAAACTGATTTTATCAATTCTCTGATCTATCTGAAGACTTCAGGTTCAAGATAAATTATGCAAATTAGCTGTTCAAATTCCTATTTTCCAGTCAAAGATATGCTTTGTCTTATATGACATGATCTAGATCAAAGAGAAGTATTATTTGAGTGTTTTTTTGCAAAATCTATGCATCATTATAACAGATTTCCCGATTTATATGCAAATTAGCTATAACATCAGAGCAGTTCAGAGCGTCGTAGTGTATCGCCTCTCGCCGCCTATCGCCTCAGCAGAGAACTCGAAACTATGCGTGAGATACGACTAATGTCCACCAGATGGCAGCAGCAAACCCACTGCGAGTGTATCACCGCGCCAGGTCCTGCCGGCTCTCGGGATGCCCACTGCGTGCCTTGTGTGCGCCTGTTGGTCGTCGGGGGTTGATTTGGTGGAACAGCTTGGAGAATTTAGAGGATATGGGGCGGCCGGGCAGCGGGCCCTGGCAGCAAATGTCGGCTGGAGGTTAAAATCTGCCTGCTGAGGGCTTTTTTGGTGGAATAGCCACTTAACGCGGCCATCGTTCACCAGATAGCAGAAGCAGTGCTTCATCGCCCCATCAAGACCTTGTATAACTGGTGGGACCTCGCTGTCAGTCCTCATAGTATAGTAAAATGAGGCTGGGAGACATGTTGGACGTGAGACTTTTATTACTTGACACTAGGTGAAGACACATGATGGTGTAACTCCTATAGGTGGCAATAGTGTGCCCATAGGTGGCCAATACCACATTTCCCCTTTTAGTTATATAAACTTTTATTTTATCATATACAGAAGGATATGATTTAAGACTTTTAGATTTCTTTAACCCTTTAAGGATGAATGATGCCTTGGGGCATCAACCAGCCCAGGCCAAATGATGCCTCAGGGCATCATTTCTCCTAAATCTATGAAATAGTCTTTGACAAGGAAATAATTTATTAATATACATGAAATCTTCAGAAAATGTAGACCTGTCTAACATCAGAATCAATATTACTAAGCTAAAATAAATGAAATATTATCGATTACCAATAATATCATGTGATGGAACAATGAAATTATGACTTTATCTAAAATGTGTTTGTCCCCTAGCAGTGTACCCTATCCCTAGCAACCGTCCTTATGGTGACAGCTATGCCAAAGGTGGCCGTCCTTAAAGGGTCTAAGATTTACAAATTCTGAATGTTCTTTATTCAGTTTTTAGTGTTCTCTCTTCTCTGTGATATATTTTTCAAGCTAGCTTTTAGTTGTAATGTTAACGCTGTCATTGTTTTCTGGATAGGTTAAAGCTATTGACCTCGTAGGTGTATAGAGTTCTTCATTGGTAGACTAACCTCTGAACTCTGGGATCCTTTTGCCCAGCACTCTACAGGTCTAGCCTTTTAAAAGCCTTTCTCCTGGCAATAGCTCCCCTCCCACAGGCTATGTGGGCACACAGTGTATAGCCAGTAAGCTCCAGCTTGACAGAGCAGACCTCTGCAATAAACCAGCAGAAGGAATTCCATTGTCTATCTTCATTTCAAGGTACTTTCCAATAGACCACTCCATTGGAAAGTGTCACTGCCTGCTCTTGTTGTTGCTGTTGCCATTTCTGCATGAGCAGAGTCTTTACAGGAGTGCTGCTTTGCAGAGATGGTTTACTGAATGGAGGTAACATCAAGGCTCTGGGTGTAGAGATGCTTGAGTGGTTCATGTATCTCCCTGTCTTCCCAGTGTGGACATGTGCTTGCCTGGTTCTCCTGATTGTTGTCCCAAAGTCAGTCTGAATGTCCATATGTTTTATCCATACAGTGTAACCTCTTCCTAGTAGAGGAAGTGCTAGTGATTTGTGGCGCTTGTTGTAGGTGTGTGCTGCCTTTTTGGGCACTTTGCTTCTTCCTTGCCTGGTCTAACTCTGTTCCATGCACTATACTTGTCAGCTTTGCATGTATGGTTGGGAGAGTTGTTCTCACTTGTCATCCTATCAGCAGCTGACCACTTCGGAGTGGCATTCAATGATATATCAGGATGCTGAGATATGGGTCTTCATTCTTTTGCAGAATATTTTTTGCAGTTTGTACATCTCTTTCAGCTTCATGTATGAGAAACTCTAGGTTTCATCAAAGGTCTGTCTGGCAGGAACTTTGCACATACTGTGCATTTTGTATCCATCTCCTCAATAGATTTACTGAGCAGAGGCCACCAGGGACCTGTTTCACTAGTTTCGTGACATGTCTAGATGGTGTCCGGTTTCATAAGAACTAGACATTAGACTTCGTTTTGTCCGTTCTTGCTTGCACTGTGTGAAACAGGTCTAGTGAAACAGGTCAATGACGTGTAGATTTGTCTAATTCTTGTGTTTGGGGTCTGTCTTTACCTAAGGGCAGCTACTTGTGTTGTCACGAAACTAGACAACCCCAATGTCTGTATGATGTCACAGACATGTCACGAAACTAATGAAACAGGTCCCAGATGCTTTCTTAGGCTCTTGCTCTGCATTTCCTTATGCCAAGATGGCATTGATGTATCTGGTCCAGCACTTGAAGCCATAGTGCTCTCAGTCAGAAAGAGCTTGGTTTCATGACTGGTGCTTTGGGCAGCGCATCAGCTGTGATCAGCGACCTGTTTCATTAGTTTTGTGACATGTCTTTGACACCATACAGACGTTGGGGTCGTCTAGTTTCGTGACAACACAAATAGCTGCCCTTAGGTAAAGACAGACCCCAAACATATGAATTAGACAAATCTACACGTTATGGACCTGTTTCACTAGTTTTGTGACAAAGTGTGAGACAGACATTAAAAGTGGCACCAACAGTGCAAGCAAGAACGGACAAAACAAAGTCTAATGTCTAGTTCAGACACACCATCTAGACATGTCACGAAACTAGTGAAACAGGTCCCTGCTGTTTCCCCTCCACATGCACCACTTAAGGGAAGGCGGTTGAAGCAGAATCTTCCTATCGATGTGATGAAGGTAGTCAGTTTTCGTGACCCCTCATCACTGAGAATTTGCCCCAACCCCAAATTGGCATCAAGTTATGTGTAGAGGGCTTCACTAACTTTTCATTAACACTCTTCATGGGATGAACCTCTCTGAGAACAGCTTTGTTAAGTGGAGTTAAGTTGACACAAAATTACTCACTAATTCTTCTTAGGGACACACACCATACCTGAACACTAAGATGTTGGCTCATTGACAGGTGAATTTTTGTCTTGGTCCTGCATAGTCTTTAGTTCCTTCTGGACCTGGTTAAGAAATGGTTGTGGTACTTTTCTGGCAGTTTATAGGCATACTGGGTTAGTATCTGGCATTAGTGACATGTGATGTCCAGTCTTGAGGTATCCTAGCCCTTTGAAGTGTTCTGGAACCTCTGACCTGAAGTCCCATGGAGACTGGCTATCCATGCAGTAAAACTTGGTAGATATCTGTAGTAGGTTGAGACATACATTCTTGCTGAGAAGGTTATGTTTCTGCCCTTTCATTATGTAGACATCCCCTTTGATGGTCTTTTCCCCAACAGTCAGCCATGCAGTAGAGATTTTGCCAACAACAAAATCTGGGGAATGGTACCCGAAATAGTTCTTTTCATGACTTCAGTGCCATATGCTCAGAACTGCTTCCTTGTAATCTGTATACCTTTGAGCCAGGGAGTCTTTTCACTTGAAATGTCTGCACCAGCTCCACTGTCCAGTTTAAAGCTTATTTATCCACTGTTGACTTAAGATCACTATCTACATCATCACCAGCTGCAACCTCGTTGAACTTTTTCTGTGTTGCATGACAGACTGTAGAGAAGTGCCCGTTCTTGCTTCAATTATGAGCTGCAGTCTGTTCCATATGCTAAAAGTGAATTTTTACAGCTCACTTGACTTCAAACTTTCCATTGACATGTTTAAGTATGGGACAGGTCATTCTTAGACCATAGATGTACGACATATTCGGTCACCGACTTGTCCTCCTGATAAGTGGTTTTGAACCTGAACCTTTTGAAGAGGATGTTGTTGCAGTATAAAGTGTGCTTGCAGCTCAGTGATGATACATTCTGGACTCTTTCTGTCATCATTAAAGAGAGTGGTCATGTTATTCTATCCTGCAGCTGTAGTTAACTTGTCATTCCGTCCAGTTCCTATGCAGTAATATGACAGTGAACTTTCAAAGTCTCTTCAAGGCCATAGGTTAAGGTGGAGGAATCTGGTAGGTTGCCATCATGTCTGGTTTGTGGAATTCTATTGATATTTATCAGTACTGCTGAAAGTTTGCTATCCTGTGGAGGTGTTGTTATCCTATGTCACTTCAGAGCCAGACCATTTCTCCATTTCCATATACTACTAACATAGAAATTCTGACAGCATTTGTCCTAGATACAGTTTTTGACTCTTTTAAAACACAATCAGTGGATATGTACATACAGCAGAAAGTAAATTATCTGAGGGCATCAATACATGACATATGACAGGTATAGAATGGCTCAGAAATAGTTCTTTTCATGACTTCAGTGCCATATGCTCACTTTCACCCACCACAGTTGTTCTTTTCAGCAGCAGCTGACTCCGGTGTAATGCGAAAAACGGTTACCCTGCGAAAAACTTGTTTTATCGCCCACAAGCATGTGCAGTGATGAAGTCCACAATTGGATAGTGACAAACTTGCCGAAATTAAGCATATTACGACATATCATGACATGTAATTCTCATGGTGAAATACAATTTTTTTCCAGTCATTTACATTAAAATGATAGTACGGCCAATAGTCTGTGATATCTGAACAGAAAAATGTGTGCAGATGCATGCGAGTATTGAGTGGGCGATAAAACAAGTTTTTCATTGGGTAACCAATTTTCGCAGCACACTGGCGAGGCATTCAAATGTTGCCACTCTTCCGCTGTGGCGCCAAAATTGGTTACCCTGCCATAAGTGGTAATTATCGCTCACTACTGTCTTTGGCGCATGCGCGAACATGCGCACTCTTGCAGTCCACGATTGGAGAGTGACAAATTCATCGGCCCTCAAACCACTAGTTTGTTACTCTCCAAGCAGAAATCCAGCACTCTACTTCCTGCGGTTGATAGCAAGCGATAGTGCCACGAAAGATCTGCTGGGAGAGTGCTAGTTTGTACATGCGTACTAAGCACTAGAATAGTCCTGAAATCTAAGCGGTACACTGGACGGGAAGAGACATGCTGGGATAGAGTGAGCGATAATTACCACTTTTGGCAGGGTTACCAATTTTGGCAACACACCGCCCTGCAGAGACAGAGTGCCCACCTCCTGCCCAGTACCAGCTCTAGCATGGCTCTTCCAGCTGGCAGGCTGCCTCCTTCATTCCACCTCATTGGCGAGTGAGTTGGGCCTGCATGCCTTCCTTCTTCCTGTTGGCACGCCGGCCTCTCAGGCTCAACCCTGTGACAGCCTCCGGTCGGCCACCACCCCCTCTTCCCATCCTTTTCACAGTCCTGCGGGGTCACCTCCAGGAGCAGGGACAAATCTGCTTTTCTCAAGTGTCTATCAAAATTGTTTTTAACTAAAGTATTGAAAAATAAGGGAGGGTTCATTATCTATGGCAGGGGTGGTGTGGGTTTTGCTTGGTGAATGAAGCGCCCCCTCCCCCTTGGAAGTACCTCCAATTGAAATCCCCCCCCCCCTAAGAAATACTCCAAAATAAAGCGCCCCCTTCAGAAATACCCCAAAATAAACTGCCCCCTTGGAAATACCTCAAAATAAACCTTCCCCTCCCCCCCCCGTCAAATACCCTGATATACATTCCCTCTCCCCTTGGCCATAGCCTTAAATCGTTTCTTTCTCATATATACACATGTATATGTAGCGTATCCCCTAGTCGCTGAAAGTGTCTTACCACTTTCCGTGACCAACAGCCGACTACAGGGGTTCCGAGACTCAGTCGCTACCCTGTACTTACCGTGCCAGTACAGGTGTGCTCGGCTTTACCCGCTGGAAAGGGCAGGGAGATGCAGAATCTACTACCTACCGCTTAACTATGAAGACAAAACCAGACTCCAGACTGTTTCAGTGTACCAAGCTTTATTTCGGTACTTCTATTACAATATGTTGGTGCTTCGGGGCACCAACTAGCGCGGGAAGAGATACTGGTCTCTTCAACGTTGAAAGGTGTTCAATGCACCCTTACCAACACATGAGGCTCCAGGCATTCACTCTGTAGAGAGGCACCGCGAGAAGTCCTGTCAACCCACCGTGGACTCAGTCTTATATAGTGAGTTACGTAATGCGGGTGACCCCGTAGCATTTGCATACCACGGGTCCACCGGCCTTACCGCACGGCAGGGATCGGCACTCGCGCTACCTAGCGTGAAGTGAAACAACGCTGCTCAACTACCCTGACCCCTACATTTATGTACACATTTATAGTAATGTTAAGTAAATAAAGCCAGGTGAATTCTTGCGTGCAAATTCTAAACTTCTATTTTCAAATCCTCTAATACAGAGCTATCCGGCCCTTGAGAAATGTGGACCACTAGTAATGGTTGAAGAGCAATCACTGCAAACTGGGTAGCATAGATATAGAATTAGATGTACACCATCTAGGAAGTGAACACTTAGCCTGTCAGGACATGTTAGCACTGGAGCTTATGTACCTGCTGCTCTGAGACCTATCATAAGGGGAGGAGACTGTGGAGGCATTAAAAAGACCACTTGTATATCTCGGATAATTTTCCCTCTGTCCAAAAATCTCAGCGCAGAATACTGAAATTAAGCTTTCCCATTCTTGGTCTGCTGGGGTGAACAGCAATCACCTGTTCAGCCTCATGGTTGCCTTGCCTCCTCGTGGTATAGACTGGATATGCTTGCATGCAAGCATAACAAAAGTGACCGGGGTGGGGAGTTAGCTCAGTGGTAAAGAGCACTGGACTTGTAATCCCAAAGTTGTCAGACTTTGTTGATTGGAGTCCCACTGCAGCCACTTTTCTCCTTCATCCCCAGCAGTGGTAGATTTACTGCTATATCAAAGGCCAATCCTTCTCATACCATGTCTATGTGGTTTGGGAAGTACAAGAACTCTCCCCTGAGTAAATGTGTAGGGGAGAGATTTCTACCTGAATTCATCACATAGATTCGATCACCACTCTTATTACAAGTGGTGTAAAAGAACCTTGAGAAAGTCTGGTAAGGACCTATAATGGTTGACTGGACGTTGAATCAAACCAAACAAACAAACTTTCCCATTATTCGGATTCAAATGAAGGACATACCCAGTACAAAGTCTCAGATATACTCCCTTTCACAAGGTACATAGTCTTTTTCCTATGTGAATACCCTGCTTGAGACTCAAGTGCCCGAGGCTAGCACCCAGTGCAGGGTACTTAGTTACTGGTGCAGGGACTTTTCCCATGCGAACATGTATGAGATCACACCAATGAGACCCTCATTGCTAGTGGGAGGTATGCCAGTCTCACAAAAATCTTAGATTAAAGATTAAAGCAAAACCCATTTTTACTTTCATAACATTGGTGCCAACCTTTCACTCCAATCCCAATCACTATATCAAGTTGGTCTTTGTCTAATTGAAAACTTGTATGACAATTCTAATGAGCTCAATCCAGAAAATGTTCTCATATTTATATATCTTTTGAAATGTCAAAGTACAGTTAAATATTCTGCAGGCATTTTTGGGGTTACCAATTGCCACACCCAGGAACTAACCTTATATGTTGTTGGCCTGTGTACTATAAACATGTGTAGCAGAGGCCAGATACCCATACTTATTACAGAAAATGCAATAGAAGAAGGTGTTGCAAAGGTTAGAAAATCACTGGTTCTGTAAGAATATTACATCTGAACCTTAATATCAGAGAACTTACCTGGGAATCCCAGCTTAACTTCCTAACTTGGGTCCCTGGACATTAAGTCCTGACATAACTAATGCAACTATTATGGTCTATGTGCCAGACATTGAGCCCAGCCTACCGATTACATGGCCAAACTTGAGGGACTAGTGCTAAGGGCTGAAGATCACCTCAGCATTCCTCACGGCCAACCTCAGGACAGTGATATCAGGCAGGCTCCTTAACTCCCCTATGCACCAGGCTACCTCCAAGATGGATTCTGGACAGTGCTGGCGACAATGCAATCCAGGGAGGCAGGGGTGTGGACTGTCTGTTTCCAGAAGCAGCCTGTCCATTCAGCACTACCTCCTCCAGCTCTGCATGGTGATTGGGGCACAACAGCAAAGTGGAAACACAGAAGGATACCATGACATTATCCTTCACAGTTTGCACCATGTGAGATTCTGTCAGGGGTTTCATGGTTCTTTGTCGGCCCTTCGTCACGGTGGGTTCTGGTGGGCGACCCTTGTCGGCCGGGAATGGAGTCGGGTCAGTTGGTCCATTCCTGGCTAGTTTTTTGTTGGTTGTTTTTTTTGCTTAGTGCACTCCCTTGAGGCTCCAGGGCTGTGTTCTGGGCTTCTTCCAGGGTTTTGGACTGGATAAGGACTAGGATAAGGTGCTCAACAAGTGCTCTTCATCTCATCCTTCAGTTGCCACAACATGTCCTCCACTCAAAGCACTGCAGAAGGTGCTGCCAGCTGTGCTTTGTCACATGTGGCCAAGGAGACATCTCTCACTTTTATGTCTCCTAAAATATAGCCAGAGTTGTGGATAGAGTGCCTTACACTCTTCAGCACTTCTTGCATGGATTTAACGTTCTTCTCCCCCACAGTAGGTGCAGCCCTCTGGAGGGAGCAACCATGCAGGAATGCATCCACTGCCACCCTCTCAATGGTGTATCCCGAATCTCCCTGAAACCTTCGCGTGCCAGGTCCATGTACCTCTGCACAAAAACATCCAGAACTTCCTCTGGTTACTAGCACAGACTCTGAACCTCCCTGCTTGCTGTTGCTGGTTGCTTCCTCAAACAGAATTACTCCTTCAAGGACTTAACTACCCTTTTGTAGTTCCGCCTGGTCTTCTTTAGCAGGGAACCAAAGTAGATCAGGTTGTTGTCCCTGAGGTGCTGTACTAGGCCAAGTTTCTCCTCCTGACTCCAGCCGCACCTCCAAGCTGTTCATTCAAACTGCTCCTTGTAGATCCCCCACTTCAGACAGCCGTCCTATGTTGGGATCTTTCCTTGTTGAGGCTTGTTATCTTTGCCATCCCTTGGGCTGCAGACTGGTTATTCCTCATCGCTGCTGGTAGATGCGGAGCTGTCATCCAAATCAGAGGATTCAGAGGCATCACTCCTGTTGGGTCTCTGGCTCCTCACCAATTCCTGATGGGCATCAGTGTGATGGGAGATGGGTTGAGCTGTTTTCACCTGTCTGGTTGGCTCTGTCCCATTAGGCGGGGTCACAGGGACATACATATCGTCCCTGACCTCACCTTGACGGACAGGTGTTGAGTGATAAGGTGGGGCTGATGTTAGCCAACTCTTGTCCTATCCTGGGCTTTCCAACCTGGCCTTACCCACCAGATATTTTGTCCCTTGGCCCTTTGCCGCAGGAAGGCCTTCAGTTTCCCATTTCTTCTACACTGCTGAGAAGGGATTCCAATTTTTCAAGCATTGAAGGATGTCCCAAGCATGAGCAGCTCCAATACATGGGACTGCCTTGAGGTCATCGATGCTTGCTGCATTTATGTTATTAAACCCTTTAAGGGCGGGTACCTGTGGCAATAGTATGTGGTAAAGGGCGGGTACTAGGGCTAATGTATACCACCTGGGGGCGGGAAGTATCAGGCCTATTAGGATAGTTCAATAGTTTAGGGCGTGGTAAAATATGCAATCATTAACCTTAATGTCAATTTCACCAAGAATCATTACCTGGGTGTTGCATCCATATTCTGTGAAAATTTCATGACTATATTTCCAATATTTCCTATTTAATTCCAAAAAAAACGAAATTCTACAAATTTAAGATAATGATGTCTTTTGGCATCACCCGCCCCAGCACAGATGATGCCAACAAACTCATGTATCAAAATAAGGTTTGTCTGAGACATATATATAAAGATTTGTCCTACTACTATGGCTCGCCCAGCCCAATTTCTTAGTAAGGGGGAGTTCTGAGTCGTCCACCACCACTCTGTTTTATGTCCTTGTTTTATGTCCTTGTATACATCTATGTCCATGTCCTTGTTTGTGTACCTTTATACAAGTAATTCTATATAGAGACGGATTAACTGATATATATCAGATCAATGAATCCTTAAGAGGGAACATATGTAGAACCTTCAATGTGTATATCTACAGAAGTTATCAATACACCTGTTTATATGAATAATAACTGTACTATAAGCAAAATATGAGTCTGTTCTATAATGCAGATTCATAAACAAAGTATACTTTTCACGTGTACACATAATCAGCAGTGTCTGATACTAGTATTACTTGCTTTGTCCATGTACTATGTTTGCGTGATGGTGTATAACCATCAAGTATGTCTTAATGTATGTTGTCGTTCGACGGATACTTTGGAAGATCATGGTGACTTTGTCTGTGAAATGTTTTTCGTCAGAAATAAACCTTTTTCAAAAAAAAAAAAAAAAATATGGCATCATCCCGCCCTAGCACGGTTGATGCCATATGGCATCACCTGTCGTGAGTGGGTTAACAAGGGTCAGGTGATCAATAAATGTGAATGCAAAAAGCAGGACTACACAATCACTGACTTATTCTCTATTATCTGTATTATCCCCTCTTTACTTACTTTTCTGGATACTGTTTCAAGGGTGTGATGTTAATGCAGTATGTGCATGCAGAACAGTTAGATGTTATTTTCATTCAGTGAAATGCCAGATGTCATGCATTGGCTAACAATATTGTACCAAGTTATGCCAGATAAGAAAATATTGGCTCACAATATTGCACCAAGAAACGCCAGATATTAAAATATTGAAGTATCTTGGGATCTTGCACAAAATAACTTGCAGAAATATAGTAACAGTTCTCCAAAATAGTATCTGTCGGATATTAATATATTGTAATAGTATCTGTCAGATATTAATATATTGTAACAGTATTTCACAACACAACTCGGATATGCTGTATAGGTATAGGTCCACTATTTATTACTGAATATGCACAGAGGTTACAGCCTGTATTATCTCGCAACAGCTTGTGTATTACGCTGAGGCATCCCCTTGATAGTGGGCGTCCATCTTCATTGTTGTAGGAGCTCTGCTCTCTAAGAGGCTTATTCCACCAAGGAGGCACAAGCCCAGGCCGGGCCCCTTGTGGTCGCCTATTGGCGACCGGCGGCAATAGCCGGCCCAAACCTCCCGCCGGCGGCGATAATCTGCTTGGTGGAACAGCTCATGAGAGCTCACAGGCCTCTCACAGCCGGACCCTGCCGGCCACCGTGCCTCCAAAACCCCGTAGCCGACCAGTATCGGCTGACCTGTTGGTGGTCGCCGGCCACCGGCCGGGGACAATACTCGGTGCAATAGCCAATTTTGGAGGTGTTCCACCAAAATATAGTGATAACGACAGAGGCGGCCGGCCGGGTGGCCGGCCCTTATAAGCGCAACCTCCCCCGCAAAGCCCTGGCAGGGGAAAGCTGATTCATTTGATTTTAAGCCCCCGGCAGGCCAGCCGGCGTGTCAAAAGCTACACCAAGAGTGACGCCGAGAGCACGCCGAGAGCTGTTCCCCGGGCACGCGTTGACAAACACCGTCAATATTGATCTTGCAGGCCCGGAAGGGATACTCGTATGGACTATGACCGAAAATTCGGGTAATTTAGATAGAATTCTAGCACCAGAGTCGAATATACACATTCATAACATCAATCCTTATCTTTATTTACCTTCATTGTTCGATTTAACGTGTATTTCCGCGGTTATTTGACGTCCTCTGGCCGTTTCCGTACAAATCCCGACGTGTGGGTACGCTGCTCCGCTCGATACGTGGCTTTCCCGGCTTCAGAGCGCCGTAGTGTATCGCCGCACGCCGCGCCGCCTATCGGATCGATAGAGAACCGCAGGATAGCGCGTTAGTGCCGCCAACGCCAACCAGACGGCAATAGCAAACCCACCCGGGTGTAACGCCGCGCCGGGTCCGGCCGGCTCTATGGGCGCTAGCCGGGCGCCTTATGTACGCCTGTTGGTCGCCTTGTGGGGCTTTGGTGGAACAGCTCCTAGAATTTAGGGGTTTAGGGGCGGCCGGATGGCCGGCCCCGGCGGCAAATGCCTGCTGGAGGGCAAAAACCCGCCTGCTGAGGGCCTTTTTGGTGGAATAGGCCTCTAAGGCGTGGCAATCCAGAATGCCCCTAGAATGAGCTGCGCCCTGTATTTATAGTCCTCCAGTGACGTCACAATCTCCCACCCAGTGTCCTCCGCACTCCAGTGCGGTGTACTGCGGTGGTGGTGTACTGCAGTGGCGGTGCACTGCGGTGGTGGTGTACTGCAGTGCCGGTGTACTGCAGTGGCAGTGTACTGTGGAGGCGGTAGAAGAGGTCCTAAGAGTAGGCCTTATCCTTACCTGCCCTCCCTTCCAGCTACTTGCGGTAGTGGTGTACTGCGGCGGAGTGCGGGGGCGGAGGGGGCCTCGAGTGCTGGCCCTGTCCTCTACCTCCTTCCGCGTGCCCGCCACAATATATTGGCCAGTTTTGAACTAGATATAGAAATGGTGGGATCCAGCTACAATTAGACCCTAGCTACACAAAATATCCCTCTACAGAAAGATAATATATATCCAGATGATTTCCATGTGTAAAGGTGCCAGATGTAGAAATACATTGGCCTATGCAGAACAAATTGCAGTCAAAGCAGAAACTGTTGGGATTGTTTCTGTAGGTGTTTGCCAGAGAAATAAATATTGGCCTATACAGGACGCCTTGTAATCAAAGCAGAAATAGTGGAAATTGCTTTGGGTATGTGTTTTGCCAGATATATAAATATATTGGCCTATACAGAACACAATGTATAGGCCAATTCAATGTGTAATAAACAGCGCCAATATATGACAATGTGAAGATGTGAGGAGGGGGGGTAAATAATTAAAGACCCCCTAATTATTTCTTGGCACTAATTCTTAAAAAATGATAAGATAAAGATGAAGTGTCAATATTTAGCAGTCACTTAGTGAATGTTCTTGCCCCCCAAAAATAAACATATTGATAGGATGACTTGGATTACAAAAAAAAATGTCAATCCAAGATGGCTAAACAGATTCCAAGGTCACACTTGACCTAAATCATCCAAGATAAAAGAATCTGCTTATTTTTTGCCAAATCCTCTGATGAATGTAAATAAATGATGGCCTAATTACAATATAAAAAGAGTTCCAATGGAGAGTGAAATATCCTGGAGTGTCCTTGATGTTTGAAGAAATTGGTTCCCCAATTCACTCACTGGATGAATGAGCACATGTGCTTAATTGGGGATCCCTTTCTTCTCTCAACAAAAAGTATAAAATGTTTTCTTAAACTGGTTCATAAACTATATAAACCAAATAGAATCCACATAGGTAAGTACTCCTGGCACAAAATGTAAGAATATTACATCTGAACCTTAATATCAGAGAACTTACCTTAGAGGATATGAGACTGAGCTCTTAAAGATGATGTTGCCACTTCAAAAGCCCGGATTAGTCTGTCTCCCGCATATGGAAAGCGCCTCACACACGTGTGACAACCCGAGAATCCCTGTGATGACATCATTGCGCCCGAGGCTGAGAAGGGAATGCCCGGAAATTCTGCTAGCGCTTAGTCGACTGCTAGCGCTCAATCAACAGTCCTGGGCCCTGTTTCATAAGTAGCGGAAGGTTTTAGCCAGCAAACCCTTAAGATAGCGGTTGGGATAGCAAGACGAACAACGTGCCTGTTAATTCTGCGTTTCATAACCCCTCTCGCTATCCAGCAGTGTCGTTCATTCGTTATTTTCTGGTATTCGTTCGTTGTTCGGGCAATAGCACTCTCCCAGCAGATATTTTGTTTACTTTTCTTATACTGGGCCACAAGATCTATGTTCCGTGAGTGTTTCAGCGCAGCTGGTTCCCTGCCTAACCGCTAGAGGGCTTGGCAGAATTAGACAAGGTGCATGCGCATTGTAGGCATCAGAATCAAAACAAACAAGATGGGTGGAGACATCATACAGAACTGAATACAAGTGAAATCATAAGTCAGTTAATAGATTGAACCAAATCTAATATATATAAATAAATATGTATATATATATACACATATATATACACACATTATAATATATTTATATAGACATGTATCTATATTATATATGTCGAGCGATGCAGGAGGTTCTGCAATAGCTACCTGAGTGCTGCAGTGACCACAGTTGTCAGTTTGAAATAGAATTTCCAGTATTGGAAGAAATAATCATTAGAAAATTTTAAAATTTGGGATAAATATATGGGATACAACTAGAATTACTCGCTACAAATATTCTTCAATTTGAATGAGATTTAGTGTTCGAAAAAGAAACATTTCTACTGCTATTTGGGGCTGTACGAGAGGGTCGACCCTCTCATACATAGTGGGAGTTTTTCCGCCGAAATAGCGTACCCATGACCGAGCCGCTGTTTGTTATGCAACACAACCTACCCCCATTTCCTCCCGCTCACTCGGGAAGCGGACGAGGCCATAAAACTGCTCGCCTTATGCAACGGGAGCTCACGCTATTAACAAACTAACCACTATTAACGGCCCTGCCGCTGCTTATGAAACAGGCCCCTGATACCAGTTACTACATGGGCAGAATGCAGGTTTTGCTTTTTTCTGAGGATGTCCTGACAGCTACATAGTACACTCTCATAGTAAACTATTTGTTGAATTTGTGGTGATGAAGGATATCTGCTAGCAAAATATTGGTCATGAGTAAGCAATTGAAGGTATTTTCTCTTGGGTAATGTTACTTCTGTGATTTGGGAGTTTGTTGAGTGAATTTCATCAAAAAGTTCATTCATCACTGCAACTGTCATTTACCTTACATTTTCTTCAGGTAGCTGTTGTTTTATCAGGGTTTGTTTGTTGAAAATATGTACCTTTATGATGACATTACAGATTACTCAGGACATAAATGGCAATACAAGGACCTGCAATAACCCTGTGATAGTTTCTACCTTAATAAGCCAACAATCTTGCTGCTAACTTTAGTATGATGATCTTTGAGAAACATTCCAATGAACATTATCTCAGAAAAGCTCTTTACTTTAATAGAAGGGTGACTGGTGTGCATGTACTGATCTTTACCGATGACACTTACAAGTATTTCTGTTTATACTAGCTGACAGTTGTATGGTTACAATCTGCTAGGGGCACTGCAGTCAGTTTGTGCACAGTTTTTGGTCATTCTGTGTGACCCAGTTCTGCACAGGGAACAGGGCAGTGGTTTTTCTATTAGATTTGTTATGGGTGTTCTTATTGGTTTAACTTGACATATGACCTATAAATCAATCAATTAGACCCTAGTTTACATTTTGGAACTGTTGGTAAGATTTCTGGCACCTTAGAGACATTTTAGTTAATTTGAGAATTTAAATTCATCTTCAAAGCTTCAATTTAAGGTAGGACCTTGAGATAATAGGAATAGGAATAGAAATAATAATCTTTCCAATGATGTGTGGTTTATGAGTGAGGGCCTTGTAGAACCAGAGCTACATCTGTTGGAAAATTAGAATGGGTCACAGATGTAGCTCAATTGGGACCTCAATCTAAATTATATTACAGTTGCATGATGCATCTCATAATGACTAGAATGATAAATTTAATGTAAATATATTAGATATAGATCTTGCTATTTAATCATTCTATTGGCATTTTCAGAAATGCAAGGCATTGTGTAAAATTCCTATTAGATCTTGATTAGGTCAATTACATTAGAAATTCTGGGTCAAGTGATTAGGTGAAGTCAGAGTCATGGTTGGCAAACAGATAATGGAGCATTGCAGGGGTCACACATACCTTTTTTATTTCATTTTAATATCTTTTTTCATTCCAAAGTTATTCCAAATCAAAGATTCCATACACTGGCTAGGAGAGGTAAAGGTGGTCACAACAAATCCTCCAAATGTAATGACAAAACCCCCCTATTTCTCAAGGCTAAAATCTTGAACAACTTTTGAACTATTAATACAGCTATCGTCATGATTTAAAAAGCAGTGAAATTCTGTCACCCAGCTGCATCATTTTAATACCACAATTTTGTAAATCGATCATTTTAAATTTTTCATGTGATCTAGGCCTACCTACTGACAATACCAACACTTGTAGTTTTTCTATATTTTATGCATGAATTTGAATATTGTGCTCAGGGATGTCAGTTGTGGTCAGGAAAAAAAGAAATATTTTTCATGTGGAATTTACTGCCTCACACAGACTGAGAAAACATGGAAAACGCATCAGTGTCAGCCATGGAATAGGACTGAGTGTGTTTGGGCAGGTTCAGATCACTATTTATTGCCGTAAATGGGGCTCAATTTACAATAGCTTTGTTTTATTTGAGAAAATCAATTTGGTAAACTGGAAATGAAAATGAAGATTCCCATGGAAAAGTGGAAAACTGACATCCCTGTGTAGTGCAGTGCTGTAGCGTTGTGACCGCACCTCAGACGACTCAGAACTTACGAGTGCTGCTCTCTTGTGGGAAACTTATTAACTATATTAGTGACAGACACTAGATGGCGCTGGCGTTCTACAGGTGAATCATGGGATGTAAGCATTTGGGTAGAGACTGTCAAATATGGCTCCACTTGTTGTACCGAGCGACTAGGATGAATGTTGACGGGAATGACATTCCTTGTCTAGAAATGGTCAAAGAAAAGCCTAATTCAACGCGGACGTACGATGAGGACGGCTTTCGGCGACGTGCAGCATGTTTATGTGTCAGGAATGAAAGCGAACAGGAGGTAAGATACTCGGCGGAGCTCCAGGCTTTCTGGCCACTGGTCTTGATTGTCCGGCTGTCAATCTGTGCTGTTTCACCGAAGGATAGCCACTGAAGAATTTGACGATACTTCTATAGATAGATTGTGATAACATTTGTTTGAGTGATAAACGATATAGTGTCATTGCATACTTGGCATTGCTCACCAAGTGATACAACCAAAACAATATTCCTCGAATGTCTCTCTAAGAGAGTCTCTTTAGTTCAGTCAGGCGATTGAATGATTTAATTTACATCAATATAATTTACATCAACATTGCCATTGGCGTTGTCTTTTCAGATTTACCAACAGCTTATTCGTTATATTTATTATTTTATAACATCCCTGGGCTCATATCACTATCACTTCTGGGCGGTACCTTAACTCCGGGTGGTACTTTGACTGGTCGCCATCACGGTAACTTATACTTATAGCGCAAGTGCTACCGTGCTAGCAAGTCTCTATTCTGAAACAAATGCTCTTATTAGAATAGAATGGCCAATTGGTGGGGTACACTATACTTGATGAGGAGACTAGATCACATTGATGAGGAAATCAGATAACTTATCAAAAGTTGTACGTAGAAATAGAAGAGGGTCTACTTGATGATACAATTCACATTGTCGTTGGTGCAGTGGTCTTCCATTGTCCATGTTTATAAAGTACGGTACGGTACATCAATAAGTTTATACAGCGTTTTTTTTATCCTCAGTTAAGTTGTTGTAATTTGATATACCAGGAACGAAAATAATATACACATATGTTATACTGTTATACTGAACACGTTGAAACCTCAGCAGAAGTTGTGGGCATTCTCCATGTAGATATGTCTTCTATACCAATATATGGTAAGATTTTATTAATTCTGGGTATAACGACCTACCATTGTACCAAGTACAGTGCTTGTACATGCTACAACACTCGATGGGAATTGATGTTTCTACAGAACTCGGCCTGAGGCCTCGTTCAGTAAAAAGCAACAATCTCGTTTTGTAGCATGTACACAGTACAGCATGGTCAGGTCGTTCCATGTAATTATCTCCTTTGTCATGATACATCGTGCGAAATGGTATAAATGTGTACTTTTTCACAATGGGTAGCAGGTAGAAACGGTCCGGAGTAATAGCGGCCCGGTATCATCGTCCTGGGTAGTCAGACTAGATCTAGATCTAGTCCGACCCTATACACTAGTATTATAAAAAGCTTTTCGCAAATATTTGTGTTAGGTTAAGATTATACATATATATTCCTTGAAATTAAAAAGGTTTCTTGGAATTAACAAGCATTTGTTTATGTGTACAGACATGGAAGACATGAGCGATAGTCAGGGTTCGACTGGCATTCGCGGTAAAACACGCAACAGAAAAAAGATATATTCCCTATCTTGAATCTAAATATAACCTTACTGATAATTTGGGGACCGTTCATTATTAACGGCAGGGGGGGTGAGCTATTGAAGGGGGGGGGGCAAATTATATGAGGGTATTTGCCTGGGGGGCAATTTTTTTTTGAGGTATTTGCCGGGGGGGGGGGCGGGCATTTTATTTAGAGGTACTTGCCTGGGGGGGCATTTCATTTCGCGGTATTTGCCTTGGGGGCGTTTCATTTCGCGGTATTTGCTTGGGTATGGCGTTTCAATTTCAATGATTTACGTTTTTGTGATTCACCCACATAAGAGGTTCTAGAACTGTGTATTTTGGATAATCTATACAATTTAGAGGCCAATAGTGTCTGATCTCTTCTAGCAGAATTAAGAAATTTACATATATATATAAGCATGGTGATTGTTGCAGAGAAGATAATAAGTAAGGTATTGTGACACCTGACAGTGCCATGTCTGTGGAGTGGGAGCTCATCATACTAAGACGCCTTGTAATCTGCCATGCAAAATGGTCTAGTATTCGCACTCTTTTAAAGACTTCAAATATATGAAAAACAAGCCAGGACTATTTTCTGCACAAGAAAACTGCAATGATTTTAGAGTTTCTAGGTTGTGCATGAATATGCTAAGACTATCAAAGGCAATACCGCTGTTAGGAGATTGCTCCATGACCCTATGCGGTGCAGCTCCACCGTATCAGTATCTATAGTCATTTCAATGGTCGATGTCAGGTGATTGCTGTGCAATGTAGCTTAGCACATACAAGTTGTCCTTTTGGTGCCTCCACTGTCTCAATAGAACACCCCCTTAAGATAGGTCTCAGAGCAGCAAGTACATAAGCTCCCGTGCCAGCATGTCCTAACAGGCAAAGGGTTCACTTCCTGGATGGTGGATATCTAATCCCAGGGATGTCAGTCTGTAGGATTTTGCCTACATGTAGGATTTTCATTTTAGTCTCAAAGAGAAGAAAATTTCAAGAAATAGTATGCTGTGAGAACAATACACACTCCAGGTTCCCTAAAATCTAAATCTTAGATAAACCTGTTCTGTAATCTTTCAAAATTCTGAATTCAGCTACCCCTAGCACACTCAGTTACAGGGCTTATGGATCCCAGTGCTCCAACCCACAGCTGTAGGATGGTCGGCTTCTTGTGGGAAATGCTCCTATGGATAAGGTCAAACTTGTATACTGACATCTGATTGGCTTAAAATATGTCCTGTGAGAATAGCATTATTAAAGCATTACCAAGTCTAAAAGAAAATATCATAGGAATGCCTAATGAACTTGTAAAGATATTCTGCAGAATATAAAACTTATAGTATGTGGTAATCTTTCTTAAATGATTTTCATTCAAGAGTACCCCATTTAGTGCAGAACTACACATTTACCCACTCTCATAGCAGGTACCTAGATATCCTATACTGCCAGTCCATGCCCAAGGATCTGCTAGGAGAGTGATGTGGATTCCCAACTGACCATGTGCGTTTTAGGTGATACATAGACTGGCCTCAGTCCCCATGTAGGAATTTTTCCTGACCCCCACTGGCATCCTGTAAATCCTATAACTATGATACACCAGTTAGCAGTCAATGCTCTTCAACCATCATTAACAGTCCACATTTCTCAAGGGACGGATAGCTGCATATTAGAGGATTTGATTATAGATGTTTAAAATTTGCATGCCAGAATTCACCTGGCTTTATTTACTTAACATTACATTATATATGTACAAAAACATGTATATATGAGAAAGAATCAATTTAAGACTATTGCCTAGGGGAGAGGGGGGGGGGCATATATCAGGGTATTTGACTGTGGGGGGGGGGGGGGGTTTATTTTGAGATATTTCCGAGGGGGAGGGGGCGGTTTATTTTAGGGTATTTCCGAGGAGGGGGCATTTTATTTTGAGGTATTTCCGAGGGGGGGCATTTCATTTGGAGGTATTTCCGAGGGGGGGGGGGCAATTTATTATGGATGATTCGCCGAGCAAAACCCACACACCCCTGCCATAAATTATGAACACTCCCTTAGCAGTTTATTAGTCTCTACCTGGCACTTCTCCGTTAATTATTCAGAGAGTTACGACTTGCCAAGCTGTTGTCAGGGAAGATGCGAGACCGTCAACGGCCCGGTTATCTTTTCCCCGCCTGTACTGACACAGACGCGGGGCGATATTACCTCGGGCCGATATTACTCGTATTCACAGTGTAGTGTGTATGCTTTGGTGCTCCACCACCGCGACACCTCTAGATTCCACCAACACACAAGATATAGCGAGATAAGTCAGGATTTGGTGGTCATGCTAAATCTTGCTAGGTTTTGAATAATCGTGTGCATATTTGCTATGATTTTGGAGGGATTTGCAATGTTACCACAAAATGTGTATCACCATCCAAAAGGAAATCGCATGAAATTAAAATGTTGTGGGCATCCTCTTCTGATTTGTGCAACCATCTACAAGCTTATGCTCGTGCAGGATATGACTGGATCTGTCAAAATCACCCTAATGCACAAATTGTGATTTGTCCCCTAGTAGGGGCTGACCATAGAAGGTGTGTCACCGAGTTCCGTACTGAAGATGTTAACTTCACTGAGGAATTAAAACAAAAACTTGAAGCTCAACAAAATATTGTCACAAATGCAGTGGTCGACTACAAGTTGCTTATCTCCCTAAATGCCCAACAAGAAACAACATTCCCATGGTTAGCAAACCAGGTGCACAAATGGCGAAGGGACAAACTAAAGCACCACTACGAACTCCTCCAGGATGGGATTCACCCAAATCCAAAGCTACTTGATCTATGGGGAAATGACTTTCTTGATGCCTTTAACAAAAACCTCAAAGCTGGTAATACAACCTGGTAAATCTCTAGTACCCTGCTGAAACTCACTAGCTTTCTGTTACTTATAGCGAGCTAAAGGTTTACTCAGGGTCCTCATTCTGTAGTATTTCTCATCAATTCTTCTAAATTTGAGTCTAAAAACTATTAAGAGAAATTTTGTTCTGAACATTTTTGACCTAATGCCTGGCCTTGGCCAAAGTTATATGCCGTTACCTATGGTGTATAACTCCCTGACCTTCACCAGAGCTAATACAAAATTATGTTAGTGCTAAGATTATCGACTAGGACGGTGATGGGCTGCCCCCTGCCAACCCCCGGTAGGAATTTCCATCTTGTTTTTTCTGACAAAAATGGTCGATATTTTTGTTAAGTTTTATTTTTCATTCTTAAACGCAAATCTTTTTCTTGTGTGCTTGTTGTTCTTGTTTTTGTTGTTAAATCAGGAAAAAAACTGTAACTATGTTATGACAAATAGAATAAGTTTTTCTCGCATGATATTCATGGATGGGGATGGCACTTTATACTGCCAAAATGACTGCCCTACATGACGGTGGAGTTGTATCTAGACTTAGAGGCCTTAAGATTGTCCACACAAATATTCGTAGCATTAAGGCAAATTATGAACCATTGGCTGTTGAGGCCCAGACAAATAATTGGGATGTTATTTGTGTGTCAGAAACCTGGCATAATGAGTATGATGTGGAGAAATCCTACCTGTTAAATACCTACAAAAAATGTAGAGTAGATAGATCATGGAAAAATAATGCTGATGATAAAAAACCAAAATCTGGCGGTGGCCTATGTATTTTCATAAAAAGGGAAATTGCTCATGATATTAATAAGTATGCTGCTTTAAACTTGAGTACCAAAGATGTTGAATTACAGGTCATTGTACTACGAGGAAGCTGGCTATACTGGACGTATATAATATATAGGCCTAATCATGGTGACACAACAATATTTACAAAGGCACTGGTTGATGCTGTCTCTACTCTCAGGGACATCTTCTTGATGGGTGATTGTAATATAAATGTTCTTGAGAGCCAGAAACCTGAGGTGATTATGCTAATTACTGAGATGCAACAGCTTGGCCTTAAACAACTCATTAAGGATGTGACAAGGTACTCAGATCGGGGGTCTGCTATTGACCAAATTTTTTCCTCTGTGAATGATGTTGCGTTAAGTGGTGTACTCCAGAATGCGTTGAGTGATCACCAGATAATTTTTGTGGTTAAAAAGTCGCCAAAAGTGAAATCAAAGGCTACTCACCTTAAAGGATGTTCCTATAGAAATTATTCATATTTAAGACTCAAGGTTTTCTTACAAAATTATGACTGGACTGAATTCAGAAATTCAGAAGATAGCACTGTTAAGTGGAATCATATAAGTCAGGCTATAATCTCTTATCTGGATCTAAATTGTAAGCTCCGTCTCTTCAAAGTTAGAGAATCAAAAGAACCCTGGATTAATGCTAACATTCTAGAAAATATCAGAGATAAAAATATCCTACTCGCTAGAGCCAAGAAAACGGGTGATCGTGAAGATTGGGTTAGGGCAAGAAGGGCTCTCAATGACTCCACAAAGATGATACGACTAGCTAGGCAAAACTATACCCTATCTGAACTAGAGAAACATAAAAATGATAATAAAAAAATTTGGTACACGATCCAGAAAATCCTACCAGGTACAGAGGATAGGCAGGATGATGATTATATTAGAATTAAAAATGATCAAGGGAAACAAAGAGATAGTACTGAAGTCCCAGACCACATAAATGATTATTTTACTAACATAGGCACAAATCTAGCAGCTGACATGTATATGCCATGGAGGCCCTATAATGAATGTGTTGAGACCCTCTTTGATTCTGTGGTTACTTCCCCAGAAAAAATTATAACGGTTGTTAGGAAAGTTAGCACAAATTAGCAGTCCATGTTGCATGACATTTCGTCCAGAGTGTTTGTTTACTCAGTAAGAGCCATTCCTTACATATATGTGGAGTTGTATAATTGTATTTTTGCCACAGCCCTTATTCCGGAGGTATGGAAAATTGCTACGGTGGTACCAATTCCGAAGGGAGGTGATCCTTATCAGGCTAATAACCTGGGGCCTATTTCGCTTCTACCAATTCCATATAAACTCATGGAAAAAATTATCTGATTGACCCAATAAAGAAATTAAATTAAAAATCTTTTTTTTAAAATGATGTGTCTTGAGGTGTCGCAGCACTAGCACATAATTTCTGCCACAACCCAATGCTAGCTCCCCTGGTATCCACTAAGGACAGGGGGAACTAGCCAACATTTCAGATTCAAAACAAGGCAACTGTCAAATGTTATGAAACTCAAACAAGTCATATATTATGAGTTGTGAAATATAGGAATTGTTAAATGTTTCTTTTTTTTGCTTTAAACCACTTAATGTGAATCCACAGTTGTTTAGACCATAGACTTCTAGATGGAATGAGCACATGTGCTATGTTGACAAACAAAACACTACAACAAGGTTCTTTCCACTGAAGAAAGTAATCCCTAAAGGGCCAATTCCACCAAACAACCACTTTTTCTGAGCAAAAAGTTGTTCCAGCCGACCTTTCGACAGACGTCGGCCGAAATGTCTGGCCAAATTGCCTCAAAATATGTCGCAGTTCCACCGAAACCCCCAACAGACCTCATGTGGTAGCCATACGAGTGTCTGGTGGATTCAAAGTTCCAGCAGATCCTCCAGCCGTGGCCCCGACTGGTGGACGTTGGCCGCATTTTACGTAGTAATCGAGTTCTCTGATAGGCAGCGATACACTACAACGCTCCAAACCTGCGAAAGCCGCGTATCGAGCGGAGGAGTGTATCGCCGTGTCGGGAAATGTATGGGAGCATCGATAGCTGGTCAAATAACCGTGGAATTCCACTTTAAATTGAACAATGAAAGTAAATAAAGATAAAGATTGATGTTATGAATGTGTATGGCACCCTATGGTGCTAGAATTCTGCCGAAAGTGTCAGAATTTTTTATATCCGCCAGACGCCCCATTCCAGCAGACAAAAACCTAATAAATCAGTTATTCTGCCGACGCTTTAATTATATCTTGTGGAGGGTTGTTGGAGGATCGGTTGTGACATCGCCTGTAAATTCTGGTGGGTGGAAGCGCATTTCAGCTGGGAAATGGCCAGACGCTCCAGCAGACACTCAGGCAACGCTCTAACGACCTCCAATATCCTCCAACAGATGTCATAACTTAGACCAGACGTCTGTTGGAAAGTCTGGCGGGAGAGCCGACACCTGCTGAAACGTCTGGTGTGTGCTTCCACCAATCCGACAGTTGATTCAAATAGAGCAGATCTGCTAGCAACCGCCATACGGGCGCTGTACAACGTTTTTGTCTTGTTGGTGGAAGACCCCCTTAAGACTCTGGTTTGACATAACAAATAACAGAAATGAGTATATTATTTATCATATAAATATGTACATCGCTCTTTACAAGTAAAACACAAAATACTCCTCAAAGTGTTCAGAATTTGGGATATTTGAAAAACTGGTGATTGGGACAGATTCTGTCCTGAATAGACAGGTCAGCGCAGAGATACAATCAGCCCTGCAATCAGCCGCAGGAAGTAGAGTGCAGGATCTCTGATAGGAGAGTGCATAGGTGTGTAATAATAAGAGAAAATGTAGTTAGTGAGCCTGTAGCGATTGCCGTTTGAGGTTGTTTGTCCCATAAAATGTCCCTCTGCCTCTGGCATCGGGACATATTTTATTGGACCAAAGGCGAAGAACGGAATTGCTACAGGTTCACTCACTACGTTTTCTTATTATCAAACACCTAAAAGAACAAAACAAAAAATGCCATTTTATGGAAATCTGAAGTGCACTATGGACACAGTGCACCTAAATATTCACTGCATTTCAGTGAGCCCAAATATTATTCCTAGTACACCCCTGGCAGCGGGTAGTATTTCATAGCCGTTTGGCCGTTGTTGTTTAATGATATACCAGAAAAATCATGACACCCCCCGAGAAGGTGTTCTTCACTAATAGAGGTGAAAAAGTAGGTGTTCTTCGCTAAGGAAGGTGTAACAGAAGTGAGTGATAATGTGTCACAACTCTAGTCTTGCTCACATATGTATATAAAGTGTTCCATGTGAAAAAACATCATGTCCTGGGTTTAATCATTATCTCATCCTGCTCTGGGATGTGTGTAGAGAGTCAAGTAAACCATGGTAAAACATTGAAAGGCAGTTGAATTTCATAAGAACAAAGACCCAGAATATAGATCTGTCCCCTCAAGGGGCCCGCCATACTGCTGGCCACCTAGTGATTGCTTCATGAACTAACAATGGCTCTTTCCCATATAGAACAAAAGCACGAAATCCTTAGTCACTGTCAGATGTCAGTCCAGTGTGTTACGTTGTGTGGTGAAGTTAGCACTATCTCTAAGCAGGGGCAGGACAAGTGACCAGATTCTCAACTGATCATGGCCAAATTCATTGACCAGTTTGAAAGCATGTTCAGTTGTTTCACCCTGGAGTTAGGTTTAGGATTAGGGTTAGGAATAGGGGCACAATATAAAGAAAAGTTCTCTTGCCTTCAATCATCTGTTCTACTCAGAAAATCTAGTCTTGTACACCTCGGACCAGACTCGTGACTCAGCTGTACATATAAGATGGAGATAAACAACAGAAAACAAGAGTCCGTCCAAAGCCATCCCTTTACCATCGCAAGTCCATAAAAAGTCATAAATGGCCAGCGAGGGTCATAAAAACGGGGCCGCCCGTCTCATCGCACACAATCGCACCAGTGCGGCCCGGCTTGCGCGCGTAGGCGATCGTGTGCGATGCGATGGATCCATCTTGAAATTATCATGATATGTGAAGGATTCGTCGCACAGGCAGGCAGTGCCTCCTATCATATACTATAGAAAGACATGGTTGGTGTGTCTGAATGGAATCTGTTCAGAGATATTTTGGTTAGAAATACTCACCAAATTCGAAGAATGAGGTGAGTATTTCTAACCAAAATATCGAGGAATAGATGGAATTCAGACACACTCACTATGTCTTTTTATTATTATATACCTAGAAATCATTTAAAATGCCATTCTACAGCTCACTGAATAGCAGAATGAGTGGTCACGTGGTACGGAGGGTAGTATTATATATATTACGCCACAGTATGGACGAATGAAATCATTACTACTAGGGCGTATACATGAGAAATTCGTGAACTATAAGCACACTTGTCACTTGCCTACAGGTTCACAACAGGAACAGATAGGCCACAGAGGTATATGTATCAGAAAGATTACCACAGAATGACACTTATTTTACTATTATAAGCGTTTTTTTGTGTGTGTATTTTTTCAATTTGATTTTTATTCTGGAGTGACGCTTCTAGGGTGCTAGGCAGATCTATTTTCAGTAGGCTCCAGGGCCAATATATGATTCCATAGCAAGATACTTAAGGTGTCTGAATTCTTTCACGATAGGCGTAGCTATACACATTGCGACAAATCCATCGCATCAATGGGGTATACCCTGGATTTCCCTTGCAATTGGGTGTGATGAATCCATCGCAATAGGGGTCATAAACACTAACGAGGGGGCGTTTATGGTGCCATAAAACGTGTGCGACGATCGCATTGCATAAGTGGGGCCGGGCCTTTATGAGAAAAGATGTGTACAGCAAAATCGTCAATCGTCAATTCACCTTGAAAATTAATACCTTTGGGGCACAGAGTGATTGCTAGTTCTGTCTTTATCCGCCAGGAAATTGTAAAAGCGCTACCGCAGTCAGGGGGCTACCACTCTTATCAGTTGTTATAAGCTATAGATAACATTGGGACAAGGATAAAATTCCTCTATGGCAAGCCCCCCAAAATATTTTGGATAAAGTCCATTGATAATTGATCCCGCCACCTGGTGAATTGGATGGCATCAAGGGGCACGATGGCCGCGTCAATAGCACAATAGCTATGTTCCCTATATCATTTTCATGGAAATTGAAATGAAAGTCTTGCAGAACACATACAGTAAAACCCCGCTTCTGGGACACCCTGGTTGAGGGGACACCTGCTTTCATTACAGTACCACACCTTTACAGTACCTCTTTTTGGTAAAATAATTTACAACACTACCTTGTTTTGACTAAAACAAAGTCTTATACAAATCTGTCCATACACTGAATAGGTGTCACATTAACATTTGTTACACTCTTCCCTTCCCTCTATACATCAAAACAAGTCTGATGAGCACCTAGAGAAACCACATAGCAAGAATTCCTCCCCTCCCCCTCCCCCCGCATGTCACAAGACGGAAAACCCTCCCGATACAGTGATTTCACAGTCAATGTTGGTCTTCATGTCAACAACTTGGGAGACAGCACCAGGGTAGCAAGTGGTCTGACTATAAATACTGACAGCAGACGATCTGTTGTCGTTCTGATGCGGTAGCTTATGTAGTCGGCATCGCCACGTCTTTTTAGAGATTTCCAGTTCCTATATAAATCCAAGTAAATGCAAATAGGCTTAATTTACTAATTTGATAGATTAAACTAGATAAAACGTATTACTTCACTCATTTAGTGTCAGAACAGGATCTAGGTTGAACTGATAATTGTCAACATTTGGAAATCACTGGCCAGCGCCACTATGAAATATCGGATATACCTTTGATGTCCGACAGAATCAGCCATATCCCTCCTGGCAGTTATCAGGAAGGTTTACTGGGCTGCTGGAAAGGTGTAACGGATCTGAATCGGCCTATTCAGCACCAGTACAATGTTTGCCTTCTGAGGTATGTGGGTCGATATTGTATATTCTAAGTCTCTCGATGAACACAAATCCACACACATAAAGTGAAGAGGATTGATAAGGATGGTGCAGAGTACCTTTGAATACCTCACGGTTAAAATAAGGAAACCAAATATAAAAAAACTTACATCTTGTCACATGCTATAAGTCACCAAATTCATCGATCAATGATTTAGCCAGTCATTGACATAGTAATTGTAGAGAGAAGATGTATTAATCAATGGTTCAGTCGTGAGACTTAAATTCTTTCTCTTTGAACAGGTTTTATTGTTGTATTGAAATAACAACTAACCTTGGCCCTAACTCTCGTTAAAACAAGGAGAGCTAAAGGAACATAAGTTGAATAAAGCTGCTCATCAAGTCAAGAAGGGGTTGCGTTGGGTTAGACCTATTTCCGTTTGGTTGAAGAACCCACCTGTCAAACTAAGTAGGACTTTCTGAGATATAGCGAGATGCGTGACCCTTAAAAAGATCATTCAAAGACCCCTGACAACGGGCATGTCCAGCATATGGTTGGTAACAATAACCCAGAACTGAGTAGCTGTCAGAGTGGAGAATGTTTTTTTATTATCCGCCACATACAAAGTGTCCATAGAAAAGACATAACAACTAACAATGGCTCTGTGTCCTATAGGTGTTGTTTATATTAGGATAGATACCCCAATGGAGAAATAAACAAGGTTTCGCCAGTAGCCTCATCAAACATAAAAAGAAGTGTGTCACTATCATGCATCTGCCAACCATGCTCATGGTGTACAAACCCACAGGCCTGTCCTATGGCTGACGTCGCATGGCCACAGTGTAGGTGCGGCCAACAGGTTCTCAGCAAAAGTTATTTCATTAGATTTTAGCAGCCATTGGCCATTTCACCACCGTGCAGCTGACACCGTTGAACATGTGACCTGCTCCACTGCATCTATTTCTACGTATCTACCTGACAGCTGTTAACACGGCAGCCGTGCATAGAACATACTCTTTATATGAACATGCATTGTAGGGGGCAGGAGATATGACGCCCACTCTCAGTGTTTAGATGAGTCCAACAGTTATAATGATTAAAAGAATACTGTTTACAGTGTGGCTACTGACAACAACCACATGGTTGAATCCAATTTAACCACCCAAAGTGTCAGTCTCAATGGTCTAGAAGCTCTGAAACTGGAGAGATAATCAAAATTCTCCGAAGTGTGGCTCTTGCAAATGAAAACCTTACTAATAGGCTTCAACTTTAGTCATGTTATGCTATAGGTCTCTCCAGTGGTGACTGGGAGTACACGGGGATATCCTCTACAGTGAAATGTTTTATTGATTGTGTGGAAGAACGATGCATGTATCATCGAACACAGTTTGGATCAATAAACAAAAAAAAAACAAAAAAAAAAAAAAACATTGCATAACGTTTACCTAAATACCGCTCTTTTTCCTGTGAAAACTTGTTTAACCTGACAAACTCTTGTATTAGACTTGACTCAGTTATCCATAGTTGAGGCTTTACAGGAAGGCCTCAGCTTCTAAAAAGTCGATTGAACAATATAGGAGAAACCATATAGAACAATGGATAGGTTTGACTGATATGTGCCATGCGTTTAATCGGATGGCGATATCACGAGGCAAAACGAGTTTAGTTTCTTGAATCTATATCAACGGAGGGGGGGGGAGTAAAGAATTGTACGAGGGAAACTGAACAAGAAGAAACTGCTTTGACCCGATAAAACGTATGCTACTTTGTTTACCAAGAAGGACTAGTACACACAATGTCATGCACTAGGCTCGTTAGAACTCCAGGTCCCATTCAATACAGGTGAGTACATCTAGAAATTACATATAAAACTTGTTTGGCAGTGGGGTATGGAATTCGTAGTTGAGGCAGAAAATTATAAAAGAAAAGTTCTCATGCCAATTTCTGAATAAAACCAATAAATTCAAATTCTTGGAAGGGATGGTAAAGGAAATATAATTTCCCAACTTGTCACTGTACTGTGTCGAGGAGAACTATAATGTCCTGTGTTGTCCATATTTTACTGTCTCGCATAGAATTGTAATGTCTTGTGGTGTGCAGTACTGTCAGTGTCACCTTCACGATATTCTTCTCCTTGTCATATAGGTTGTCGTTTTTGTCCTAGTCTAAACCTACTGGTAACCACAGATTTCATGATATTATATCAAAATCTTGTACAATGTCTCATGTGCCAGGGCTAATACAGTTTTAATCTTCCTTAATATCATCTCCAGTTACCCATTATGGGTACAATAAGGACTGCTGATTGGAACTCAGGCAATAGGCATCTATTGAGAGGCTTGGATAAAAGAACGTTCAAAGAAAAATGAAACTTTGAAAGAAGGAAGAGGTGTCAAATAAATACATAGATAAACGATAATGAACTTTGAGTAATATCAATACTTACCTTACACCTATAGATTAAATAAATAGTTAAAACATAAAGAAAAACATGGGAGCAAAGAAACAGACCACAAGGTAATGCAGTCCTTTTATTGGTGATTAACAAAATCATTCATTTGATGAAGTTTATAATCTGAAATGGCTGATGGAAACTGAAAGAAACGTTTGCTACCAAAAAAGAAATATCCACCTCTCACTTTCTTTTAGTGACATCAATAATTGCATTCGTACTTACAAATACATGAATTATGAATACACTTTAAAGATGAATAATGAGAATACCCACAATTTTATCTCATCTTTCATATTTGTTTCGGTAGTTATATACTGTGTTTTCAACGTCCGATACCTCCTATTTGAGACTAATTACTTTAAAATAGTAACCTGTTGCCATCATCTCACATTTATTGTGTTTTTTTTAGTAGTTATGTGTTATGTTTTTAAATTCTCGTACCTCTTATTAATTATTAATCGTTAAAAGACAGTAGCAGGTTGCCAATATCTCACCTTTATTGTATTTGTTTCAGTAGTTATGGGATGTGTTTAGTGAGTATCAGTGAACAAGTTGGATCCACTGTATTTTTATGCCGTAAACACCACGACATACTTTGGCGGTTTTTTATTTTTGTCTGCACATTTATGTTGCTGTGGGATCTATACTTCTTCTTCGAGCTTGGTACACTGGCGCCTAGATTTTACTGTTTGGAAGAAAGCCACTGAGTAACTGATCTCGTCTCTCACTGTGTGTTGCACACAGACATCTGCATTGATAATCCATGGTTGAGTACAATCGGAGGTAGTTTGGCTATTTGCCAATAGTTGACTATTGATTTCACGGATATTTATTCGCAATTGATTAGTATGGATGGCCATTCTGTGTATTTGATGAAATTGATAATATATTCCACGTGTATCTAAACATAATTAAAACGATGGGAGTCAGGAATGGTACAAAATAATGCAGTAATTGTCGTTAAGAAACATTCATTATCAACTAATAGTAAATTGTTCTGAATTCACTTATGACGTCATATGCTATCAAACATGAACTAATAATGATGAACTAATAATGTATCAATAATCTCATTGATATATTATGCATCGTATTTAATCTGGGAAAAGCTATCTCAGATAATATGATGAGTTATATGTATGTTTAGATAAGTATTCACAGTTCTTCATGGTTGAAACTAGGATATCCACAAGGATGCACCTTTTTGACAATATTTCGCACAAACAGAATCAGAGGCATGAATTTTAAACCGCACACGTGTATATTCTCCTGTAAGTTTCATACACTTTAGATGTGGCATTCTCACCTAGAGCTTTTCATTGTTTTAACATCCAGATAATTTAAGTTTTCAAGCTCAGATTCGAGTGGTTTTCCAATATAGCTTTGTATTACAGCTGTCACACATTTTATTCGCTCATGAACCAGTTAGCTTTTGATTACCTCGTGTGTTGCAAATCAGTATATACCAGAGAGTGTGCCAAGTACTTGGCAGTCTGCCAAATAGGAGGTGGGGTCCGAGTTCTTTGAAAGAGTTGACCAAGTGCATTGCCTCTCTAATCCCAGTTCTGGTGCTATGATTCTATAAGTGTTAGATCTTGGCCCTCTGAGCTATCAACAAATAGTGTGTACTTAATGTAGAGCTGAAATTCATTAGTAGATAATATGCAGAAAATCGAAGGGTGGGTCCTTAATATGGAGCTGTCAAAGAAGTCTTCACCTGAGACAAGTTTCTTGGGTGTTAGAATTCTCAATTATATAAACCTAAGTAATGCATGTAGGATGTGGCAGTCACAGTGAATCGCTCTATTATGATGAGACAAAACAGCTGTTGTTGCCGATGCTACCTTAAATCTCAATCTATTCCAGTAAGATACACAGATTATCGTGCCACGCTGGAAGCAAAACCTGTTGATCAGCTGGGTGATCATAGATACAAAGTTAAACTGTTGTGGCACTCTGACATTTACCATCAACAAATTTATGAATTGCACATGGCAAATAGTCATGATGAGCTAAGTAATTGACATATTTACTAGAGGGTACAGTAATCAAACATGTAAACCTGCCAGACATTTTCTCGTTAAGTATTTCATGATTTACATATCATATTAGGAAGAACAAAATATGTATACCCAAAAGGGACACACGCACACACAATTTCTTCGGAGACATTTGTGAAATTATGTCAACTTAAAAAAAGTATCAAGTAAATAGCTAGCGTTTGACGCAATTTGCTGTTGTTGCCTTGCAGGTGTTGCTGGTGTCTGGCTCGAAGGACCCCGAGCGCTGGGTGGTTCCTGGCGGCGGGATAGAGCCGACGGAGGACGCGGGAGTGGCTGCGATACGCGAGGCCCGCGAGGAAGCTGGTGTCAAGGGCCACCTGGGCCGGTGTCTCGGCATCTTTGAGGTACAGAGCCCCATTCCCAACACATTACGCTATTAGACATTGCACATACCCATGAGGACTATTCCATTCTTCCTGCATGTTACGGGTTCAACCCACAGCTATTTAATATTACACATACTCAATCTTCACTTTATTTTATTGATAGTCATCTAAGCAGCCACTTCATCGATTTGAAAAAAATATGTCAAAAGGTATGAGGTATATCATATGGGGTTAACACCCGAAAATACTGAACAAAGCGTGCAACGTACATGACAAATATTCCGGTTATTTCTTTTGTTAAAGAGTGGCTCTTTCCATCGCATGCTGTCATGTTTTATAAATCCACTCTTATAGGGCACAGAGTGATTACTAGTTCCAGCATCATCCACCAAGAAAATGTAAGCTAGCACCACTGTAGTCCGGGGATAACCACTATTCTGCAGTAATAATCTATTGATAATTGTGAGACAAAGAAAGACAAATATCTTTATTGAAATTCATTGATAACTGGACCCGCCACCTGGTGTTTTGTTTAGTGTCGGGGGGGGGGGGGGCATGATGGCCGTCTCCATGACACAATAGCTATGTGCCCTATATTATCATTACTATATGTGGTGCTTTGCAGCCACTTCTACAGAAAATAAACCCAAACAGTCATTTTTGAATGAAGGACTTCTCATTTATAAGATAATATGGCCATTTTGTTTGGTGCCTTTGTGTGAACTCGAATAGCTCTCATTATCTTAATGAGACTGAATATCTTTTATCTTTACAGAGTATTTAATTTCCGCAAAGTAAATGTAAAAGGGGCAGTGTAAATTACCATAATACGAGACTCCAGAAATATATCCTAATCTGCATTCACCCTTTCCTTTCTTCTACCACACTTGCAAGAATTGCCGTGGTACATGCATATGAAAACGGACATAAGCGTGAAATGTAAATTCATCTGTTGCTGGTTATCAGTTCTTTCTGTAGATGCCCTTCATGGCTGAATAGAAATCCTTTATGTATCCTCCACTATACAGAATAGTGAAAAATACCGAATGGTAAGGATGAATATTCACTTTTAAAATTGAAAATGTTGGCTTTTGTTTTCCCAGAACCATGATCGTAAGACGCGCACATCTGTCTTTGTCCTGGTAGCTACCGAGCTTCTGGACGACTGGGAGGATGCCAAAGATATAGGTGACTGAACCCGCCATTTCAAAGAAAGATACTTAATTCCGAATTATTAGGGTTAGATAAATATCATTGGTCTAAATATCTCTAGCAAAACGAACTGATCTTGACTCATGTGGGAACTTCCATTGGGGCGAAGGTATGGATGTAAAGCACTTTCACCCTCCACCACAAGTAACAGTCATTGAGGAATCAAAGTGCCAAGTAAATACTTATTTTTAGTTGGTTTTAAAGAAGTGTAGCATTCTAATGATCTTATAACAATTAGTTCACAAAAGGTATATATTTGTTATAATTTTTTACTATAAATTTCTATATCAGGTCGCAAACGAGAATGGTTCAGCCTGGAGGAGGCACGGGAGCAGCTCGGTTTGCATAAGCCGGTGCAGCAGAGCTACCTTGAGCTTCTCACGAAGACAGACAAAGTGCCGCTCTGAGCACTGCACATTCACCGCACCGGCCAATCACCAGCCAAAGAAGAAGCCCCTAACAATAGGAGCCCCCTTATCCCTCAACAGGTCCTGTCTCTAGTGTCAGGTCCTGTTATTGGTGTCAGGTTTTGTCACAGGTATCGGGTCTTGTCACTGGTGTCAGGTCTTGTCATTAGTGTTGGGACCTGTCACTGTTTATGGGCGCTGCCACTGGTGTTAAGTCCTGATGCTGATGTTGGGTAATGCCACTCTAGGTCTTGTACTTAATATCGGATCCTACCAGTGCTCACAGGTCTTGTCATTGATGGCTTGACACTAGTTATGGGTCCTATCGCTGGGTCACTTCCTGTAGTTGTTTCAGGACCTGTCGTTTGTGTAAGATCCTGACATTGGTGATGGATCCTGCTATTGATGTTGGGTCCTGTTATTGGTGATGGTTCCTGTCATTGTTGATGGGTCATTGATGTGGGTTCTGTCAGTGCTGATGGATCCTGTCACCAATGGCAGGGTCTCGTCACTAGTGTCAGTACCTGTCACTATTGTCAGGCCTTGCCATTGGTGTTGGCACATTTCACTAATGGTCCGTTCTGCCATTGGAAGGTCTTCACACTGTGTGCAACTCCGACCAGTGGCACAGTAATGTAAATACCCCTCGTGCTGGCTGCAGCTGAGGCATACAGTGGTTCATCCTCCGCTTCACCTCATGACTTCAACTCCTCCAATTACGCTGGAATCTCTACAACTACTACTTCTACACCATTTCTGGTCGCCGTCGCCCTCAGTTCATTCTGCGACATATATTATATGTATAGATATATATATATATTTACATATGTATATATTTATATATATGTATATGTGTATATATACATATTTACACACCATCATCTCCCTCATGCATATCTCATCCGTGTAGGAAGGGCGAGTGTCGCGTATATTAATCAACCATAATGCATTCATTATGCGATAAAAGCCAGATTTCTGCACTTGCCATTCTGTGATTGTTGCATGACACATTATCTAGCATTACCCATACTGTTCCTCTTGTTCTTTATTTGAGGCATACAGCCTGCACGGCTCCGACCAACGTCCATTGAAACATTAAGCAGATATTTATAACGTATATTGTCAGATATCCCTTGCTGATAAACATATTTTTGCATCACGAACGGTTTTCCGATGTTAGATATCTAAAGTGGATTCTAAGTCTTGTATCATAGGCAGATGATTGCGAATAGTGCGTCTATGTATGGCGTGATTATTTTTGTTTTTAGATAAAGATACAGGCCACTGTAAGCTTTATGCTATTAGGATGTACCCGAATATCAGTCACCACAAACATGACTGTTTTGATGGAAGTGTAGCATGAATTGTATGAGAAACTTTGAGTCGTGAGGCGCCTTTGTATTTTGCTTTCAATGATTAGAAACTTCATTTGGCCATTTGGATGTCAGTCAGAACGTAGATATAAAACGTGAATATTATTGAAAAGTGACGAATTCAACAGATATTCGCATTCATCATTGTTTATGCTCACTTGCTGGACTATGCATTTACAGCCAACCTGATTCAGGTAGTGATCAGCTTTGCTACAGGAACTTGTTTTCTCGAGTTAATTCCCAAAGCATTATTTTCCCTGGATTAAGTTGCACATGACATTGTTGTGGTTGTGATCTTTATTTAATCACAAGTATGTTACTGATTTAGGAACATTATCATCAGGGTTACTTTGTTGGGCATGTATCCAAATTGAACCCCAACTCCCGTACCGGTGATTTGCTGTAGGAAAGTGGAAGAGAAAACTTACGGTTTCCCCTATTGTATGTCCTAATCAAAAACTTAAAACAGTTTTATAAGTATTAAATTAGACACTTATTCTGTATATAGACATGGAGGATATGTTGTGACTACTAGCACGTATTGCTACAGTTAAAACAACAAATACCTTGTTTTTGCATAATTACCACAGGCCAGGTTGATATAAAGTACCACAGATATACTAACTGCAGCACTCAAAATGATATAAATAGCACTGCTTGGATTCAGTTGTTCAATCACTACAACCGTTCATGATACTTTTCTCTTGTTAAAAGCCAGAAGCACCTGTTGTAGGCAAAGGTAGAGGATATAATGCTGCAAACGTTAAAAACAGGCCAGAATAGGTGATGACAATATGCCCATAACATGTCAGCAACCGACCGATAAGGGTGATTACAAAATGCCAAGGCAGGCGATCTTTTGCTGCCAGCACATTAGAAACATGACCTCACGCGTTCCTATGTTAGAAGCAGGCCAGAATGGTTGATGATGTCATGCCCTCAACATGTCAAAAACAGGCCGGGATAGGCCATGACCTCATGCGTTCCTATGTTAGAAACCTACCAAGACAGGTGATGATGTCATGCCTTCAACATGTTAGAAACATATCAGGATGGACGATGATGTCATGTTTTCAACATGTGAAAAACAGGCCAGGGTGGGCAATGATGTCATGCTTTCAACATGTGAAAAACAGGCCAGGATGGGCGATGATGTCATGCATCCAGCATGTCAAAAATGGGCCAGGATGGACCATGATGTCATATTTTCAGCATGTCAAAAAGAGGTCAGGATGAGCAATGATGTCATGCTTTCTACATCTCAAAACAGGCCAGAATGGGTGATGACGTCATGTTTTCAAGATGTTAAAAAAGGGCCAGGATGGGCGATAATTAGACACGCTTAAGTAAAAACTAATTGTGATGAATGCGCATGCCCAGTGTATTATATGTACAAAGTAGACGATCCCATTTACTGTACAGTTCTCTTACTTTTTGTCTATACTGTATACTTGGCTAGGGGTCTGACTGGGGATGGGAGGAAGTGGGAGGGAGGAATATGATATTTAGTGCTTAGTACTAAATTTTGTAAAATAGTAATTGTTTTGAGCAATGGCCAATAAGAAGAGGGATAAATAAATGGCGTCGGCGAGTTGTGCGGGGCATTGAGCTAACCCCAAGTAGTACTTAGGCTGAGGGAAAGTCTCCTCACATTTGCCTCGTGGTTGTCCCTCTGCCCTCAGAGTGAAAGTCCTCCACCTCTGGTTGTCACTGTGCTAGGTATTTGTATGAGGCCGGTGTGATTATCTAAAAGGCAAACAGCCTAGCAACTTTGACCAAAGATTCGTTTGGTTGTGAAAATAAGTTCAACATAATGACGTCTATACTGACAAGTTATGACAACTCAGGCACTAGTTTCTCCAGCAAGGGCATTTCCGATTTGTAAGTACGTTTAAAGAGGGACTGATCAGTAACCTTTGTAATGCCAACCTTATATGAACGGTTTCAAAATGTCATCAAATAAAATGTCGGATGTACATGCATTTGATTCTTTAAAAGAGTTGTTAGACATGGCCTCCTTCAGCAAATTGACACATTGAAGTTATTTATTATACTCAGTTCAAAACTGATGAAATGTCACCATATCGCACTAGGTCGTGACTTAAAAATGCATATATGTATATAAATCGCAAATTGAGAAATTTAAATCTTAACAGAAAAGGGGAATAATCTAGTTGATATTTTAGATAAGATATCTTGTGAATACTTAACGATAAAAGAGTTGTTTTATATATTTCTTGTTCAGCGTTATAAGGGGTTTGAATGTGGCATTTTGTAAAGATATTTCTTAGCCTGGTGGCGAATATACCTGTATATGCTGAAGTAAGTACTGTTGTAGATTGTATCGGGTCGGGTCGCAAGACGCGTATTTAACCTGCATGTGTGTGATAGTTTGGTTTAGTCTTTGGCTACGCTTCTCGTTATGTATGCGTGAACTTCGGGTCACTCTTCACATAGGCTACTCGTCTCAAATGTAAATATATCACAGTCATATTGAATACAGAAACTGAAAGCGCCAAGCTGGACAAATGTTTTCCTTGTTGCTAATAAGTTATCATATTCAGAGATATATGTTTGTCCGTCAACCCTACATCTGGATGGTTTTGGTACATTGGCAGGAACAAAAGGTAAAACACAAACGCAAATACTTATTTCACTTGAAATCAAATCAGACAGCGAAAATATGAGATTTTCAGACTGATGGAAATTGTATAGTTTAAGGAATTGTGGCAACACTGTCCGGTTAGAAGAACAACCATGTATATTGTGTCATGAATGTCAACACTGTTTAATCTGGCCGCCATATATACGTTAATTCGTGTGTTTTAATGCACTTTTCATCCCACGCCTGAAGAGACACCCGTCGAAACCGTGTTCACATATTTCCCATGAAATTGGGCTATTAGATAAGCCACAAGCTTGTTGACACTTGTTAACAGCCTGGCAACTTACCTTATCGACAGCGAGGTTGGCTGTGTGACATTACGTCACCAAGCTAAATGTTCGATTATGAGAGCACAGCTGACTTTACCCCAATTTGGCATTCACATGGTAGCGTTAATGGTGAGCGGACAGGTATAGTCTCTTAATACAAATATTACGTTAGTTCAAAGTTTCCATCGCAGTTGGACAAGGATTGTTCTTTCTCAGCCATTAATTTACAATAACTATATTTGTAGGTTCAAATTGATAAAGGTTCCTCTTCCACAATACTGGTATTCAAAGAAATTATAACGTATCTTTCAGAACGTTTGAACGGTTTAATGTAGTTGGTCAAAAAGGCGCTGAGAATCTCATAGCGAGGTATTTGGTTTACACAGTTATTGAAAAGAACTGACACCAAAGCTGTTGAGTGGTTCAACAAGTTGATTAAAGTGACTGATTAAACTAGCATGTGTTGTTCAATGAGCATGCTGTTCAGTTGATAAGCTGTACAAATGATATGCTGTTCACTGAACACACTGTTCATTGAACATGCTGTAGAGTTCTGACAGACTATTCAGTGAACATGATGTTTAGTGGATACGCTCTTGAATTAACATGAATCAGCGAGCATTCTGTTGAGTTAACACACTAACCAGTTAAGATGCTCTCCAGTTCATACTCTACACAAGGAGGAATATGTATTTGGCATGTTGTTCAGTGTGCACACTATTAAGTTAATACGCCATTTAGTCGAAACATTGTCCAATAATACTGTTTAGTTGACATGCTGTCCTGGTAATGAGCTGCTCAGTTGACATGCTGTTCATTTGATATGCCGTTTACTGAACATGTTCTTATATTAGATGGTTTTTTGGCAAATCAGAATTTGGTCCTGGTAGTTTGTTAAGTTTAAGTAAAATGATTTTTAAGCATGCAGCGATTGAAATCGCAATCTTATAAACTTAGCGTGTACTACTTTTTATACATCCTTTAAATGTAGCAGCTATGTTGCATGGTATCCGATGCAGTGTACTCACAGACTTAATGGAATATGTGAATTTACAAATATAATTTCTTTTGGAAATCGATAAATAGAACATGTTGATGGGGTTTAATTGAAGGAATGTAAAGTTTTAATAAGTTCCTATGTTGTAATTCTGTTTAGGCTATTCACATCACACTGAGTTATAATGGAAATAATCTTTAGGATTCAGCAAAGTGCCAACTTCTGAAAATGCTTGTTTTAAGCCATGTTGATATTATGGAATTTTAATATCATAAGGAGATCCCTCTATTTGAACAATGTTGGTTTGTTTTACAAATGTCACTCGCAGTCACACCCGTGGGTTTGTTACCATCAGTTAGCACAATTTCTGATCCATATGTAGTGTTCTAATGTCATCTATGGGTTTGTTGCCATCAGTGAGCACCATGTTGGTACTGAAGTCTTGTATGACCATAGCATCTACTATATATGAATGTCAGCGAATGTCACATGCAAGTGTGTAACCACCAGTTAACATCACGTACAAGAGTGTTGTACCAGTCACACGGAGACTCACCAATAGGAATGTTACCTTCATTCAGCACTTTGTACCGTTCCTAAGTCTTTTACCAGTGTAACAATGCATTTGTTACCATCAGTAAACATCATATATGGTACAAGAGTGTAATACCAGTGTCACAGTGTCAGAAGAATGTCCGATGCTGCTATTTCTCTCCGATTGGGAATGAACTGAGTGTATTTCACAGCGAAAATGTAATAGTTCATAAGTCGGGTTTCTCTTGATATTGTATTATAGTTTATACCACTAAAGGTTGTAACAGTTCACAAATCATGGATTTCTGAAGGTTTGTATGATTAGGCGTTAAATGGAAAGTCTACCCTGCCTATTGACGGCTGTTGTAGACAGTGCAGACTATTGTCTTTTCGTTTTACAACAGACTGGCCTGTATGTCAGGTCATGTGACCGATACGAAGACTCTGCTGTCCTCCCCCCTGAGGCGTTGAAAGTTTGCTCGCTCAAGTTTAATCATAAAAATATCAGCTAGGTGGCCGAACAAGCGCAACACGGAGCCCAGCTTGACCCTTGCTCGTGTGGGTTTGCGTCACCATCATGTTCGTCCATTTATGGTTAATCTCATCTCTGCTTCGACAAAGATTATAAATCATTTGATAATTGGTAGTTCTTAAACACTCACATGGATGCAGATTTTAGGATTCCAGTGCCTGTTCATATAGTAGGAATTCTATGTTATCTCAAAAATCTGCTTGAAAAATCACCGTGCATAAAGAGAGTTCAAAATGGCTACCTCTTGTGACTAGCATTGTCAACCGCTCTAGTTTGTAGATATCCTAGTTGTGTATGGTGCAGCCTACGCCTTCGTGGCGCTTGCTGGCCACAGTGAAATCAGTAAAATTACCCAAATTGTATATTTGATATTGTTTGTAAACATTCATGATGAAAGAATTAGGAAACACGGGATCGGTTAAGGTAAATATCTTACTTTTTCCTTGTGTGGAGAGAGGACTTGGTAACGCTGTGTTCATCGGACCTCAATTCTAGACTGGAATGCCGACTTGTTCCTGCCTACAGTTAGACCTCTGTACCAACATCCCACCAGCAGTCCAAGGTAGAAGTTGTGTGCTTTACACCGACACACACACTTTATCACAGCTATTCACCTTCACTACTTTCATAAAAACCTATATTATACATAGGGATTTACGGAAAAGCAAAACTTTGGTTAACTTTACATTAAGTTCCTATCTATTTCAATAAATACCAGTGCCCGTCTTTTGTGTTAAGCCATTCCAGAAAATGCACTTGAGATGTTGGCTCGTTCTGTCTAAAACAGATAAAAGACTTGCGAGGTTCAGTTGAAGAGAGTTACCACGCAGACTGGATAGACCTCTTACACTATTCTATAGGTCTTTTATTCACAGTAAATAACATTTACTTGCCCGCCAGGTCTAATCTGCATGTGCTTAATACTCGGCGCTCCTCTCCCCAGACGGAGGAGCGTTTTAGGGCCTTCCACCAGGTTATCTGTACCCTCCGCTCTACTCTTTAACAGCTTCTGGAGAGTTTGAGAAAAAGGAAATGTTGACGCAATAAATAAACTTGAAAACGCCTATATGACGTTTGTTGTGATTCTCTTAACATGTTTCCTTTTTGGTTTAATGAGCTTGCTTTTTGGGAGGCAGGTCAGAACATAAGAAAACGTACGTAAGAAGCGTTCATAGACCATATTGAGGTATCCCATAATTCAGTGTGTTTAAATGATCCAATCTAAGCTGGTTCCCGTCGTTGTACCGTCATAGACCCTTGGCCCATATCCCACAATTAGTGTGATTAAAGGGTTTTTACTTACTTTCAAATCGAAAATCCGATGCCAGAAATGGAAATTTAAGATATTCCTACATGTACATCCGAAATTATATGCAGTTTCTCCAGTTGAAAATTGGAAAACGGCGGTTTATCGGGGACGAGGTGGCTGTGGTGCGGCCAGCCAGTCTGTGAACGGATCCTTAACATACCCAGGACAATATTAGCTAGTTTAGTAATGTCTGGAGGACAGATTACTTACGGCAGGAGAATGGGGAGGGGGGGGGGGGGGGTGATATGAGATTATTGACCGGGGGGAGGGATCTCATTTCAGGGAATTTGCGAAGTAGGTGGGGGACATTTCAATTTCATCGATTAATTTTTTGCGATTTACACACAAAACAGATCTCGTTTTTATATGGGTTCTAGAACTGTAGACTAGGATAGTCTAAACGATTTTAAGGTCAATGGTGGCTGATCTCTACTCGTAGAATTAATAAATTGTACATAGAATTAAGAAATGTACATATATATGGTTAGTTCTCATGAAAGTGGATCACATTGGTTTTGAGTAAGTAAAATCTCACAACTTAGAGATAAGAGCTTCGGTCCTATGCGCAGCTTTGTAAGACCTTTTGTGGGAACCCCAATTTTGCAGGTCTGCTGGGATTGACAGGAATTACCAATCTGTTCACCCTCTTGGTCGCCTCCCCTCCTCATGGTGCAGACCGGATATGGTTGCACGCAAGCATAACAAAAGCGACTGGGGTGGGAAGTTAGCTCAGTGGTAAAAGTACTGGACTTGTAATCCCAAGTTTGTTGGACTTTGTTGATTTGAGTCCTACTGCAGCCACTTTTCTCCTTGATCCCCAGCAGTGGTAGACTTACTGCTATATCAAAGGCCAATCTTTCTCATACCATGTCTATGTGGTGTGGGAAGTAAAAGAACTCTCACCTCGGTAAATGTGTAGGGGTGAGATTTCTACCTGAATTCATTACATAGATTGGATCACCACCCTAGTGGTGTAAAAGAACCTTAAGAACGTTTGCTGAGAGCCTGCAATGGTTAACTGGACGTAAAATCAAACCAACAAACAAACCAAACCGAATTCCTAAACATTCCTAAATGTTAAATAGGTAGGTAGCTAAAGATTAATTTCTGGGAAAAATAGTTGATTTATTAATTATATTTTCAGAATAATAGGGGAAATATAGGGAAACCAAATTCCATGACCATAAGTGGGTACCTTAAAACCAGTATAGCGCAGTAAAGAAAAATTATCTTTCATTTATGATATATTTGTAAGGCCTAGATGGGTGCAGTTGTTTATATAAAAGATTATTTCTTAACTGGAGTGTGGACCCACTCATGGTCATGCTGTTAGGATGAGTGGGTCCAATGTTATGATTTAGCTGCAATATCAGACTAAACTAGATTATCTATTAACTATGAAATGATTGTTCTGCACACGTATTTTACAAATTCTACAAAATATGAAAACAAAAATCACATTTAGTTAGTGTAAGTGGGTCCGCTTTCACTTCCCATAATGTTTAAGTAGAAAGTATTAGAGGCAAAGTGAAACTCACTGGAAAGATAAATAGATCTTGATATAATATACATCAATTTGCACATGATGGGACCTGCTGCAAATATGTGCAAGGATTCACAAAATAACCATGTGAGAAATGCTTGAGATGTACTCTTGGGCCATTAATTTCAGTTGTCCTCCTTCATTACAACAAGAGCGAAAGTGCATTTTGAAATGACTCATTGGCCTCTAAAAGGCCAAATAAGAGGTCGGACGCAATCAAATATTAATACAGGTTGCTTAAGACAAATTATTGATAGAAAAAAGCTTAACCCTTTAAGTGAGGGCACCTGTGGCAATAGTATTTATGTAAGGGTGGGTACTATTGCTAATTCATACTGCCAGGGAGTGAGAACTCTCAGGCCAATTGTAACAAGAGCTAAGTGTGCATTTTAAAAGAGAAATATTGTCCTTTAGAGGCCAAATTAGCAGATGGACGCATTTAAAACTCAATACAAGGTCTGCCAATAATGTTTACAATGATAAAAAGGAAGCCCCCTGGGAAGTGGAGGTACAGGGGAGGGGGAGAGGGAGGTGTTGGGTTACCATACAAGAAGCTTACTCAAATTCTTTGCTTATTTTACAAGTCTTTGATTACTAGGCCTGTCAGGTGTTTGGGGGAAGTTCATAAAGTAGTTTGAGGTCCATAATCAAAGAGCAAGGCCAAGGGAGAGACTAGACCCTGCCAAGGAATTCTTAAAAATGGACCTGTGACTTAAAAAGTCCCCCCCCCCCCTTTTCTTTTTAAATCCATGTTAAATACTAAATGACAAAACCATAAGATATTGCAATGTCATAAAACTTGTCCAAAAAAAGAAGAAATCATATACTTAAATATGTACTTAGTTATAGCACCATCTGGTGTTAGAGATTTCAGGGGGGGGGGGGGGGACTTTATGAGTCACAGGTCCATTTTTAAGAACTCCTTTATGACCATATTTCTACCTGTTAAACTGGTTGAATCATAATATAATATGCTTCATTTGAAAGAAAATAAAAGACAGTAGATGCTAGGAAGTGCAATTTTCTAGGTAAATTCTATATTTGCTGAGATATTCAGGTATTTGTTAAAAGTGGGGGGGGGGGGATTTTGGGTGAAATTGGCATACTCAAACAGATGTTTTCTCCATACTGCAGGCTCCATGGTCAAAGTAAGGCTGAGCTTTAACCAAATATTTAGTGTCCTGATAAACATTTAAGTATAAAGCATGTGCCAATGCTTGGAGTGTGACAGGAACTACAGAACCCTCTGGAGTAACATGCCTACATTATAATTCAAAGATTGCTGATATCCCCCTATGCTATGAAATTCAACAAAAATACATAGACCCTATTGAGGTATCCCTAATATAATTACTTCCTAGTACCTACTGTTCTGCATTGTCTTTCAAATGAGGCACACTTTATGATTCAACCAGTTTAAGGGGTAAAAATATGGCCATAAAGGAGTTCTTCAAAATGGACCTGTGACTAAACTGAATTCAGTTTTTTTTTCAAATCCATTCCAAAATACTAAATTTTAAAAACTGTGAGGCATTGTGCCACCATAAAACCTTCTTTCCAAAACAGAAATCATATTCCTATCTGTACTTAGTGAGCTATAAAAAGCAAAAATGTGGTCAGGTCACCTAATGACTTCACAAGCATGTGTACTACAGTAGGCTATAGCCATAACCTAAAGACCAACCATCCACCTGCTAATAATGACACTTCCTAGGGTGTAAGCAACTGTTAGTGCCACTTATGGAGATGGTAAATGTTACACTAATGCTCACTGTAAATCAATATTGAGAAAACATCTGTTTGAGTATGCCAATTTCACCCAAAATCCCCCCCCCCCCTCCACTTTTAACAAATACCTGAATATCTCAGCAAATATAGAATTTACCTAGAAAATTGCACTTCCTAGCATCTACTGTCTTTTATTTTCTTTCAAATGAAGCATATTATATTATGATTCAACCAGTTTAACAGGTAGAAATATGGTCATAAAGGAGTTCTTAAAAATGGACCTGTGACTCATAAAGTCCCCCCCCCCCCCCCCCCCCCTGAAATCTCTTTTTTTTCTGAAAATCGCGTATCCATATCAAAACACTAAATACTAAAACTGTAAGATATTGTATGGCCATAAAACCTTCTGTCCAAAACAGAAATCATACTCCTATCTCTACTTAGTGAGCTATAAAAAGCAAAAGTGTGGTCAGGTCACCTAGTGACTTTACAAGCATGTGTACTACAGTAGGCTATAGCCATAACCTAAAGACCAACCGTCCACCTGCTAACAAGAGCTAAGTGTACATAGTCAAATAGAATCATTGGCCTTTAAAAGGCCAAATAGGCTAAGCAGGTGGACGCAATTATAACTACAAGTAGCTTCACACATGTTTAAAAGGGAGGGGAGGGAGGGAGGGAGAGAGGGAGGGAGGGAGGGAGGGAAGGCATCCATGAATAGGGAAGGGCCTGCATTGATTGGATATTTAAAGCCCTACTCCTCTGTGAACTCAGCAGGTCATGGCTCAATGCACACATATATTTAGCTACCTGAATACACAGGAAACGTTTTCAGATACCTTCATGGTGATCCTTCATGGATGAGTGCACACAGACCTGTCTGCATGCTCCCTAGCCATGTGGGGGACACAACTTTGTTTCTATGTACACCAATTAAGTAGGTCAAGCCAATATCTGGTGGTAAATGACATTACAAATGATTTTACAAAACAATATCATTTGACTAGGTCTTGACTGATTCCTACAACAAAGTTATGAACCATTTTGACTTCTGTTTATGTGTATATATGCTGAATAAACCATCCTCTCATACACCTCATGCCTCGCCCCCCCCCCCCCTCCTATTATGAGATCTGGCAAAAATACATGAATAGCACATCAAATATTCATTTCACCTAAATAATGACACTTCCTAGAGTGTAAGCAACTGTCAGTGCCACTTATGGAGATGGTAAATGTTACACCAATGCTCACTGTAAATCAATATTGAGTAAACATCTGTTTGAGCATGCCCATTTCAACAAATACTTGAATATCTCTTTAAGTATTGAATTTACCTAGAAAATTCCACTTCCTAGCACCTACTGTTTTTTATTCTCTTTCAAATGAGGCATATCATATTCTGATTTAACCAGTTTAAGGGGTAGAAATATGTCCATAAAGGAGTTCAAAGGTTCCCCCCAAACTGAATTCCCTTTTTTTTTTTTTTTAAATCCATGCCAAAATACTAAATATTAAAACTGTAAGGCATTGTACCACCATAAAACCTTCTGTCCAAAACAGAAACCATATTCCTATCTCTACTTAGTTAGCTATAAAAAGCAAAAATGTGGTCAGGTCATCTAGTAACTTTACAAGCATGTGTACTACAGTAGGCTATAGCCATAACCTAAAGACCAACCGTCCACCTGCTAATAAACACTAATAATACAGAGGCAGCAAATTATACATAAACAATACTTCCAAATTAATTTACTGGTCCAAACTGACGTCCATGAATTATAGTGAAACTAACATATGCGATTTCTGAATACCAATGTCCTGTCATGCTATGCGTTGTCATACCAACGTGTGCCTATGTTGTTTCTGTTTTCCAAAGTGTAGCCATGCTGTGTGTGCATACAAATGTGTGGCTATGTTGTGTTTACAAGTCAATAAATGAAGCAATAATGTGTGCTGGCATACAATATAATCTCCGTCTCGTGGAACTTAACCTTCAATTTACTACTGAGGCAGTTCCAGCAAACTAAATTCATCATAATGTTAAGAGGTGGGGTATAAATGCAAGAATAAGATGTTTGAAAAACGACCCTATCGAAAAAATTGTCATCAGGGTTCAAATCACTTTATTTATATTTCGACTTCAATATTTAACGGACATCTTAATTAGCTACCCATAGTCCCGCTGCAGCAGCCTAGAAATAAATACATCACAAAAAACAAACATTGATAACTAATATTATACCCTCAATCACCTGGGTAATTTTGTAGAATGGGTAAAACAATATGATTAGCCTGTATAGATATACATCTATCTTCATTTCCAGTCAATAGACCAGCGAATATTTACTTGCTCTATATTGGCTGGTATAAAAAGATGAAACAATGAATTCAACCCTATACGGCTGAGCAGTGAAGAATTAAACGAATTAAAACAAAATTTTCTGTACACTACATAACAATTTTAAAGTGACAGAGAATCATTGAATATGCAGTAATGGAAAGAAACACAGATCAGCAAAGCATCATTATTTGGTTATAGGGGGTGTCATAATATAATTAATGGTAAATATACTCACTTCTTAGTGTAATCGGTATTCCGAACAACAACATTCAAGAAAAACAAGAATGGTTGAATCAACGGCTCACTGAAGATAGATTTGCTCTTCTGACTATTATTGTACAACTATTCTTGAGCGATTTTATGAAAATACCTTTGTCATCTAAATCTTAACCTGGCTAGAACCTCATGACTATTTCTACTAACGCCAATAATAATGTGACCTGTACGTCTGAATAAACCAGCATAATAAGCAGCACATGGAGCTCCTGTTGTAAACATTAATCCATGTACAGTATTAACTAAATTTAGCGGTCACCATTGGGACCTAAATAAGGCTTTATTACAATGTGTTGTACACGATTCTGCATGTCTACGATACCAGGTTTCTAACTATTCGGAACTTAGAGGCATCTAATGCCTGAAGTATCATTACACAAAGTTATGATACAAGCTACAAGGTGGCAGAAATTCGGTACATTTGGCATTGAGGTTCCAGTCCCTCATTGAAGTGTAGCTGAGTAATTAGGAAATATCAGCATGAACTCACAACTAGAATCTGGTTACAAACAAATGTTCTTTAAGTTTACCGATTTATGTATGGCAGTCAACATTTCTACAACATGATAAGGATAATGTCCATCATATATCCGGTAGGTCTGGTGGTTTGAACACCATTACCTCTGGTTGTATACTGAACTATACCTGCGCGTAATTTATTGTTCAGACATGAAATCGCTGTGTGAAAACAGAGCGACAAGTATGTGACACACAATACGGCAATACTGATTTACATAACTTCGACGAACCTTAATTAGATTATACTACCCATCACTTTGGGCAACCATTAAATCAGTCAAGAGGATGCAAGTAGAATATTTAACTGAACATATTATAAGTACATTTTTTAATAAATGAAAAAGTTTCCGAGTTCACTGTTCCAGCTCCGTCCATAATCCAGCAATATGAAGTAAGATTACAGTATGAAAAAAGGTAAAGATATAAGGGCCCTGATGTGTACCACAGTAGGGTTATCTCTGGTAGGAATTTTTCATATTTACAATAGAATTTTTGCTGTTAGTTTTAAGATATAGCATTCTTTTTTTTATAGTGAGTTGCAGCATATAGATATTTCAGCTAAATATTTGCTGACTTAGATAATAGGTCTATAGGCATGGCACTATCAATTTTTCCTAAATATACTACCATCTGAATCACTATAAAAATACAAGATTTCTTTCGTATGAGACAAATATAAGTTATTTCCTACATTCTGTCCCTAAAACGTCGCCAACAACATAATCTTCTCAAACCTTACACACATAATCAAACCAGCTGATACATATTCTAGAAAAATTGCAGAAGGACATTGCCCTGTTTTTAGGACGTCCAATATTTGTAGCTAGAATGTGGTATTTCCATCTCAGCTGCTTTCTAAAATATGTACATCTGTCGGAATATATTTCTGATTTCAATATATTTATTGAAGGAATAATATACAAAACAGTGAAAAATAAATGGAATGTTCTCTTTCCCAATTTTTCCGTCGTTTTCAGCTCGACGTGTATGGAATTATCAATCAGGAAACAGTCAGTGCAACCTGTCAGCAAAATATGATGTGCAGGAACTCACTACCCATCAACCAACAAACCAAACTCACCAAGTATCAACTTATTATAAGAGTACAATATAAGTACAAAATACATCAATCATAAACCAAACAGTACCATACAGTGTTCATAAACTCAACAATCTTAACCCAGCCAGTTCTATACCGTGTTGACAAACTGACAAATCAGAAACCAGTCGGTCCTATACCATGTTCACAAACTCACCAATCATAATCCAGTTCTATATGATTTTTACAACCTTTGCAACCATCAGGTATGCTAAATGTGATGCATAACATTTGACAATCAGCAACCATCCAACATAACATGATACATAAGAGTTCACAGCTCATCAAGCAGCCATGATGAGATTGGGTTTGTGCGTCTAGGGGCTGTTGGTGACTGACAGACGGGAAGCAGGAGGCAACTGACTGCTGGGCAGCTCCTTGGCTCTGGGTCAGGAGTCTTTCCGATGAGGGGTATAAACACGCTCTGTCAACGCCCGCAGAATATTTCCAGGGGTCTTTTGGTGCTGGAGTATAAGTCCTTCGATTGCCTGCTGAACCTTGAAAAATAGAAATTATACTTTGTGAATTGACTGAATCATTAGCTTTATTATCATTTTGATTTTGGTTATCAAATGAGAACAAGCTATATGGGATATCATAACAAGAGCTAAATGTGCATTACCAAATAGAAATATTGGCCTTTAAAGACCAAATGAGCAGGTGGACGCCTTTAAAACTAAATACAGTGCAAAGGAGGGAGGGAAGGAGGGAGGGAGGGAGGGAGGGAGGGAGGGAGGGAGGGAGGGAGGGAGGGAGGGAGGGAGGGAGGGAGGGAGGGAGGGAGGGAGGGAGGGAGGGAGGGAGGGAGGGAGGGAGGGAGGGAGGGAGGGAATAGAGAAGGACCTGCATTGATTGGCTATTCAAAGGCATATTCCTCTGTCAACACTTAGTTCATGGATCAGTGCACACCTATCTTTAGCTACATGTAGGGGATTCAATTGCCAATCCCCTACAATGCCTACATACAAAACGATTTTGCCTCATGGATGAGTGCACACAGACCTGTCTGCATGCTGCCTGCCCATGTGGTCCAACAAAAACTTTGTTCCTATATACACCAATAAAGTAGGTCAAGCCAATATCTGGTGGTAAATGACATTACAAATGATTTTACAAAACAATATCATTTGACTGGGTCTTGACTGATTTCTAAAACAAAGTTATGGAGCATTTTGACCTCTATTTGTGTGTAAATATGATGAATAAAATATCTTTTCATACACCTACTGCCTCCCCCCCCCCCTCCCATTATGAGATTTGGCAAAAATACCTGAATAGCACACCAAATATACATTTCACCTTAATAACGACACTTTCTAGGATGTAAGCAACTGTCAGTGCCACATATGGAGATGGTAAATGTTACACTAATGCTGAATGTAAATCAATATTGAGTAAACATGTGTTTGGGTATGCACATTTCACCATAAAACCCCCCCACTTTCAACAAATACCTGAATATCTCAGTAAATATAGAATCTACCTGGAAAATTCCACTTCCTAGCACTTACTGTTTTTTATTCTCTTTCTAATGAGGCATATTATATTATGATTGAACTAGTTTTACAGGTAGAAATGTGTCCATAAAGGAGTTCTTAAAAATGGATCTGTGACTCAAAAGGTCCCCCCCAAACTTAAATCTCTAATTTCTAAAAATCCATGTCAAAATACTAAATACTAAAACTATAATATATTGTATGGTCATAAAACCTTCTGTCCAAAACAGAAAACATATTCCTATCTCAACTTAGTGAGCTATAAAAAGCAAAAATGTGGTCAGGTCACTTAGTGACTTTACAAGCATGTGTACTACAGTAGGCTATAGCCATAACCTAAAGACCAACCGTCCACCTGCTAAAAACATTCTGTAAAAGGTAATGATTAAAGAATAGTAAAATATATGGTAAGTTTAAGACTTTGAAAGTAAATATTGCACTTTGACGTTATACATCCTAATAATGTATGTTTTTACTTTTTCCATGCAAATCAAGCCGAAGTCTTATGAATAATTGTTCAGAAGTCTGTGATAGTAAATACCTTTTCTGCTAGTCCTTCTGGTGTAACATTTGGATCATACTTGATCGGCTCTCCAACAAAGGTTCTGCGGAAAAAGTAATGTTGAATGACGATTCATAACAAAAATTCGAGTGGGTAAGTTGGTGATAACTAGATTTAACAAGAGCTAAGTGTGCATTTTGAGATAGAATCAGTGGCCTTTAAAAGGACAAATGAGCGGGTGGACGCATTTGAATCTCAATACTAGTAACCTCAGACATGTTGAAAATCATTGACAGAAAATAGGCTTAGTTGGAAATAATGCAATATTTTGATATATTAATTTCAATGGATGTTTTTCTTTTACTTGTTATATATACAAACACATCCTTACTTAAACTAATTAAATATGCAGCACAAGTAAATCTATAAGATATTCTAGGGGAAAACTATTTGAAAATGGATCCCACCAAAATCCCTTATATGTCTTCCGGGCCTATTGTACACCCATATTCCACGAGGTTTTTTCACTGGTGGTGCCCTCTGGTGTCTGATGCTTACAACTTAAGGCCTGACCTTGACCTCTGGCCTGTTTACTCAGAGTGTTTATTCGAAGGTATGTGGTCTTTTTGAGGTGATTGGATGTTGTTTATCATGATCATATTGAAAAGGAATGGAATTCTAACTGTAATCAAGTCATATAACAGTATACAAGGCTAGAACTGAACTGTCTAACTGGGGTGGGCATCAAACTTTCACCCTGCATTGCTTGATCAACCTACATGACAGGTTTTGGCTACAAACTGGAGTGGTGCAGTGTGTCAAATTGGCACCAAATCAGCCATGTTGCCTCTCTCCCCCCCCCCCCGAAACATAATGAAATTAGACAAAAATACATGAATATCATAGAAAATATAGGTTTTACCTAAATAATGACACTTTCTAGGGTGTAAACAACTGTCAGTGCCACCTAAGCCTGTATTCCACCAAACAACTGCTTTTTCAAAGTTAACAGACGTTCCAGCCGACCTTTCAGCCGACGTCGGTTGAAACATCTGGAAAAAATGGCCTCAAAATGCGTCACAGCTCCACCGAACCCCCAACAGATGCTCATGTGGTCGCCATACGAACGTCTGGGACCCGTTTCAATAGAATGCGTCACTAAGCCACTTAGTGACATGACTAGTGACAGGAATAGTGACAGGAATAGTGACAAAATTTAATTCTCGTTTCAAAAGGCATGTCACTATTGGGGTGGTGTGTCAGTTCACTGTTGGTGACATTGCTGCCTGGGCCTTTCAATGGATGGTGTTAGTTCTATCGATAACAAGTGGTGTCAAGGTGAAGGTCACCGCGTAGATTAGCGACACCAGAGCAGCACTTTCTATGACAAAATTTAAATGCGAATATTGTTGGATTGCATGGGCCGATATCCTTCATATTTGGCATGTTTATAAGTTGTATGTGTCCCTAACTGGGGTTAAAGTTTCATAGCTTAATTCCTATGGGAAGTAAAGTTACACGTTTGTGACAATAGAAGTGAGAGGGTATACCCTCTTGCTATTTGGGACACAACAGTGACCCCGATAGTGACCGGACATCAGACTTATGAAATAGTCAAGCCACTATTAGCGCCTGTCTGTAACAAGGACACCCGGAATGGCATGTCACTAAACTACTGCAACGCAACCTGTCGCTATCGTGTCACTACACCCAATAACGGACGTCCTACAGACTATTGAAACGGGCCCTTGGTGGGTTCAAAGTTCCAGCAGATCCTAGCCGACGCCCCTGCCGTGGCGCCGACTGCTGGACGTTGGCCGCATTTCACGTAGTAATCAAGTTCTCTGATAGGCGGCGCAGCGTGCGATGATACACTGTGACACTCCGAACCCGCGAAAGCCGCGAATCGAGCGGAGCAGTGTATCGGCGTGTCTTTGGGAATTGCCGTTTTCGGCCGCGCCGTGTTGGTGGCGTTCCCTCGCCGCGGGTCCGGCAGAGCTAGCAGGCAGGTGCCGTGTCGTGGTTTGTACGGGAACAGTCAGAGAACGTCAAATAACCGCGGAATTCCACATTAGATCGAACAATGGAGGCTAATAAGCATAAGGATTGATGTTATGAATGTGTATGGCACACTATGGTGCTAGAATTTTGCCGAAAATACCGAACGTGTCGTAATTTTCAATGTCCATTCGCGGCTTCGGGTATCGCCTGTGTCGGCCGCACAGTGTTGGCGGCTTTCCCTCGCCGCGGGTCCCGGCAGAGCCCACGGGCAGGTGTCGTACTCTTCAAATGTATCGGCCAGACGCTCAATTCCAGCAGACAAAAACCTAATCAATTAGTTATTCGGCCGACGTTATAGTTACATCTTGTGGAGGGTTGATGGAAGTATCGGTTGGGGTATCGCCTGAAAATTCTGGTGGGTGGAAGCGCATTTCAGCTGGGAAATGGCCCAGCGCCCCAGCAGACGCTCAGGCGACACTCTAACGACTCCCAATATCCTCCAACAGACGTCATAACTTATACCAGACGTCTGCTGGAATGTCTGGCCAGAGAACCGATGCCTGCTGAAACGTCTGGTGTGTGCTTCCACCAACCCGACAGATGATTAAAATAGAGCAGATCTGCCAGCAACCGCAATATGGGCGCTGTACAACGTTTTTGTCTTGTTGGTGGAATACAGCCTTTATAGAGATGGCATATGCAACACCCATGCTCAGTGTAAACCAATATTTTGTAAACATTTGTTTTAGTATGCCCATTTCACCCCAAATCCCCCCCCCCCTCACTTTTGAGAAATATTTGAATATCTCTGTAAATATAGAATCTACCTAGAAAATTCCACTTCCTAGCACCTACTTTTCTATTTTCTCTTTCAAATGAGGCATATTATATTAGGATTAAATCAGTTTTAGGGTGTAGAAATATGTCTATAATGGAATTCTTAAAAATGGATCTGTGACTCGATAAGTCCCCACCCCCCAAAATGAAACCTCTTTTTTCTAAAAATCCATGTCAAAATACTAAATACTAAAACTGTAAGATATTGCATGGCCATAAAACCTTCTGTCCAAAATAGAAATCATATTCCTATCTGTACTTACTTAGCTATTAAAAGCAAATATGTGGTCAGGTCACCTAGTGGCTCTATATAAGCAGGTGTCATACAGCACGCTAAGGCCATAAGACCAACCATCCACCCGCTAAGAAGAGTATAAGAGATTATATATAAGGAATCAATAGACGAAACTTTTAAAGTGGTGAAACAATACTAAAGATTCTTTACCTCATCTTTATTGGGAAACCTCCATAGATGGGAATGACGGGTAGACGTGTCTTCTCATACAAACGTCTCAACCAGGCTGAAATATAGAAAATATTTAAAACTTAAACTCCAACCAGTCTTAACAGTGAGAAGTAGTAGATTTACTGCTCTAGCAAAGGCTAACCGTTCTCATACCATGTCTATAAGTGGTGTGGGTACTAAAAAAAACACACCTTGGTAAAATGTGTAGGGTTGGGATTTCTACCTAAATTCATCTCTTAGATCCGATCACCATTAAAACCAAAGTAAGTCTACAGACCATACGGGAGATTAAACTACCCAAAAGAAACTAACACATTCAAGTTGAAAAGAGCAATAAGGGCGTGTTCCGCTGGGAAAAATGATGGCATCACACAACAGCTGTGCATTGCTCTTTTACAGCTGTGTGGTTAATGGTTATATCCTGGTGAAGTTATATAATCGAGTCTGACACACAACAAGCGAATCATTCGTTTAGCTGAATAAAGGTTGACCCCCAGCAGAAAAAGGAAACAGAAAATCGGCCTTAAGGATTTATTTAAAAAAAGAAAAAGCTGACCCCCTTCCCCATGAAAATGCACCCCCCCCCCCCCCCCCCCACCAGAATACCAAAAAGAATGTATTACCCAATATGGAAATACCAGGACAAGGTTGGCTCCCCTGTGGATATACACACTGAAAAAGTTGCCCCTCCTCCTGAAAATGTGCCCCCCCCCCCTCGTTGTAAATGATGAACAGTCCATGATAACTAAGTTGCATACATATACTTACTTCTTCTTCCCAAACTGGCTGCCCGGTATGCTTCTCTACAATTCTGCGTGAAAACAGGAATGACTGGCTGAAAATTGAAAAAGACAGCTTTGATACTAAGATATGACAGACTAAATTATATATTCAGAAAAAAGACTGGTCCTATTTGTGTTGGCCTACGGGGTTGTATCTCTCCTCCCCTACCCAAAACCCAACAAGACATTTTTCGAGAAATCTGTTTTACAGTTTCAATACCTGCCTTATTTACTTACATAGGTATGCTTCTACACAACTTAAATTCGAATAATTGTTCCCATCAATCGAAAGCCCTTGTAGGGATATGTGGCTGTAAAAAATATTGCCTTTTTAATAGGTAGTCCCTCCAGGGTGGTACTCTCCTGGGTGGCCTCGCGAAAGTGGAACTTCCCCTGTTGGCAGTGCCACGGGGGGGGGGGGGGGGGGGGGTGTCCATACCATTATGTCCCTAATATTAGGTGGTCTTTTGAGTCTTACTACAACTTTTTTTTTGTGTAGGGGTACAGTTTTGGTAGAACGGGATGGGATATCCTAATTCCCCGTCACAATTGTCCGTACTGCATTGAAAGTGGAATGGTATGTGGTTACCAAGACCAAAGGAAGGTCCTTGTTCCTATCTTTGGCTGGAGGTGGCCAGATCGTAGGGTCTGGTCTCGGTTTGCATATCGCAAAAAAAAATCATATGAAAATTAAAATGGTTAAACTGAGTTTATTAATGTCACGCATTTTGTTGGCTCCGTAATTTCACAAGTCGAAGACGAGTGAGATTACGGAGACAACAAAATAAATGACATAAGTAAATTTACACTCAAACGAGTGGTGTCTAGATTTTATCCTGCCCTGTTTCTACATTTTTTCAGTATTTAATAGAAAGTGGTGACAAAAACAACACTTTATGTCACACCCATGTTAAGCCTATGGCGTTTCTATTAGGGGTAGGATAAATTCTACTATGCACAGTTTGCGACAGTATTTAACATGAGATGACTAAATACTAATGCAGTAAAAATAAGTGCAAAGTGCCATGTTAGGGGATCCTCCTTGCTTCTGAAAGTACCTTTACAGTGCTAAACAGAGGGCAGAATGTGTAAAATTGGCAAAGCTCTGGTTGAAATCTCTTTAACTGAGAAAGGACTGTAAATTAAATAACTGTGACAAACATTTAATTCACTTTATTTCTAAATCAACTGGACTACTTGTTTGACTGTATACCTTAATAAGTTCTACATGTGAGAACCTGAACATCGTTGCCTTACAACTCTATTCAGTGAACTCATATGAAAGACAGGGGAGTGGATTAGTTATCTTACCACTTTAGCATCAGTTGCTATTTTGGCGAAGCCTATTCTCGTGCCCCAGATGAGGTTGTAGTATTCATCACTAAAGTAAGCTTCTCGCGTTCCACCTGGTGGGGAAATGACACATCTTGTAAGAAGGAAAGAATTAAGCTCCTTAAAGTCTTTCAATAGTTCGAGTACAGTAGTAACCCGAATGTTCTAAGTCTATAGTTATCACAGGCAATTACAAAACTGTTCTCAGTCTGTAGTTATCAAACCTTTATGGCAATGAGTATTCTTAGTTTAAAGTTATCACAGGCCTTTAAATGACTGACTGTTTTCAGTCTATGGTTATCACTAGCCTTTACATGACTGCCTTTTCTCAGGCTCTGGTCATCATATGCCTTTACATAACTGACTGTTCTCAGTCTGTAGTTATCACATAGACAGTATAGAGTCCTTGGTTATCACAAGCCTTTACATGACTGACTTTTTTCAGTCAATGGTTATCACAAACCATGACTGTTCACAGTCAGTAGGTATCACAGGTCTTTAGAGCACTAACTTTTCTTCTTAGTGAAATATATATTATGAATTTATCATCTATCGATTACAAAGTCCCCATTGGAAATGTATGGGGCCAGAGTAAAATACTACCCATTGTTCTCATACACCATAACCACTGATTATGGATTTGAGACTGATTGATTATTGGCAACAAAGTCATTGATATGGGAAAATAGACTCTCAATTTGTAGTCCCTTTGTTCAAGAGCTTTAAAAGACACCGATATCTATCACCGATTCTCACCAACCTGATCTCCGATTACAATCGGGAAGAGTCAGAACCAATGATGATGCTATACATGAGTACCCGAATCTCACCTATTATATTCAGCCATTATCCCTATGTTAGTAATGCTCGATTCTCGTCGGGAAGAGGTGTGACTGGGTGTGTAAAGAGGTACAGCAATGAGTATATCACCGATTCTGTCTGACTAGATGGATCTCTCGGGCAAAGGTGGGATCGGGTCGGGGCGCCATTATAGGCTTTAGTAATACGCTCGTGCATTATTACGCGTCACCCTCTTGTAGTTTATGGCCGCCTGTCCACAAACCATCGATCATTGTCTATGATAATATCTACCCTTCCCACCAGGACAAAGTTTCCAACTTTAGTTATATGCCTTGCTATTTTCGATATTGCCAGAAAAACAAATAATTTGATTCAGAAAAGGTAGTGAATTGAGAAACTGAAATTAATGTACCTGGTGCTATGGCGAGGAGGTGCCCCTCCTTCATCAAATCGACGCCCCTTGAGACAGTTCCAGGTATCACATTGAACACTTCCATGAGGAGTTTAAAGCCTGCCATGGAAGAAAAGACATGGTTATAAAGTATCAGGGTTAACCTTGCGGTAGGTCTAGAAGGTTGAAAGACACACGGCATGAAATCAGGACAGGGTACCAGCCAAACAACAATTACACCATTCCAGCCAAATTGGCTAGAATGGTGTAATTGGCGCCAATCGTTTAGTACGAATAGTTGATTCACACTCTCCTAGCATAGATCCTGCGTTCTACAACTTTAGTTAGCTATAAAAAGCAAAAATGTGGTCAGGTCGCCTAGTAACTTTACAAGCAGTGTACTACAATAAGCTATAGCCATAACCTAAAGACCAACCGTCCACCTGCTATTAATGATCCATTAATCAATCATTCAAACCTTGAATTGATCTCAAGTATAATAGTAGGTATTTGGGCTAGCAATAATGCAGGGATGTCAGTTGGGGTCAGGAATAAAAGTGGAATTATTTTTCATGTGGAATTATCTGCCTCAGAGAGACTGAGAAAACATGGAAAAACACATCACTATCGCCATGGAATGGGGCTGAGGGGGTGTGTGGGGAGGTTCAAACCACTATTTTATTGGCGAGAATAAAGCTCAATTGACACTTTCCTCATTTTATACAAGGAAAATAAATTCTTAAACTAGAAATGAAAAGTGGATTTCCGTGGAAAAGTGGAAAACTGTCATCCCTGATAATGTACCAAGTTCTTTGGACTAAAGGAAAATGCTTGTATTACCTGGTATTTTAAAAAGGAATTTGTCGCCAACTGCACGAATCTCTCGTTTCCTGTAGAATAGTGCCTTGGCCATCAAGTAGTAAAGGTCTATCGGAATGGCACCATGGTAGTAGATTATCAATGCCGGTCCATCAGTGGGAATGTTCTCAAGCCCTACCACTTCGTAGCCTAATGAAGTCGGAGAAGAGCGAAAGTTAGTCTTATACCTAGTCATATATACAGTAGTTAGCTGGAAGCAATAGATATATTTCGAGAATCATATAGACGTGGCTAATGAAAAAAGAAGAAATAAAAGTATATGCTTTATGGTTTTGATTCGAGACTTTTATAAAAGAGCAGAATGTGTGTATAGAGTGGGTCAAATTTTCTCCGAATGTACAATTGGGACGGCCGGTCTTTTTTTTCAGTTACTGGCATCATTAACGTTATATTGGTTCAATCAAGATACAAACAGGTAATTCACAACTCTTTGTAACAAATACAATGTACAGTGCATGTATTGGCACATAAACCGTAAACATTTCACAATATTAAGTCTTAATGGTATTCCACTACATGGTCATATTATGCTGATAGGGTTTGTCTAGAAGACAAGTGTATTTGTATGACAAGTGTAACATTTAGTATATTTTAGTATAAGGTCAAATGAATGTAATGGAATGGTAATCGAAATGAAGATTCATTGTGATCGGTCTCACAGGCCAAACCTGTATCTTTTGCTATTATTAACTCGATCAGGTGGAATTCTTTCTGCCTGATGGGAAAGTGGTTCTACTGCATACCCACCCCCTACCCCGGCTGAATGCTTGTGGAAACTATCAGTTGTAATTACTGAAGGGAAATCTTTTTGATGAAATTTTTTCCAACACCGGACTTGAACTTTTAGCTCTGGAAATGTGATCAAAGATGGACAAACACATTCCTCATTACCCTACTTTCTGCAGAATACGCAAACTGTGCACATAACACAGTGCACAGGGTATCACACACAAAACGTATACCAATTTAATGCCTACATTAGAAAATTATCTTTTTGATTTAAAATCGTGGCTGAAGCAAGTCCTGGAATGGATTTCTTTGTTAATGTCTCGACAATTAGTTCTTAAAATGTCACACCCTGCCTTAAAGATGTTGAGTTCCTTCTTATTACGCTATACCCTGTCTTGGATTTTTTTTGTTTCATCTCATAATTCCAGACTCTACCATGGAAATATTGAATTACTTCTCACAACGCCATACCCCGCCTTGGAAATGTTGGGTTATTTCTTACCATGCCACACCCTGCCTTGGAAGTCCCACAGCAGTGCGATCATATATCTGGCTCCATCCCAGAAGTCCCCACGGTCTACTGCATCTCGGATGGCAACCATAATGTAGTGACGCAGCTGGTACAGGTGGAGAAATAAGGCTGACGCAAAAAGGAAGAGGACGATGCAGAAGGGCATAATGATCGTCAACACGAGTGGGTACACAACCCAGGCCAGCCACTGCATGTAGTGCACGTCGACGTAGTCGTGTACCACCGAGTACACGTCTCTTGTCACCGTGGCCGTCGCGTTTAGTAGCCATGTCCAATCAATCCCGCTAACCATGGCTGCTGCGCTGCTTCAGGGGCCTAAGCCCCTTGATCCAGTGTTTTTTTAATCCTGCAACCATGAGTGACACTATTTTCAGATATCTAACGAAAAGAATTATCGTTTTGATCATGTAGTATTCAAATTAATTGTGAATCAATGTTCAAACTCAGTGGTTTTTATACATAATTAGAGGTGATTCAGCGTGGTTTTAATAAGTTAAATAAGTAAACTTTCAGTCATTGAAGTATGAAAGTCATACTATTCATGCCAAAGCATTTTTTTGTAATTTTTAATTAAGCCACAGGTGACAGCCTATGATCTGCGATAGTGGTGCATTGCACTGAGAAAACCTTTGATAAAACGATGTTACAAAAAGAAAAATAAAATATAACCCTACCTATCATCTTCCGCATACATTCAGCTACTCACCAGTTTTTGTTTGATGCCTTTATGTTAGATATAAATTTACGGAGATATGATGTGAAATGTACAGAGTGCCTAATTGCATGATTTAGTGTGGTAGCAGGACGTTTTGACAAATTAGCGATTTACAACGACATATATTTCGCGAACTTAAATTTCACTTAATTTAAACATATTTGCAGTGAAGGATTCTATATATGTGTTTATTTATTTTTTGACGCAACGTAGTAACGGGTAGGTCCGGCCGCAAAAACAAACACTGCGCTACTCAGGTATATAGCTGTCCAGTTTATTTTCGGTAAAGCGGTGCAGTGCACTCTCGTACGCGCGAAGGGTTAAACAACTTTTCACTCCATAGCAACCAATGTTAAATTCACTGTTTGTCTCTGGTAATATCTCAGTAAATAGCCAACATAGAGGCATCAAACCAAAAATAGTATGGAGATGAAGAATAGGAGAAGATGATTGGTGTGTTTTTTTTGTATCAATTCCTTTTGCAAAGATTGTTTTATTTGGTGTTTTCTCCAGCAAACTGCCGAAATTGCAGATGCCAGGCTGCTTCAACTGTCAAAATAAAAACTTGCTCAAAAGTACATAAATATGCAGATCCAAACATTAAAACTTCTATGCCACAAAGTTTATGTATACATCTTGTTAGAAACACATCAAAGTACCTTTAATTACACATATTAATCATATACAGTGAGTTCAAACATCGGTTTACATTACGCAAGTTGAGCGATGATACCAGAAAGCTAGGGTGCCCAAAAATGACATAACCCTTTGCCAGCTGCAGCCTCGTTTTGGTTTGAACGTTCCGCTCCCGAGAATACTTACTGTTACATTATAAAAATTACAGATTAAATACTATTGTTTAATTCTACATGTAAATATGTTAGATCAATCATAAGGAATGTCCTAGGTGCTGCTCCGTCATTATAACCATTACTTGACACTGCAACGTTACATATTACCATAATTTTTAATTCTATTAAAGAACCATGTATCAACAGAAAAGGATTGTTTTACTAATAGCATGTTTCATCCCTTGATCTTTTCGGATATCCGGCCTATAAAGTGAACACTACCCATCAGGAAACTAAATTGAGTGTTGGTTCATATTTATGAATGTTATGACCAATAAACCAGACTCTTCCAGAGAACAAACCAAGTTCTGAAATTTAATTCCACTTTGATGTATCTCTGAGACTCCGGCACACTTCTTTATAATATACCGTATTTACTTACTCCATAAACCACAGCACCTCTAGGCTCTAGTACAATTGGTACATTCTCTCACCAAGGCTACAGTACCAAAAAGGTGATTGTGATGGAAACCTAACCTTATATACAGGAGAAGTTAGTTAATAAGGGTGTATTCCACTGGGCTGGCGGTATGGCCACATAGACCATGGGATGGGGTTATTCAAAACCTAGCAAGAGTTAGCAAGGCAACCAAATTGTGACTAATATTGCTATATCTTGTGTGTTGGTGGAACTAAGTAAGTCTAAGACAGCATTACAACTCTTCCAACTTAAAAGCTGACATCATTATTTACGGTATAACTTATACCTAATGTGTGTATAACAGTAACAAATATCAGTTATCCTGTGTGGATAAATGATAGCAGTTCCAAAATAAGCATCACTCCCGAAGCCTACCTTGTTTATGCCTGGGTTGATGTTTAGAATGTCCAATGTTGGTAATATCAAATACAGTACGGAGTTGGGGTAAATTAACCTAGGCTAGGGTATAATTGGTGTACTCCGGTAGCATGTAACCCGACTTCTGCTCGAGCCCCTGCTTGTCCCTTGGCCTTTATTCGAGTCTTGGTGTTTGCTCCACAGTCTGGTGCTTGCCCAATCAAAATAGCAGCATGCATGCCGGCTTGTACAAGTCGCCACTCTGACTCTGACTAGTCTGACTCTGAGTACTGTGCCACTGACATTTTGGTTTCCGTGTACAATGTTTACATTGACAATCTGTGAATTCTAACAGAAGTAACGTAAAGATTCACCAGACGCATGCTATAAGTCATCCTCTAAGTAGTGGCTGACTTACCCTAGTATCATTTCTATGGTTTTAAGTAGTAATGTTATTGTTTACCGTCAATCCATTCCCGAGTCAACTGTTAGTGAACCTGTGAAAGTGTCACCTTATCGGAGTTGCTACGGGTAGATGTCAGCGGTTACTTCCGTTGCAGTCTACTTTTGCCATTTCAGATGAAGGCACTCTTGCTCAACCATGTCAAGTTTGGATTAATTTTGGAGTTAGACTCGCCATTTGATTGTTCCAACATGACATAGATGAAACTCAGCGAACCATCCTAGGGTTAGTTTTATAGCGAGTGAGTATTCTAAAACTATATGTGTGGTTAGTTTTCTTTGAGCCTGACGATTGGTGATTTGATAGGAACTTGCCCGTGCCTCTTTCAGTCTTTGGCAGCCTGGGACTCAGTGGGAGGAGAGGAAAGGGTTCCTAGTAAATACACGGAATATATCTACTAGATGTACAACCTAGATGCTGACTCTAGTACTAGACATATTATTATGCACTAAAACTCAAAAGTAATGTACCCAAGGAGTATATTGTAACGCTATCGTTTCATAACTGCGACTAGTACGGGGGGGGGGGGGGGGCAGTATTTGGCAGTAACCTTGCACTCAACACGTTATCCTTCTGGGGTTCTGCTCCCAATCGTTTTCAACATGACGGATTTTTTTTTTCAATCAAGTTTTAGTCCGAATGTGTAGTCCATTGTAAAATGTTATCGCTTATATTCTGAATCCCGGGTGATGCCAACATGCAGTTTGTCCGACTTATGGCAGTGATGTCAGCAATCCACAGTGTCAACAGTGCTGTTAGTGCTAACCGTGCTACTTGCTAGGCCTACTCCTCACATCATCCTGACATAGAAGACCCAAATCATCAGTTCGTGGACACACCTGATACTCTCAATTCACCTCGTGCACGTAGGCTATGGTACATAGATATCAGCTTATCTATAGCTCTCCAAGTGAGGCTTGTGATCCGGAAGTTAATCCAGTAACCATGCCCATGGGATGGTCAATATTCTATAGGCCCCTATGTAGGACCTATAGTCCGATGCTGTTTACTAGCACACATATGGATAGATATAAAGGAGCTGGGGCTCGTTTAATAATCTAGCATCGCACATAAAGACCATTTTCTGTATGCCAACTTTATTTAATACTCATGTATGACCTTAACACTATTGATATCGGCAGCTGGCTTCCATATATATATATATATATATATATATATATATATATATATATATATATATATATATATATATATATATATATATATATATATTTATATGTATATATATATATATATATATATATATATATATATATATATATATATATATTAGGACGTGGCTAAGATGTCACTTGTTCGAGCTACCGCATCAAACTGACGGAGCAGTCGTCTGCTCGCGTTATTTATAGTCAGACCACTCGCTACCATGGCGACGTTGACAACCGAACACGGCGTGACGTGACGCCTGTTGTTGACTGAATGACATCACGGTTTCGAGGGGGGTTTTCCCGGATTTGTGTGATGTGTGGGGGGGGATCCGAAGGTTTAGGATTCCCAAAGCGGTTTCACTAGGTGCTCTTCAGGCTCGAAAGTGTGACAAGCAGGTCTGGCAAGTTGTTCAGAGTCTGTCAGTGTCACAAGGCGGTACTGTCTCTTGTTGGGACAGAAAGAATAAAGATGGGAGAGGGTTTCTAGGTGTAAACAGGTGTCCCAAACTTTATTAATTATGGGCAAATGGAGGTGATTTGTCCTGAACATACTTCAGCAAGTTGTTGGAGAATGTGGGGTGGTAGAGAAACTCAAGTGAGTTAAGGGAGTGGTCTGGTCTTTTGGAAAAGGGTTTCCAAGAACTGCTATAAATGAAAACAATTTCCACACCGACTTGAAATAGTTAATAAAAATTTTTAAACGTGGCTAGATTTCTGGTCGGTGGGGATGTTAGCAGGTGTCATACTAATGTTTCAGGGGGTCCATGACATTCAGGCCCACTGGTGCATTAGAGTGTAGTCGTTGGATCCAATTGAATTCCAACAGGTCTCGCAGATATTTTGCCTTAGCGGTATCAGGTGCCGCATAGACGAAGTCTACAACGTGAATGATGACGTCGTCGAGTCCCATGTGGTGAGGTGAGTTGAAGTGACGGGCCACTTCACTTTCTTTCACATTATTTTTTGTGATATTTCCGAAGTGTGCTGCGAAGCGTATCTTCAATTCGGTTTTCGTCTGCCCAACATATTGTATGCCGCAACGTTTACATGTGATACAATAGATGAGGTTTGAGCTGCAGCAGCTCACATTGTATCTGCTCATGTAAGTTCGTCCGTTGGCTGAACATAGGATCCGGCCATCGGTGTTGAGCTTGGGGCAGTATCTGCAACTCTTTGGTCGCAAACAAGAGTTTTGTTTGGGTATCACCTGAGGTGGTGTTACCTTTTTCAGTTTTGCCCTGACGAGTAGGTCCCTTAGATTCTTGGGGCGTCTATGGGCTACTATTGGTTCGTTGGCATGGATCATGCGGGTGGCGCATGACCTGCCTAGAAGACTCCAGTTTCCTGTAACCACTTGAGCCAAGCCTTTGAATCCTGGAGTATAAGTGGTCACAAGAATATTTTTGGGGGAGTCGTCTGTGGATTTGATTTTGGGTTCCAACAGTGATTCTCGGGGGGTATTTAAAGCTCTCTTGAAAGCTTCCCTTAGAAGTGGTTCTGGGTAGCCCCGTCTCACAAAGTGTCGGCCCTTTGTGATACAGTGTCTGATGAAATCAGCTTCGTTAGTGCAGATTCTCCTGAGTCGAAGGAACTGACCCAACGGTATACCTCTCACACAGTGTCGGGGATGTGCCGAGCTGTATAGGAGGTAGTTACTGCTGTCTGTTGGTTTGACATACAGGTCGGTACTGAGTTGGCCATCACATAGTTTGATGGTAGTGTCAAGGAAATTGACACTGTCAGTGGAGGTTTCATCTGTGAATTTGATACTGGGGTGTATCTGGTTCAGATGGTTGATGAAGTCTTTGAGTTTATCTCGGCCATGGGGCCAGATAAAGAAAATGTCATCTATAAATCTTAGCCATAGCAAGGATTGGTACGGGTAAGAATAGACGTGTCGCTCTTCCAAGTGTGCCATAAAGAGGTTGGCATACGTTGGGGCGACCCTGGTCCCCATGGCTGTACCACCTACCTGTAGATAGTGGTGGCCATTGAAGTCGAAGTTGTTTTTGGTGAGGACCAACCACAACAAACGACAGAGACTGGTGTTGCTTAGGTCGCCCGGGTTGGCGACCCTTGCATTGGTTAGTAGTTGATATATGGAATAGCAACCTTCTTGGTTCGGTATATTGGTATACAACGAAGTAACATCTAGGGTACCTAATATGGAGCCCTCTGGTAGAGGGCCCATATTGGCGAGTTTGTTTAAAAGATCCCCAGTATCTTTTAGATATGATTTTGTGCCCTTCAAAAACGGTCTTAGGTAAATGTCTACTAAAGCCGATATTTTTTCGGTTGGGCTGCCATTAGCTGAGACTATGGGTCGTCCCGGTGGTGGTAGCTTACCTTTGTGTATCTTCGGGAGTAGATACAACTCAGCTGTCTTCGGATCGCTCGTCAGTAGCTTGCGTAGTAGAGATTTGCTGATCTCGCCTTTCTCGTGGAATTTCTGTAGGCATAGGGTTATCTCTGCGTTGTGTTCAACAGTTAAGTCTCTGTCTACCTTTTTATAATAGTTGGTGTCAGAAAGTTGTCGTTCACCCTCTTGGACATAATCACCTCTATTTTGAATGACTAGCTTGCCCCCTTTGTCTGCAGGTTTTATAACAATGGTTCGGTTATTGGTTAGAGATTTGAGGCTAGTTTTTTCATTTCATTTCAAAAAAAAAAAAAAAAAAAAAAAAAAAAAAAAAAAAAAAAAAAAAAAAAAAAAAAAAAAAAAAAAAAAATATATATATATATATATATATATATATATATATATATATATATATATATATATGATGTATTGGAGAAGTGACCTTTGACAAATAATTCTCATGGACCACATAACCTGTAGAAAACTATGAGATATAGAACCAAGAATGATTGAAATATATATATATATATGTATATATATAGAAATCTGCCCTGCAAATAATTCTTGGATTGTGGCCGAGTGCACACTGTTTTCCCACATGGTCCCTGAAGACAAAACTGCATGGGCACCAGGAGGTGTGATAACAAAGCAAACTGTGAAAACGCCAGGCTGTGCATGAAAATCTCAACACAAAACTCGCGTGATTAAATGTAATTTCTAATGAACTTAGAATAGTTCACGGTGTATAGTAAAAGATAACAGATTTATATGACCCATTCTCACGAAACGGGAGGAACCCCTGTTTTTGACACCCTCTTATCAATTTTTTTAAACACCTTTTTAAAGTATTATCTTAAAGTGTACATATTTTGCCATATCAGGAAGAATTTGCTACAAGATATCTCATTTGGTTATCTCATGTAAGTAATTTGAATTTTGACATCCCTTAATTTCATATTTACATTGCCATATCATTTAGAATAGGTGAAATGATATTCATATCAATTCATATCTCCCTTAACATATCTTATATTTCAAATATAGATACTTTCATGTATGAGGCAAAGAAATTGTTCAATTTCTTTGATTTTTAGCTGAGATAATAAAGAATGTATACATGGGCTAAGTAGCTAATTTAACATATCTTTTATAAGGGTTTCTGTTAACTGTTATCATGTTACAGAAACTACACAGATCTTATATTTAGTAGAAACCGAACGAGAGTTAGACTTGATAATGTTTATGCCACGACGGGAAGGTCGCGTATTACTACACGAGGCGTAGCCGAGTGTAGTGAGGAGCAGACCTGACCAATCTAGCATCGCACATAGTAGCTCACATCCTGCTCTCTGTTTGGTCAATATTGTTATTACTCTAGTGGCATAAAAAACACTTTATGTCACGTCCTGCCACATAAAATTTCCCTATGTTAAGTCTATGGCGGTTTTTTATTAGGGGTTGGATAAAAAAAAGACTGCTACATGGCCTAGTCAGATATCATCCCTTGCTATATCATATCTTTCAATGATATCAATTGGATATAATATTTCTTAAATTTTCATTACAAAGTGGACAATGTAAAGATGCAAAAAGTAATCTTGATACTGACCATTTATATATGTCTCAAGCAACAAAGATTTAAAATGAAATATGAATGCCTTTGCTTCAACTCAACCTTCACATGTGTCTCACCCTCACAGATAGTCTCACCTTGGTCACATGATTTGAAATGAGATATTAGACTTCAAAAAGATGTAAAGATGAATACTCATCTTTACAACGCCTACTTATATATAGAGAGATCTCTTGCAGCAAAGAGATTCATTGTTTCAGACCAAAACTCACCCTCAGCCTATGTCTCACACTCACTGATAATCCTACCCTGATCACATGATTTAAAAATGATCGGAGATGAAAAAATGAGCGACATAAATACAACTTATTCATCTTTACACTGCTGTTTTTGAGGGTTAATATGGGTGACTTACACTGGTCTATAAGGCGGTATATTCTGTAAAATACACCAGGGGTGCCTCAACCAGAAGAGAAATTCACTGCTGGTTTGGCAATTGCCACTAGTCCTACCTACACTAAAATTGCTTCATATATAGTGTCTTCTCTACCTGATTTGTAATTTTTCTCATATCTAGATCATGTGACCATTGCGGGGACTATCAGTGAGGGTGAGACATAAGTTGAGGGTTAGTTTGAGACTGAAATAATCAGATTTCAATTTAAATCTGAGTTTCCAGAGACATAAATAAATCGCCGACGTAAAGATGAATACTCATCTTTACATTGCCGTTTTAAATAGCTAATATCTCATGTTGAATTAATATGACCAGGTTGAGACATAGGTTGAAGGTGAATTTAAGGCTGAAACAATCAAATTTCAATTTAAACCTTTGTTCTGAGAGACATTTATAAATGGGTGACATAGAGATGAGTACTCATCTTTTAACCCTTTCAGGCGAGCAGGTTGGTGGCTAACAGTAGCTGCAGTGGCCAGGATGCCCCTGGGCTGTATGTTTCTGGGGGCGAGAATGCCTTCAGGCAATCAGTAAAGTTTCACTTATCATGTGACCTAAAGAACTTGTTGCCATAGTTCAATTTCTTTTGAAACAGTATAGAAACAATCGAAACTGAATTTAAATCTTTGTTCCCATAGACATATATAAACTGGCAATGTAAAGTAGTACCCATCTTTACGTTGCCACTTTAAAGGCTAATATATCATATTCAATTCATGTGAAGAGGGTGGGACATAGGTTGAGGATGAGTTTGAGGCTGAAACAATTAAATCTACATTTTAACCTTTGTTCTCATGGACATATATAAACTGGCGATGTAAAGATGAGTACTGATCTTGACATCGCCACCTTAATGGCTAATATCTCATATTCAATTCATGTTATGAGGGTGTAACTATCAGTGAGGTTGATACATAGGTTGAGGATTAAGATACACTAAATCTTATCTTTACGTCGCCACAGTTTTCACACCATTATTATTAGAAAAAATATACAGAACATATAGGAAAAAATAGAAAGTGAAGCTCAACATTTTTTCGAATTTTCTAAAGAAAAAATTTGATATCAGTCATTTTTTCTTTGCTTCCGACATTGCTAAAGGCGGCGGCGTGAAGATGAAGACGGTTTAGCCATAAGGACATTCCATGATATTGGCATTTATGGAGTCCACAGTCCTTTTTTTATCATTTTTTTAAATACACACTTAATGGCTTACAACAAACACCAGAACAGCAATGATTAACCACTTTTTCATTATTCAATGGGATAGAGAAAAATGGCGATGAAAAGAGAAGCCTGATTTTCGCCAAGATAAAAGTGCATGTAAATATTATTCAAAGACAATTTTTTTCAAAATTTTAACTTGAAACATATCGTTTCCAATGAGGTAGGTTGGTTCAGATCAATTTTGAAGGGGAAAGTGTGATTTGTATTTTTTTTTCTTCTGTATGCATGTTTATGGCAACAAAAAAACTGAAAAATTGGTAGTTTTTAAATTGTATCATCTATTCTTATACATAAACCCAGGTAAAACTATATATGGCATTGTAGCTCTCTCTGAGCTCTATATGACGAAAAAAATAATCGGGTGTGTAACTCAAATATTGAACGAGTTCCAAGATGGTGAACCTAAAAATAAGGCCCACACCTTTACCTGGGTGCCCCTCTCTGATTTGAGGTATGCCTCTGCCTCGAGGGCCGTGGACACCACCTCCTCCATCGATTGGGGTTTGGATTGAAAAATCCAAAGGTCGGAGGCAGCCATCCCTTAAGCCCTCCACGAACCAGTCTCGACACATGGAGTCGATGGTCACGGCATCAGCTTCCGGGTATGCGAGACGTGTCAATCGCCACACATCTCCGACCAACTGGATGCCCACCCCTGGTTCGCGCTCCTTCATTCTGAGGAGAGCTTTGTATGTTTCACTCTGGTTCTGGGGTTGGAACCACTGGAACAACTCAGCCCTCAACTGAGCATAGCCCCCCGGGGAGCTGGGGTCCGTGCCGTTCCTGCTCTGTCGGGGAACTCTGTCGCCCCCAGGCCAGCAGGGGACCCGTCATCCCCGGTCCACCAGGGGGGCCAGCAAGCCCCATCTCTATGGGCCCAGGGATGCCAGTTTGTAGGATTTTGCCTACATGTAGGATTTTCATTTTAGTCTCAAAGTTATGAAAATTTCAAGAAATTGTATGTTTTGAGAACCAAATAGACTCCAGATTTCCTAAAATCTAAATCTTAGATCAATTTGTTCTGTAATCTTTCAAAATTTCGAATTTGGCTACCCCAAGCACACTCAGTTAGAGGCCCTATGGATTCAAGTGCTCCAACTTAGAGCTGTAGGATGATAGGATTCCTGTAGGAAATGCTCCTACAGATAAGGGCAAACTTGAATACTGACATCTGATTGGCTTAAAATATGTCATGTGAGAATAAAATTATTGAAGCCTCATCAAGTGTAAAAAAAATATCAGAGGAATGCCTAATGAATTTGTAAAAATATTCTACAGAATATAGAACTTATAGTGTGTGGTAATCTTTCTTAAATGATTTTCTTTGAGGAGTACCCCATTTAGTGCAGAACTACAGATATACCCACTCTCATTGCAGATATCTAGATATCCTATACTGGCCATCCAGGCCCAAGGATCTGCTAGGAGAGTGATGGGAATTCCCCATACATCATGTGCGTTTTCAGTGATACATAGACTGGCCTCAGTCCCCATGTAGGAATTTTTTCTGACCCCAACTGGCATCCCTGTATGGGGGCGAGTGTGGCCGCTCATTGTTCATGTAGTGGACGGGTCATGTCAGTTCACGCGCAGTCCCCCCCCTGCCCACTCATCTCCAGCTCGATCCTACCTTGAAATGGGAAAGGAACTTCCCCCATCGTTGCCGTTCCCAAGGTGCACTTACTGGTTATGATATCATAATTGATAACATTGCCAGAAACTCCAGTGTCTCCCAGGAAATGGGAAGTTGGGCAACCATCAATAAATTTGTGAGGGTACTGATGTTTGGCCCAGATGGATCTAAAAAGTGGCTGGGTGATCTCCAAGTCGGAGTTATGTGGAAGGTTTCACTGCAAAAACTGCTCATCAGGCATCATCAAAGGAAAATATATATATATATATATATATATATATATATATCTATATATATATATATATATATATATATATATATATATATGTATATATGTATATATATATATATATATGCATGAAATACCTAGATAAAAGTATTTTGTCCTGGGTGTAAGATCAAGGGTCACAAGAAGTTCTTTAGAAATATAGAGCAGATAAACGGGACTGGGTAGATAACTTTTGTATAACCAAATTTCTTATAATGCAGTTTTACTGTATACACGCAGGTGTCTACACAGGTGGTCAAACCCTTATTATAGTGCGACCTACTTTGACCACCATTACATGATGGCGTGAACTTGAAAAATACACATTATTAGCAGGTGGACGGTTGGTCTTTAGGTTATGGCTATAGCCTACTGTAGTACACATGCTTGTAGAGTCACTAGATGACCTGACCACATTTTTGCTTTTTATAGCTCACTAAGTAGAGATAGGAATATGGTTTCTGTTTTGGACAGAAGGTTTTATGGCCATATAATACCTGACAATTTTAGTATTTAGTATTTTGACATGGATTTTCAGTAAAAAAGAGATTTCAGTTGGGGGGGACCTTATGAGTCACAGGTCCATTTTTAAGAACTCCTTTATGGACATATTTCTATCTGTAAAACTGGTTCAATCATAATATAATATGCCTCATTTGAAAGAGAATAAAATTGTCATACTCAAACAGATGATTACTCAATATTGATTTATAGTGAGCATTAGTGTAACATTTACCATCTCCATAAGTGGCACTAACAGTTGCTTACACTCTAGGAAGTGTCATTATTTAGGTAAAATACATATTTGATGTGCTATTCATGTTGTTTTTTTCTAAATCTCATAATGTGAGGGAGGGGGGGGGAGACAGCAGGTGTATGAGTGGATGGTTTATTCAGGATATTTACACACAAATAAAAGTCAAAATGGTTCATAACTTTGCTGTAGGAATCAGTCAAGACCCAGTCAAATGATATTGGTTTGTAAAATTATTTGCAATATCATTTACCACCAGATATAGGCTTGAACTACTTTATTGGTGTACATAGAAACAAAGTTTTGTCCCCACAAGGCTAGGGAGCATGCAGACAGGTCTGTGTGCACTCATCCATGAACCTATCACCATGAGGCTCTCTGAAAACGTTTCCTATGTACTCAGGTAGCTAAATATTTGCGTGCATTGAGCCATGACCTGTTGAGTTCACAGAGGAGTAGGGCTTTAAATATCCAATCAATGCAGGCCCTTCCCTATTCATGGATGCCTCCCTCCCTCCCTTCCTCCCTCCCTTTTCATTCAACAATTTTAAACATATGTGAAGCTACTTGCTTATTTGGCCTTTTAAAGGCCAATGATTCTATTTGACTATGACCACTTAGCTCTTGTTTATTGATACCAGAGAAAGGAAAGCGCAGAGTACCTACTCATATTGAACTCCAGAAAGTATACTTTTGGAAAAAGTATAATTTATTAATGCCTTCATTACAGGAAAAAGGATAACTGTCCCCTCTTTTCACATGTCAGAAATGCATGCGGTAGCGAATGATCTCATCAGTAAGTGCGCGAACTCATAAAGTAGCATATAATCAAAACGTGTCCCAGGGTATACAGGCTTTCACTTTTCTGTGGATATTCACCATGTTTTTCTTGTGACAGGGCCATGTCCTCAACTTTTTAAGCAAATCAAGTACAATAGAATCCCGCCCAACAGACTCCCCGCGTAAGCGAACACCCCGCGTTAACGGACACCGTTGCTCAGAACGGACCTCTCTATTAGATGTTTATTTTAATCCCGTTAAGCGGTCACGCCGCGTAAGCGTGCACTTTGGCCTGAACGGAAGGAGTCCACTTACGGGGGTTCTACTGTAACTTCATAATTAAGGAAGACTTTATCTACTGCAGTTTTATTGAAAGCTGCAGCCTCTCCTGTCAACTTGTCTTGTCAACTTTCGAATGTCTATCTAACCAGCCCGTCAGAAATGTCCTGTATGCTCCGCCAAAGGTTATGTGGTTTGTTTATGAACTGACCAATAGCTTCCTTACAAACCAAATCTGTGCTCGTACGTTAATCGTTATAGTTAGCGCTGAGATTTGATTCAATCCATTGCGTATCTTAATCTAAAAAAAACTCTCTCTTTCAGATTTGTCAGTATGGCATCAGAGGGACAGATAATTCGCCTCATTATAACGTCATATGCAAGGGAATTCACTAAAGAAAGGGAAGTTCTTTTAAAAGAGGTAAGTAGGTGTATGGCCATGTTATGGGGAGGCTCGGTGTCAGACAGGTCTGTCTAGTGTACAAGTACCTCACGCCCTACCAGGATGAATCTACTTTTAAGTTATATATATATCATTTAAAGATAAGGGTACCACAAAATCAAATTTCCTGTTGTTATTTCATATTCTATTAACCGGTATCAACATACCCATTCGAAGTAATGTTCTGCTTTGCAACCATCTTACTCAAACGAAAAAAGCTTGCTGCTCCTCTTTAAAATGTTCATGGTTTAGTTCATTTAGAACAGGTATTATTCATAACACGATTGCTCCGATGTGGCTGATTTGGATATTTTCAACAAATTTTAGGTTATTCCGGATTTGAAAGCTTGGTGTGATAGTCATCAACTTCGTCTTCAAGAATGTGAAGTGCAATGGGTAAGTATTTCAGTGGCAATTACCAAAAGGAAAACAACAATTTCATTCCATCATGCCTGTAATTAATATACCTAACATCCATCCTGCATACTGTACGCCTACATTGTGTAGGGGTCGGGTCAGTCTAGTGGTGGTGTGTTCGCTCTTAGCCAGAGGACGTAGGAAACCAGTCCCTGCTGTGTGGTGGTTCGGGTGAGCCCATGCATACGAGTGCTACAGGTGTGCCTGGATTATGCGAGTCTGCTTGTATATAAGGTCGAGTCCACAGCAGTTGGTTAAAGGTTACTCTGAGCATTCTCTCTGAGAAGAATAAATCTTTTGGAGCCTCACTCAGGTAGTAGGTTTCTCCAAACCCTCTTGGTGGTTGAACGGATTCTATGTGCTCTGGCTCATAGATAGGTTCCCTCAGCTTTACTTTGCACTTCCATGTGAAGGTACTCTAAATACGGTAATCCTTGGATCATTCGGAACTATGTAATAAACTGCTACATTTTTACCGGGTGGACGGTTGGTCTTTAGGTTATGGCTATAGCCTACTGCAGTACACCAGCTTATAGAGTTACTAGGCGACCTGACCACATTTTTGTCTTTTATAGCTGACTAAGTACAGATAAGAATATAATTTGGAGAGAAGGTTTTATGGTGGTACAATGTCTTAGTATCTAGAATTTTGGGATACATTTTTATAAAATAGTGAATTCAGTTTGGGGGGGACTTTTGTAGTTACAGGTCCATTTTTGAGAACTCCCTTATGGACATATATAAAAATGGGGGATGGGGGTGGGGGGGGGGGGGGATTTGTGGTGAAATGGGCATACTGAAACATATGTTTCCTCAATATTGATTTACATTCAGCATTAGTGTAACATACTATACACCTATGCCTCAAAATAATCAAAATACCAACCTCTGCTATGCAAGTGGTAGTTTAGCCGTACCACCATACTGTGCCGGTATGGCGCCATACCACCACACTTTAAAAATTCAATTTGATTGGTTAGGAAAATCGAGTGACCTATTTATGATGCGATGCCGCGATGCCATGTGTAAACGGTTGTTACAAAATGCAAACAAAGACGATCGCAAGCAAATAAATACACAAACCTGAAAATATGTCCCATACTGATCAAATAAGACTAGTACAGCAATGTAACAACAAGTATATCATATGAGTATATGAAGTGCCACGAAAATAAATCATAACTAATCAATATCCAGACAGAAAAATCAAACAGAAAATTAATAAATAATATTATAAGATTAACATTTGCAAAGAAAAGAATTTTCTAATAGTTCGAATTTTATTTACGAAATCGTGGCTATGAATACTTCAATAAAACCGTTAATGAGGTCAAGCAGTCACCCCCGGATGTTCTGCAGTAAGTTGTGCTCAATGGTTCTGGTTGGAGAGTAAATATCGCACATGCGCATAGTTCTTGGCAGTAAGGGCCCCCGCCCACCTACTATGACGCACTACGATTAAGTCTGCGACAGCAGCCCTCGTCGCCGATGAGGGCTGCTCTCGCAGACTTAATCGTAGTGCATCGTAGTAGGTGGGAGGGCCCCCTAATATTGCAGCGACAAACAGCTGCGCTCTGCGATTAACCTTCCGACGCACTACGACGCGCTACGAAATTCAAACATGTTTGAATATCGTAGAGCCTCTACGATTAACGTTTTTTTGTTGTAGTGCGTAGTAGCGCGTCGGTGCGCAGCGAGTTCGTCGGCGACAAAACCTGACTAATTGACGAGTTCATCGGCGATACCTCCACGATTTCTTCAGTTTGTCGCCGACACGGAAAAAGAGTTAATCGTAGACTTAATCGTAGTAGGTGGGAGGGGCCTCTAAGTCATTTCCGCCTGCCAAGGCGTCTTTGTTTATCACTTCGACAATGACATATTTTGGTAAGTTTTTGAATATTTACGGATATTTAGAGGTGTATAGTACAAGTGAAACTTGTTAACCTAACTGGGACGGCTCCGCATACCTCGTTACTTTCGCTAGGACTACCGCATTCGCTCTGCGAGCTCATGCGGTAGTCCTAGCGAAAGTAACTTGGTATACAGAGCTGTCCCAATTAGGTTAACTAGTTTCCCTAAAATCTCCATAAGTGGCACTGACAGTTGCTCACAGCCTATAAATTGTCATTATTTAGGTGAAACTTATATTTGGCATGATATTCATGTATTTTTGTCCAGTTTCATAGCAGGGGGGGGGGGGGCAGCCATCTTTGAATTGTAATGCAGCAATGTTCCCTCCAGAGGACTCTGGTTCCTATCACTCTCCAAGCATATTGGCACATACCTAATACCTATATCCTTATTAGAACACTGAATATCTGGTTGAAGCTCAGCCTCATTTTGAAAATGGAGCCTGTAGTATGGCCAACTAATACCAGATGGAACCATAACTCAGTACAGATGGATAAATTATTACTCTTTTTTCTGGACAGGTTTTATGGCAATACAATATCCTGTAGTTTTATTATTTGATATTTTGTCATGGGTTAAAAAACCCAAAAGAGTCATTTAATTTTTGTGCGTGTTTTAGTCGCAGGTCCATTTTTAAGAACTCTGTGGCAGGGTCCGGTCTCCCTAGACTTGCTCAAGTCTTTGATTATTGACCTCAAACTACTTTATGAACCTCTCCAAACACCTGATAGGCCCAGTAATGAAAGACTTGTAAGATATGCACAAAATTTGTGTAAGTTTCTCCTATGGTAACCCGACACCTCTTTTTCCCCCTCCCCTATACCTCCAGTTCCTGCCAACTCCTGGAGGGCTTCCTTGATATCATAGTAATTAATTATTGGCAGACCTTGTATTGAGTTTTGAATGCATCCACCTGCTAATTTGGCCTTTAAAGACCAATGTTTCTATTTGGCCGAATCCAAAATTCAATACGCAGTTAATAAGCTCCGTGTATGGTATGGGGCCAACAAATTGACCATTAATGTGAAAAAAACTAAGCTAATCTATCACGGAAGTAAAACGAAAATTAAAAGGGAAAATAGAGGACATATCTTATTTGGGGACAGAGTACTCGAGGCAGTGGAGGAGATTAATTATCTAGGGGCTATTATTGACCAGGAATTGACCTTCAAGAAACATGGCATGAAGTTATTGGGAATGTTAAACGATAAGTGCGCTGTATATCGCAGGTTAAGAAAGTTTATAGACAGGGAAACGGCCTTGAAGGTCGTTTCAACCTCATTGCTACCGATAGTAGACCATTGTTCGTTCCTGGTAGAAGGATGCACAAAAGAGGTCAAAACAAAAATAGACCAGGGTGTTTATAGAGCTTTGAGAATAGCCCTAAGGAAGGAAGCTTACAGGGATGGGAAATTCATACCAACAGAGGAGTTACTCACGAAGTGTAGAGTCATTCAGCCTGCAACTAGAAGAATGTTACTCTTGGAGGGTGTAATCAGGAATCTGAACAGCTTATCCTTGATCAAAAAGGCTACAGTAACAGGGGGCAGAATCCAAACCAGGTCCCTAGCGAAGTGTACTATAGCCTTACCACGTCCAAGAAAAGAGAAATTTAAAAAATCAGCAATCTATAGGGGTATCAGTCTCTGGAACACCTTGCCTGCACATTTACAAATCAATAGTTCAAAGTCTGTGTTCAAAATGGGAGTCTTAGAAACAATATAAAAATTATAATAGGTTATGTGTATATATAATTATTAAATGCAAAGCATCGAGCTGAACATGCAAAATACAATTTGATCCCCTTACTATGGCAATGAGATGGTATATTGTATATATGTTATTTATATATATCATTATATCGGCGTAATTCACCGAAATATGCATAGATTATGATGGTGTTAACTAATACGGTGAGACGCTATAACAAGCCGTCTTTGTGTACGCTGTTACTATTCGCAGCCTCGACTATTGAGAAAACACCCAAAAGGGGAGTTTCATTGAGGATGAGGATGCAGGGACAAACCTTCCCTCAGTCTCCAGAACAAGGAACTAACAGTCCAACAGGAAGTCAAATTCCTTTGACTGTTTTTTAACAGAATGCTGTCCATCGAACCGAATGTTGAGTATCTGAGGAGAAAGTGTCAGAAAGCAACAAACCTGCTGAAAGTCCTCAGTCATCCCAACTGGGGCACAGACCTGACCAGCACCAAGGCCAAAGACTGTGCCTAAGGAGCATTTAGAACAACACCTGCCCCAAGCCTGTGTGTAGAAGCAGGAATCCCTCTCATTCATCTGTGATGGGAGGGACTGTCTCAGAGCATGAGCTCAGTACCGAGAAGCAGGCATCGCAATGAAGCACTGAGAGGCCACATGAAACCCCTCCATGAGATGAGGAAACACCTTTAGTCTTCTTTGACCTAGCAAAAAAACAAGAAAGGTGACACCCCTGAAAATGTCTTCCACAAGGAGTAGCACACCATGGGGAAACATTTCAAAGACCATGTACCGGTGTGTACTGATTGCTCCAAAGAAGGTAATCATGTCAGATTTGGAGGCTACATACCATACAGTGACCTGAGGAAAGCCCTTTATGGCAAAAGCAGCATATTCACTGCTGAGACCGATGCTATATTGCATGCCTTGACTTAGATGAAAATGTCACAACACAAGAATTCTATAATCTTCTCAGACTCTAAATCTTGTCTACACGCCATTTGGACAGCATGATCCAAAGAATGCTGTCATTAGAGACATCAAACAGTTATACACAGAACTGAAGAGAGAACATGGCAAAGAGGTGCCATGTGTTGGCTGCTGAGTGAGATTGGAATTGAGGGAAATAAAGCTGCACATCAAATAGCAAAAAAATACATTAAGCAGCAGAGTTGGAGCCCACACAGTTCCACAGACAGACCTGAAGCTAATGGCCAAGGAGCACATTAATAAAACTTTGCAGAAACTCTGTAATTGAACCAGAGACAATAAACTATGAGAAATTGTAGTGGCTAGTAGCCAAAACTTAAGGAAACTGACCCTTCTGTGGACTGGTCACACCAAACTGACACATGGGCACCTCCTGAGAGGTACAGTAGAAATTCCTAAAGAATATAACAACAGTGCACAGTGTTTTCCATAACACTGGCAAGAGAGAAATTCTTGACTTCCTCAAGGAATGTAAAATCTTCAATAAGATATAATCAAGGAGAGTAAGATGCCTGGTTCCAACAGGCAGCATACCCTGTTATTCTAACAGGATATGCAAATTTTAGTAAAGTAAACCAAAGTAAGTGTAATTAAATAAATTGGACGTTAGACTAAACAAAGAAACAAACAATTCATAAGGGACTGTAAGGTTTTTAGTGAGATATAATCGAGAAGAGTGAGCCACCTGGATCAACCAGGCAGCATACATTTGAATTCAAACAGGATAAACATGTTGGTAAATAAACCAAAGGATGTAATTGAACAAATTGGACATTAAAGTACCCAAAAACAAACAATAAATTGCCTTAGAAACCATGTCGAATTGAAAGTCGACGTGTTCTGTATAACATTGTAGGGTACAGGGTGCCATACACCATGTATATGATTTGGGGAGAAGCCTTAGGTGATATAAGTATTTGTATGAGTATGTGATAAAGTGCCATACTTAATGGCTTAAACACAGGAATTATGCCTCTGTAAATTGGATTGGTTTGTAGACAGATGTTTTTACACAGTTATTTTCCATTCCTTATATTCTTGTGATGTTTATAGACCTCGGTATGATATTAATGATTTATATAACCTTACAGGGGGAAAAAGATTCAGCAACGCTTGCGTCGTTATTGGAAGAGATTAGTCAGTGCTATTTCAACAATGTCATGCCCTTTTTCATCAACGTCACAAGGTACGTACTCTATGCTCTCAGAAACACTGAAACAATGAGGTGGTTATACAGCATATAGCCTATGATCCATGGGCACTGCCATAACGCCCCCTGAATGGGTGTTCTTCACTAATAGAGGTGAAAGAACAGTGAATGACACTTGGGAAGTTTCACAACTAGCCTTGCTCACATATGTATATAAAGTGTTCAATGTGAAAAACATCATGTCCTGGGTTTAATCATTATGTCATCCTGTTCTGGGATGAATTTCGTAAGAATAAAGAGCCAGAATGAAGGTTCTGTACTCAAGAGGGGACTATCATACTACTGGCCACCTAGTGAATGCTTCATGAACTAACAATGGCTCTGTCCCCTATACGTGTGACACTAGGGATGATACTAGTTTACAATATGTGGTGCAGCCGTATAGATAAATTACTTTGATAAGAAAATACTATATTACCATCCTGTTGATTACATATTTCTTTATTTGTCAGTTATATTCAAAATAAACGCTACAGATATGCAGTGTTGGTTTTGATGAAGTCCCTATATGTATACGTTTGTTTGTGTATGAGTTTACGGAAATCTTAGTTGGGAAAAAAATGTACTAACAATGGTCTGAATTATTTTTTTCTCATCTCTCATTCTTATCTAACCTTTCTCTTTGTCCCTTATTTTTGTCCAAAGAACCTGTGTTCCGAAACTGGCAGCTTAACATGTATTCACATGGCAATCCATACTGATGTGAACGAAGTTTATTTTGAAAAGTAGAAAATTGACTTGGGGAAAATAAAGAGAGAAAAATTTCGATTTTAAAAATTTTGTACATAAAGTCCCATAAATACGAACAGTGGCTATTCATTTGTAACAATTATGTCTCTGTTTGTCGCTACCGGGTAAAAGCCTAATTGCATTTGTTTTTGCTCAGTGACTGTGTGGGTCTTGTTCCCATGTGGGGGGAGGCACCGGAGTGGATGATCAACGACTTCGAGCAGCGACTGGGTGTGACCAGCTGTCAGATGGAGCTGCTCTTTGCCGCGTACCGCGAGGACAATGAGAACGGTACGCCTCCTAACCTCCGCCCACTATTTATTGTTCACTTCATGACTTACAATTCTTAATTCAGACTATTGCGATTTTTTCCACATTCGTATTGCTATATGATGAATTCGAAGATTCATACTTCCAATATATTTTGATGACATCCATACAAACCTCGCCAAGTCGAAACAGTCTCTTATAATGATATTGTTATGCTTATAATTGATCAATTTGTGTGTATATCGTGAGGACCACTGTTGTGGGTATGGTCTTCTTTTTTTTTTTAAATCGAGTTGCGTTCTTTCTATTCATCACATTTGATTATAGCCAATTACATATTCGGTTTTCTGTGCTTTCCGATCCCGAATCCTCCAGCCTTTCGCGCTTACGAATTTAACACGGTTTATAACAAGTATTAAAAATTATTAGTAGGTGGACGGTTGGTCTTTAGGTTTTGGCTATAGCCTACTGTAGTACACATGCTTGTAAAGTCACTAGGTGACCTGACCACATTTTTGCTTTTTATAGTCAACTAACTACAGATAGGAAAATAATTTCTGTTTTGGACAGAAGGTTTTATGGTGGTACAATGCCTTGCAGTTTTAATATTTAGTATTTTGGCATAGATTTTGTCAGAAAAGTGAATTCAGTTTGGGGGGAGGGGGACTTTGGTAGTCACAGGTCCATTTTTAAGAACTCCTTTATGGACATATTTGTACCCCTTAAATTGGTTGAATCTTAATATGATATGCCTCATTAGAAAGACAATAAAAAACAGTAGGCGCTAGGAAGTGGAATTTTTAAGGTAGATTCTATATTTACTGAGATAAGTGGCACTGACAGTTGCTTACCCTTTAGGAAGTGTCATTATTTAGGTTGAACTTGTATTTGGCATGATATTCATGTATTTCTGCCTGATTTCATAGCATGGGGGGTATCAGCCATCTTTAAATTGTAATGCAGCGATGTTCCCCCAGAGGACTCTGTAGTTCATATCACTCTCCAAGCATATTATGCCTTATACCTATATCCTTATAAGAACACTGAGTATCTGGTTGAAGCTCAGCCTCACTTTGAACATGGAGCTTGTAGTATGTCAACCAACACTAGATAGTGCCATAAGTAAGGGCAGATAGATTTCATTTTTGGACAAGTTCTATAGCAATGCAATATCTTATAATTTTATTATTTTTTGATACAAGACTATTGTAAGACTGTTGTAAGACTGCTACAAGACTGTTGCAAGATTTATAAGACTGTTGTAACGACTGTTGTAATGACTGTTGTAAGACTTTTAAGACTGTTGCAAGACTGCATTAAGACTGTTGTGAGGCTAATATGAGACTGGTAAGCCTGTTGTAAGACCTGCTACAAGACTGTTGCAAGACTGCTGCAATAATTTAGTAAGACTAATACAAGACTGTTGTAAGGCTAATACGAGACTGTTGAAAGACGGTTGCAAGACAGTAGCAAGACTGATACAGAACTGTTGTAAGACTGATACAAGACTGTTGTCAGACTGGTGCAAGACTGTTGTTAGACTGTTACAAGACTTGCAAGACTGTTACAAGACTTGCAAGACTGTTGTAAGACTGTTGTAAGACTGTTGTAAGACTGATACAAGACTGTTGCAAGACTGTTGTAAGACTTGCAAGACTCAAGTAAGACTGTTGCAAGACTGTTGTAGGACTGTTGATAGACTTGCAAGACTGTTGTAAGACTTGTACGGCTGATACAAGACTGTTGCAAGACTATTGTAAGGCTGATACAAGATTGTTGCATGATTGTTGTAAGACTGTTGAAAGACTTGTAAGACTGATACAAGACTGTTGTACAGCTGATACAAGACTGTTGCAAGACTGTTGTTAGACTGTTACAAGACTTTTGCAAGACTGTTGGAGGACTGTTGATAGACTTGCAAGACTGTTGTAAGTCTGATACAAGAATGTGGCAAGACTGTTGTCTGGCTGATACAAGACTGCTGCAAGATTGTTGTAAGACTGTTGCAAGACTGTTGCAAGATTTGTAAGACTGTAGCAAGGCTGTTATACGGCTGATATAAGACTGTTGCAATACTGTTGTAAGACTGTTGCAAGATTGTTGTAAGACTGTTGCAAGACTGTTGCAAGATTGTTGTTAGACTGATAAAAGACTGTTGTATGGCTGATACAAGACTGTTGCAAGACTGTTGTAAGACTGTAATAAGACTGATGCAAGACTGTTGTTAGACTGTTGTAAGACTGTTGTAAAACTGATACAAGACAGTTGCAAGACTTGTAAGGTTATAATAAGACTGTTACAAGACTGTTGTAAGACTGATGCAGGAATGTTGCACGACTGGAGTAGGACTGTTGCAAGACTGTTCTAAGACCGTTGTACGGCTGATACAAGACTGTTGTAAGGCTGATACAAGAATGTTGCAAGACTGTTGTAAGACCGTTGCAAGGTTTAAGCAAGACTGTTGTAAGACCGTTGCAAGGTTTAAGCAAGACTGTTGTAAGACAGCAGTAAGACTGTTGTCAGGCTAATATGAGACTGTGGTAAGACTGTTGTAAGGCTGATACAAGACTGTTGCAAGACTCCAGTAAGACTGATACAAGACTGTTGCAAGACTACAGTTAGACTGATACAAGCTTTGTAAGACTGTTGTAAGACTTGTGAGAGTGTTGTAAGGCTTATATAATATGATATGATATGGTGCGTTAATAGATTTAATATTACATTTATCTTGTTTGGACTGATTGAAAAAGTTATCTTTTGGACTTCTTCAACCATTTATACATAACTTTGTTCAACAAAAAATATGGCAATGCCATATCAACCTTTGTATCCTTGTTTAGTATTTTTACATGGATTTTAAAATAAAAGTCATTTCAGTTGGGAGGAACTTTTTATTCACAGGTCCATTTTCAAAAACTCATTGGCAGCGTCTGGTCTCTCCCTAGACTAGTAATTAATTCTTAGCAGACCTTGTATTGAGTGTTAAATACGTCTACCTGCTAATTTGACATTTAAAGGCCAATAGTTCTATATCAGAATGCACACTTAGCTCTTGTTTAGGTTAAACTTATATTTGGCATGATATTCATGTATTTTTACCTAATTTCATAGCATGTAGGGGTAGCAGCCATCTTTGAATTGTAATGTAGCCATGTTCCCCCAGAGGACTCTGTGGTTCCTATCACTCTCCAAGCATATTGGCACATGCCTTATACCTATATCCTTATAAAAATACCAAATATCTGGTTGAAGCTCAGCCTCATTCTGAACATGGAGCTTGTAGTATGGCCAACTAAAACCAGATGGAGCCATAACTAAGTACAGATAGGTATATGATTTCTCTTTTTTTGGACAAGTTTAATGGCAATGCAATATCCTATAGTCTTATTTTTTGGTTTGACCTTGTAAGACAGTTGTAAGGCTAATATGAGACTGTTGTAAGGCTGATACAAGACTGTTGCAAGACTGCTGTAAGGCTGTTGTAAGACTCATAAAACCATTGCATGACTTGTATATTAAGACTGTTGCTGTTGTAAGGCTGATACAAAAATGTAGCAAGACTGTTGTAAGACTGTAGCAAGACTGTTGTAAGACTTGCAAGGCTGTTGTAAGACTTGCAAGGCTGTTGTAAGACTGTTGCAAGACTGTTGTAAGACTGACGGAAGACTGACGGAAGACTGTTGTAAGACTGTTGTAAGATTGTTGCAAGACTATTCTAAGACTTACAAGACTGTTGTTAGGCTGATACAGGACTGTTGTAAGACTGTTGCAAGACTGTTGTCAGACTGTTGCAAGACTGACACAAGACTTTGCAAGACTGCAGTAAGACTGTCCCAAGACTTTGCAAGACTTGTTAAGTTCAAATGTATATTTGTTGTGCTATTCCATGTATTTTTGCCAAATCTCATAATGGGGGGGGGGGAGGCAGAAGGTGTATAAGAAGATATTTCATTCATTATATTTACACACAAACAGAAGTCAAAATGGTTCATAACTTTGTTTTAGGAATGAGTCAAGACCCAGTCATTTACCACCAGATATTGGCTTGACCTACTTTATTGGTGTATATAAGAACAAGGTTTTTCTTGGACCACATGGGCAGGCAGCATGCAGACAGATCTGTGTGCACTCATCCATGAGGCAATTCGTTTTGTATGTAGGCATTGTAGGGGATTGCCAATACAATCCCCTACAGGTAGCTAAATATATGTGTGCACTGATCCATGAACTACTATGTTCACAGAGGAATAGGCCTTTAAATAGCCAATCAATGCAGGTCCTTCCTTCCCTCCCTCCCTCCCTCCCTCCCTCCCTCCCTCCCTCCCTCCCTCCCTCCCTCCCTCCCTCCCTCCCTCCCTCCCTCCCTCCCTCCCTCCCTCCCTCCCTCCCTCCCTCCCTCCCTCCTTCCTTCCCTCCCTCCCTCCTTCCCTCCCTCCCTCCCTCCCTCCCTCCCAATCAATGCAGGCCCTTCCCTATTCATGGATGCCTTCCCTCCCTCCCTCCCTCTCTCTCTCCCTTCCCCCACTCCCTCCCTCCCTCTCTCCCTCCCTCTCTCCCTCCCTCTCTCCCTCCCCCCCTCCCTCCCTCCCTCCCTCCCTCCCTCCCTCCCTCCCTCCCTCCCTCCCTCCCTCCCTCCCTCCCTCCCTTTGTTAGAATTAAGATATCAAAATATTTTCAGTCAACAATTTTAAACATGTGTTAAGCTACTTGTAGTGAGTTTTAAATGCGTCCACCTGCTTATTTGGCCTTTTAAAGGCCAATGATTCTAATTGAAAATGCACACTTAGCTCTTGTTGTTTCAGGGTATGGTCCTAATAATCTTATTCGTATTTCTTATTCAATATAACTGTACAGTTATGCACAACGGTAAAGCTTGGATAGGATCTGCAAACTTGTATACGATAATGCTTTAATTCTAAAAGGGTGTGATGGAAGACTGTGTGGAACTGTTACTTAATTAAAGCAGAATAAAGTTGTCTCTAGAACCATAATTCAAAACACCTATCTTCTATGGTACAACGCCCTCTGGACACGTATGCAATCTGTCACCAGATAGCTGAATGCCTTTACCGGTTTCCAGGTTTATATATTATGTACCAAATTTTCACACCACTGTTCTTACTTGTAATGCTTTAGGTGTGTTTTTGATCCGCAACGATGACTTCATACAAGACATGGAGATGGATGAAGAGAAGACGTACTTTGTCAGCAGTGACCTCGTCGCGAAACCTGTGCAAGCGGTGACTCAGAGACTTCTAGAGAGATATCCGGTCAGTATTTCTAATCAGTCCTTCCGAAACTTCATATCTCAAAAACAGAAAGACATTTAACACTTAGAGTTATGTATGTAAACATATCAATCTAGATAATATAACTTCAAAATACCATCCATATATTATTAGCAGGTGGACGGTTGGTCTTTAGGTTATGGCTATAGCCTACTGTAGTACACATGCTTGTAGAGTCACTAGATGACCTGACCACATTTCTGCTTTTTATAGCTCACTAAGTAGAGATAGGAATATGGTTTCTGTTTTGGACAGAAGGTTTTATGACCATACAATATATTACAGTTTTAGTATTTAGTATTTTGACATGGATTTTTAGAAATAAGAAATTTAAGTTTTGGGAGGACCTTTTGAGTCACAGATCCATTTTTAAGAACTCCTTTATGGACATATTTCTACCTGTAAAACTAGTTTAATCATAATATAATATGCCTCATTAGAAATAGAATAAAAAACAGTACTAGAGTGGGAAATAATCAAAGTTTCGCATGTATGTAGTTCATCATAAAAGACTGAAAAGTCATCACAAGACCAGATTAAAATATTGTCTGGCCCCACAATTCAAGTTGCCTAGGAAAAACGTCTAGGTCTTATAGAGCACTTTTGATGTGGGTATAATGTATAGTTGAAATAACATATGCTTCCCCTCCCCCCAGATATGCAGGTTCCCTGTAATAATGATAAATGAGACAAATTCGAAGCCCAACGAGCTGGATGGTATGGTTAATAATAGATCGGAGCATCTATCAAGTTTAGACCTTCAAGGATTTGTGTCCTAAGACAGTAAATCCATTTCCTGTCGATGCGATTGCGAAGCGTTTGAGTACTCTGAATTAAGTTGGAGCTCTTGCAGATGATGTTGAATTTACATGAGTAGGCTCGGTCACTAACATATAAAAGTTTTCTGTTAGTTATGAGAAGATAAGTACAAGGGAATGATAAAATCTTAAGTTTGCTTCAAAGATTCTGTTTTTTCATCCACAGGACGAGAGAATATTGCGATACGCCTATGACAGTGCAGGGTACGACTATTGTGAGCAAAAGATACGCATCGAGATAGGAGCCTCGTTCAGTAATCTGGTAGGTATGATTATCTCCATTCCACAATTTTTAAACACCCATTTCTTACATCCTGATATAAAATAAAATCCACACCTTACATCGTAATCAAGAAGCGTATCCGCTTATGTTTCTGCAGAGGAATGGGAAAGACATATGGCAGCCGTCAATTGGAAATATTGAAGAAAAAAAAAGAAAAAAAGATCTTCTACCAGAAGGGGAGGGAGAAGTAAAGATTGTAAAACCTCAGTTGAGACCGGTTATGGTCCATATGGTAGGAGAGTACAATGTCGCGACTGATTAACAATTGATTGCACACTTACCTGAAGGTGTCGGAGTTCGTGAAGACGCGCCTGAGAAGGGACTACTTGCCGAATGCTCTGCCTGGAGACGTGTTCGCTCAGATGAGGGACGCACAGGAGTCCTTTTTAAAGGGACGCAGTACTCGCCTCAGAGGCCGCGATGACATTATACAAAAGGTGAGTCCAGCTACGCACTGATAACAGCTTAATGCCTCAAATAGCACATGTTTCTAAATAAAGGTGCATGCTTCTCTTACATAAGCTACCTTATTTCTGAGGACAAGAATGTCCAATACATGTTATAATTTAGTATTCAAATTAAGTGATCCCCGTTTTCAATGTTTCCATTGAAATTCCTGTTTTCATTTTCAGGATTAAAAAAATATTTTTCCTTTTGTAATCTTGACATGCCATCTGCTAAAATACCCAATTTAGCTATAGCCCATGATTCCCACTGACCCATCGTCTAAAGGCACACGCCACAAATATGCCCTGCCAAGGCGCTCGAACTTACGTCACTCGCCTAGATTTTTATCCCCGTTATGTGTTAATAATTGAGGTAGCTTACTCGTCACCAGTCAATCGTGTATCCCCAAAATATCATGTTTGGTGTTTTTTTCGGTTAAGAGGGTTCAGGAGATCTGACTGCCTAATACAGTGAAGCTAATATCAAATTTATGATAAATGAATAAAGGACCAATGCATTATCATATCAAAAGTATCTCAAACCATGTCTGTCTGAAGTTATTTGGTTGTTCTTTTGTTGCGTAGATGGAGGAATACATCACCACTGGCGGCCAGGATGTGCCGCTTCTCCTACTAGGGGGTGCAGGAAGTGGCAAATCTTCTGTTATGGCCAGGGTAGCTGATCTCTGCGCGACCAAGGCAAAGTAGGCACCTGTTTTATATCTTCATAATTCATATCTTTTCAGCTCTCTTACCATCTTTTTTGGAGGATTATCTTTTAATTTCATTTTAAGGTTTCTTCCATGTTTTGAAGATATAAGTTTTTCTTATTCATCTACAAGTTCGCATCCAGGGATCTGTGCTAGTTTAGATATCGGTTATGGTATCGTAGGGTACATACACAATATTGACTGTTTTCAGATACAAGCGGCCGTATGCTCCAAGAAGTTGACGCGTGGTAATATCCGAGCATATGCGAGGACATTGCGCAGAGGCAACTCCCCGGAGCATACGAACGCTTTTATCTGAAACCAGTCTATATTGTATTTATTATCCACCTTTTCCTGACAAGTGGCGTACTGATATTACTTAATTTAGGTGCGCACTATTTTTTCATATGTACTGTTTTTCCGTATGCACGTCCTTTTGCAACCCGGAGCATACGACATATCTGTATGCTCCGAGTATGTCCGTACACACTTCCTATGTCTTTTGTATGGACACTTTGTAATTGGTGGATACTAAAAACCAAGGTCGACACGGTATTTCCTATACACAGGTAAATGTTAATTAGAGGGTGTTCTTAAAGGTTATGGCTATAGCCTACTGTAGTACACCTGCATGGAGAGTCACAAGGTGACCTGACCACAATATTGCTTTTTATAGCGAGCCAAGAACATAGGAATATACCTTTTGTTTTAGACAGAAGGTTTTATGGCAATATGATATTTTACAGTTTTAGTATATCCATTCGTTCACCTCCATCAGCTGTGTACACTGACCCATGGACAGCTGAGTTCACAGAGGGGTAGGACTTTAATTATTTAATCAAAGCATGCCCTTCCCTATTCACGGATGACCTCCCTCCCTCCCTCAATATACTATTTTCTATAAATAATCTTGACCCTTTCAGTTACAAAAGCTGATATGTATAGACTGACAGGGTGGCCGTTTTTATGGGTTTGACTAATGATATTTGCTAGTGAGGTGCTCTGGGTATGTTGAAGGTATGAAATCTTTTTTTTTTTTTTTTTTTTTTTTTTTTCAAGGTAGCATCGGTTGGGACCAGAAGTGCTTTTCGCCCCGTATTTTAAATCTAAGGTATGAAATCTGGTACACTTATGGAGTGAGTAATAGGCTTTCCGTTTCAAGCAATGAATTTCTTATAGGAAATTCTATATAAAGTGATTTTAATGGAATTTCTAAGATCCAAACTTATTTAAAGAATATCCTGATATCATCCGGATTAAAAATGTCTATCAAGTCCTTGAAGGAACAGACAGACCGTTATAGCAGCCTCATGGCAACAAAGGCTCTAACAACCGATCTTCAGAGAAACCCCCAGCGGAAACCAAGATGGTGTCCCCCGCATCCCCTGAGACTCGGGCACGTGGAAAGGGACATGCTCTATCGGACTCAGACTCAAGAGATACAAGTGATTATGAAAAAGCAATGCGAAAATTCCAGAAAATGCAACACTTCACCTGAAGTTTTGGTGTAATTTGCAGCCTTTAACTGACTGATCCGCCTAATATACCAATTCCAACACTTTGAAACTGAATACTCAACCCCTGTATATAAGATACCCATGAATACTCAACATAAAGACATTGAAGCAATGACTCACTAAAGGCCCGGCCCCACTGGTGCGATGCGATTGTCGCACACGGTTTATGGCCCCATAAACGGCCCCTCGGCGGGGTTTATGACCCCTATTGCGATGGATTCATCGCACTCAATCGCTTTTTTTTTCATATAAGTTTAGAAAATGTCTTTTTCTTGTGTAAAACAAAGAGAGAATAAATTGGGTCTCATTCACACCATGAAAGAATGGTTCCAACTTCAGCCCCATTCCATTGCCATTACCAATGTATTGTCAATATTTTCCTGTCTCTTAGGCAGTAAATTCCACATGAAAAAATTAATCCACGTTTTTTCATGACCCCAACTTAAGTCCCTGGTAACTAAATAGAATCAATTAAGTGTAGTACAGCTTCCGTGCAAATATGATAGGAAGAACTCTGTACCTGTGCGATGAATCGATCGCACATCATGAACATTTCATGATGTGCGATGCGACGGATCCGTCGCATCGCACACAATCGCACACGCGCGCAAGTCCGGCCCCACAGGAGCAATTGTGTGCGATGCGACGGGCGGCGCCGTTTTTATTACCCTCGCCGGCCATTTATGACTTTTTATTGACTTGCGATAATCGCATCGCACCAGTGGGGCTGGGCCTTAACTACTTAACAACATGTCCATTGAACCACATGGCACACCAACTTGCCATTATCTACCTCTAGCACAACGTAATGCACTCGAGGAATTACGCAATAATCCAGATATCATCATAAAACCTGCCAACAAAGGCGGGGCAATCGTGATACTCAACCAAACTGACTACATACAGTAAAACCTTGCTTAAGGGGGCACCAGTCTACCCTCCTCACATACACATTGATCATAATCAAGCAATTAAGATAATCTGGAGTGTTGTCCCCACACTGTCCCGTCATATTTTGACTTATTATTTGGGTCCAAAGTCTTCCTTAGGCGGGGTTAAGAAATATTCTGCACCGATATAACTGTCCTCTTAACTGGGGTGTCCACTTAAGCGGAGTGGCCCCTTCATCAGGGTTAGAATAAACTCTTAATAAAGGGGAAAATTTCTGTTACAGGCAAATTCTTCCCTTTAAGCGGGGTGTCATGGAAGCACAGTTTTATTTACGGCGTCCTAGGACAGACCCGGCGGAGTATGGCCACGCCCTAATTTCACTGCCGGGATTGTCAGGGTGATGGTGTAAACGTGGCATTGCAGCGAGGTTTCCTGAGATATATTTCCTGTCAGATTGAACATTGAAGTAGGAATGTTCATTTGTCAATGTAAAGCTTAGAATTTTTTTTAGAAGCCCACAGACGCCCAAAGAACCTTAGGGACCTACTTGTCAGGGCAAAACTGAAAAAGGAGACATCACTCAAGGTGACTCACAACCAAAACCCTTGTTTGCGACCAAAGAGTTGCAGATATTGCACCAAGCTTAAGACCGATGTCAGAAACCTGTGTTCTGCCACTGGTCGGACCTACATGAGCAGATACAATGTAAGCTGCTGCAGCTCAATCCTTATCTATTGTATCAAATGTAAATACTGTGGCATCTAATATGTAGGGCAGACAAAAACAGAACTGAAGACATGCTTTGTGGCTCATTAAGTATTCACGTCGTTGACTTCGTCTTTGCAGCACCCGACACTGCAAAGGTTAAATACATAGCATGTCTTGGAACTCATTCCAATCACTAGACCACTCTCACAAAACTCACAGCAGTTTTCTACCACCCCACACTCAACAACAACTGAGTGACAGTGACAAATAAACTTCATTTGCCAAACATCTAATAAAATTGGGATACCTGCCTTCACCTAGAAACACAGTACCGCCCAGTGATCTAAACAGACCTACCAACATGTTCCAGCTGTCGGCCACTACTTCGAGCCTGATAAGCAACTTGTGAACCTGCTATGCGAATCTTAAACAAAAGGATTCAAAACATCACACCTAACCCCCCCCCCCCTCCCCCGAAATCGTGGTGTCACAATGTTAACAAACGGCGTTACTACACACTATGTTCTGTTGTCAATGTCACCATGGTAGCGAGTGGTCTGACTCTAAATAACGCGAGCAGACGGCTGCTCCGTCACATTGATATGGTGAAAGCAAGTGAAATCCTAGCCACGTTTATAGAGGAGTAAAGAATAGAATTTTTTTTTCTTTTATTTTTTTTCCTACCTCCCCCCCCCCCCCCCCCCGACATTTACTTTTATCATGTAACTTAGGTTTCAAGCTCAACACTTGACAAGAAAGTGTAGACTATATCGGTAATGATGTTATAAAAAGAACTATACAGTTGAAATGACGAAAACATGTACATCACATTATGGACAGAGAAAACAAGAAGGACATAAAAAGAGTGTATAATGTGTGTTCAGCATGATATCCGGTTCCATATTTTCTGAGACTGAATCACTTATCATGGCAACGACTATTTTTGGGTTTGACTTTGCCGTAAAGAACAAGCTAAACCTAAAAGAAGACGACACCGTCCCGATTGAACAAAGTTATATAAATGAATCCGTACGCGTGTGCAAAGAAGTGAATGTTGACTGGAATGCTTGGCATCATGCGGTCGCCTCTTGCAATGACTAAACAATAATACACTTTTGGAACACCCGACGGAAGAAAATGTACAATAAGTATTTTAGACTGTGGGATGGAATACACCTGAAACGTGATGAAGCATTCCGTTTACTTAAAAAGATTAAGCTTTGCTATCACCTAGAATAACTCATTGCTGCAATTGAAATTAACATATATAGTGTAAATTTTTTCCAACCCAAGGATCTCAATATAGACCCTAGCGGAACGAAGAAATTCACCTAACATATATAGTGTATGTGCTTTTTGTAAATAGAAAGCCAGTTATAAATAAACCACTAAGGAAATGAAATAAAAGAAATGTATAATACCAGTCCTTCTGTAAATAGAATACACCACTTTCTGACCTTTAGTTGACGTTCTATAAATAAAACGCCTGTTCCATCTTTTCCTCTTAATCTAAGTTGTTTCTGAGAATAAAATAGCTAAAGACTATAGTTAATATAATGAAACAAATGAAATAGAGAATAAAGATAATGCTGTATATAAGCCTAAAGATTTGTTGGCTGTTAATATTAAGAAAAATGGAATTTTCAGTAAATAGAATTGCTGAGTACTATCAAGGAACGTCATTAAAATTCATGTGATTGTTTGTTTGGCGTGAGTTGTCATCACGGAATGATATCACGAAGCGGAGCTGAGTGATATCTGTATAGAAGACAACGAATAAACATTCATATGAAATTGATTTAAAAAAACGAGGCGAAAACACTTCATATGAAATTGAGTGATGTTTATATTTTATCCTACCCCATCTCATGTTTTTAACGTCATATATATGTCATGTGTGGCATATAAATATTATATAGCATAACTGTGGCATAGAGTCGTACCATGTTAAGTCTATGGAGATTTATATGAGGGGTACGATTAATTTATATATATACGTTCAGCCTCGATGGTGACTCTATACTGTACAAATGACGAATTCTAACGGCAATTTTTATGAAAACCAGCTCTGGTAACTTTTGCTGTATCTGATGTCAATTATGTCAAAAATTCTTGTACAAATGAAATAAAATTTAAAATAAGATAGACTGACAGATGTTCTTCTAATAGAACAACCCGACTTGATTCTTCTTTACTGCGGAATCTGCGATATAACTTATAAAAACACAATCACTAAGGACGTCTTCTTAAAAAGTGAAAACACCTCAGAACTGTCCACCGAATTTATAGGGAAAATCAGCAATGCATGCTCGACCATATGGCAAGAGTGTGGGATAAAAACTATTCCCCTACCCCTTATTGGAATGGACTTAGCCAGATACAATGAGCGCAAACAAGCCTTTGTACCACCGAAACATCATCAGCAAAACTTGTTAAATCAAACGGTCATAGACATCAATCGTGAAATCATGTCTTTCAACCAATCAAACGGCAACCCCACCCCCTGGATAGCGACTCCATATCATCGGGCGATGGGCGGCGGCAGGATATCACACAGATATTCTCATTTATACGATGGATGCCATCTCTCTGAAGAAGATACTGTAATGTTATCTCATTCAATTGATAAATGTCTTAATAAGAATATTATGAACATTCTCCATGTATGAAGAAAACGAGGCAATCTATGTACTATAATGTACCTTACTTTTCCTTTGATGATCCGGGGCTCGGCACAGGTTTTTCTGCCACCCCTCAACCTAAAGTCTTGATAACAAAAGAGTTTAAGATATGGGTACCGAAGTAGACGAACACATCAACGATTCATTTATTTCATCTACATTGTTATACATAATTAATTAAACCCAACACGGGAAATTGGCATAGAGTATTTATTACTCGAGAAGATAATAAGATCAATTACAAGTCTGTAATAAGTCTGTTTGATATTCAAGTCTATAAAAAGGTATTTCAATCTATTAAAGTTCAGTTAGTCCAGTTGTGGGGCGGGTGGTGGTAAAGAAACACGTCTTATGTCTTTAGATCCTGCCGCCAAAAGAGGCTGAAGCATAGTGACGTCACGAGATGACGTGGCGGTTGACCCCGAGGTCAAGGCCGGCGGATAACAAGAAAATTTCCCGCTTGATAATTAACACGCAATTTATCAATTACTAACCAATTAAACCCAACACGGGAAATTGGCATAGAGTATTTATTACTCGAGAAGATAATAAGATCAATTACAAGTCTGTAATAAGTCTGTTTGATATTCAAGTCTATAAAAAGGCAGAACGGAAGACTCAACGAGTCTTACGAGAGGTTGAATGTAGCAAGTCAGACTTAGCCAGAGAGGCCGAGAGGGCCTTGGGGACGTTGCCCGAGTTTGCGAGGGGAACGTAGGCCCCGAGGCCTGACTTGGAGGTCCACGTTCCGTGGTTCATGAGGTCCGGGAGGGCCACGTCTGGAGAGGCCGCAGCTGCCTGGGCTGCGCCTCGACGGAGGCTGTGGATGGAGAAACGATCCGAGTTGGGGAGGCCCAGGGCCTTGAGGCCCCAGCGGATAAATGAAGTGAGCTGCCTCGCGGTCAGGGGGGATGCCGCCTGACTGAGAAAAGCTGGAGCCCAGGGCGGGGCGGGAAACGATGCTTCGTACCTGGACCAGGCTGCCACCGGGCAGGATGCCGAGGCCGTCGGTAGAATTAGGAGCGAGACCGCCGATGACGGGTCTCGGATTGTCTTCGAAGAGTTTATGATGACGCTGAGGCCGCCTCCACCCTCCTGCTGGATGTCTCTGCGCAGGAGGGTGTGAGGGCCAGGACCGAGGGTTGAGGGGCTCACCAGGTTCGAGCCTCGAAGCATTGCCGCGAAGCCGAGAAGTAATGCAGCCCTCAAAACTTGGCTGGGGTGGCCCGCTGCCGAGGCCAGGGCCGTAAGGCCGGCCGCGAGGGCAGGGGTCATTGGGGGGGCCTGAGCCGGAACATGTGTAGAGAGAGGAGCAGTGCCGGAGATGACTTGTTTTACCAGGGGGTGGGCGAAGGCTGCAAGGTCCCCAGCCCGAGCCGAGACCCAGGCCTTAGCTCCGGAGAGATAGTTGAGGACCGAGGCCGGCGAGGACAGGGAGTTGGCGAGGAATTGGACGTACAGCGCCACATCTTTGATGGAAGGGGATGCTGGCGGCACTCCGTATGCTGCCGCAAACACCAGGTACGCTCTGGCCTGGATGGACTTATTGGCCGCCGTTGCCCTCGAGGTCGCCGCATTCGCCGAGCGGAGCATCTGGGTGTGTAGTGGCAGAGGCTCTGGAATTAAAAGAAGAACGAGAGCAGTGGGTGTGGCACAACAGGTTGGCATTGGACAAGGTTATGCTCGCGGAGACAAGAGAAGTGGAAAATCGAGGGCGGCCCCCGAGGTCTGGTGAAAGGAGAGGCGTATGTCTCTGCCCGCCAGGTGGAGCCAGACCTCGCGGGCCACCGCCGCGAGGACGCGGTCCGTGGTCCTGCCTGTAACCACTGCCTCTACCTTGGGGACGAGGTCGAGGCCGAGAACGAGGGCAGTGCCCTCGGGGAGGGTATACCCGAGGACTGCGCAGGCCTGAGCGTGGGCCTTTTTTGAGATAATTATTTTCATTTCTGGGGTGAGTGGTTGAACAAAATAGGCCTTTTGGCAGACCGTGGCCACGCCCCCTTTTGCATTAGCAACACAGATATATTCTGTTGGCCTATTGGGGGCTATAATAGCCAGGCCGTTGTATTTTGAAGCATACGCCGCATACCAGGCCAGGTCCGCTTTCGCCCCCGAGGACAGGCCTATGAGGCTGTTGTCTCGGACCTTACGAAGGGCAGATAAGAGGTGGTTGGTGAATTTTCTGGCCGGAAGTACACAGGTTGAGATGTATATAAGTTTACCCAGAACGGATTGGAGGCTTTCTTTCGTTATTGCGACTTTTCCCAGCCATTTTTCGCAAAGTTCCTGTATTTCTACGATTTTTGGGTGGGGGAACGAGACTCGGCCCGCAGCTGTATTTATGTCGTATCCGATCCATTCGAGTTCGTCAGTAGGGGGAACACATTTTTTAGGTGCGAGAGCCAGCCCGAGGGCGCCGGCTAGGGCCTGGAATTCGCAAAAAGCCTTCAGGGCCTCCGCCTCAGAGGACTCGACCCCATCATGTAGACCACCGCCATCGTGGTACATTGGCATGCTGGAGCCGATAATCTCGCCCCGAAGGGGGGGCAGAGGTCGACAAAATACTCCCCATGAACTTGTATCATATAGAGGGGATAGGCTAGGGGGTCAGCTCTGAGCTGACGATAGGCTCGTGAGAGGTCCGCCTTCCATAGGTAGGCCTGAGGGCCTTTGGTTTGAGCTAGAGTGATGGCATCCCTTATAGTGGGAAGGTTGTAGGTGAAACGATCGCCCTCGAAGTTACCCTGGCGGATACCGTCATTGACGCTAGCCCCCGAGGGGAACGAGAGGTCGACTATGATTCTCCTACCCCCGTCCTTTTTTTCTCGTGTCATGATGGGGGATACCTGTGCCCATTCAACGAAAGGGGGGGAGCTAAAGGGTCCAAGAAGGGCCCATTGAGCCAATTCCGTCGCCACATAATTTTCAATTGCCCTAGGAAAGGCCTCCGCTGAAGCATGATTTTTTATTGTGGATACTGGGATAGTGGAGCGAGTGTAGCCCGAGGGCCAACCGAACTCGAGGTAGTCCCGTGGCCAGAGAGATGCCACCGTGGCGTCATATTCACCAGGAGAAATATACTGTGGGGGATTCTCAACCGGGACTGTGTCTGTAGGAATGAGTGGGATAGCTTCCCCCGTGTCTGTGTGGAGGATGCCGGGGCCGCAGCTAGCGGCGCCGCCAGTAGCGGTGCCGCCACCTTGCGGGAAACCGCGGCATTCCATCACAGCGGTGGCGCCATCTCGTGGGATATCCGAGACTCCGATGCCAATGGGCGTTGGGCCGGGTGGATATGAAACATGTCTCGTATCATTGATCACATCAGGAACATTACAACATTTTACAGAGTGAAAAAATTTATTCTCGGTCTGAACCGGATAAGCTCCCTCGGGGCTGGAGGAGGTAGGGCAAAAGCCAGAAACGAGCCCGGAGGCTTGAACAGTGCCCCTGAGTTGTCCCTGAGTCCCCGTTATTGAGAGGCTGGGGTGAGCCTAGCGCCGAAAAGGGGGGGGAGCACCCCCCTCTCCCCCATTTGCATTTGCAGCTGCATGGCATGTCTTAATGCGGCAGTCCCTCTCTGCATGAGGGTGATAGGCCGAGAGACTGAAAAGACAATATGAGCATATGTGAAGTTGCTTCTGGCCTGCTTTAAGGTGGCCGTTGGTCTGTTGACAGGCCCCAATGTTAAAAGGTTTACAGGGTGGGCCCCCCCTGAGGTCTTGCTTATCCGCCTGTTTTTCTGATTTTTCTGACTTTTTACTAGCCCGAGGGTCATTCGGGCCGGATAGTTTTTCCAAAGCGGAGCGAGAGATTGAGACTCTGAGCATTTGAATCTTATTTGTATCCTCCCAGGCCTTGGTTAGGCGGCCTTCAGAGATAAGGCTTAAGATCTCCTCAGACCATGCCCTAACCTGTTCGAATTGATACTCCCTGGCATCCTCTAAGATATCTTTGATATGAGCAAGAGTGTGAGAAGCCCAGTCCGTCGGATAGGCTGGGTCCTCGATTAGGCGGAAAAGACCCCAGAGGTATTCTGCAATATTTAGATCATTGAGAGTGGTTTTAGCCTTCTCTGGGCCTCGGAAAACATATGTATGTGAGAAAAACGAAGGCTTCTTACCTGCTGTGGCGAAGGCATGAGGAGTCGCTTCTAGTAGTTTCACGACCTGAGCCTGAAGCGCTTCCGCGCCTGCCGCCTCGGCAAGGCTCGTTGGAAAAGGCGCGAAACCTAGCGTGCCTGGATCTCTGGGGTTGCGGGCGGCTGCCGCGGCCTCTGCCAACCTCTGAGTGGATGGGGAGACGATCTTGTATGGAGCGAACCGTTTATCCGCCCGGGCTGGTCGCCCTCGAGGTCTTTTCGTACTTGTTGGGGATTCTCTATATGACGCACTCGTCACTTCTTTCTGCAAATTTATCCCCTAAAGCCTCAATTTTTTCATCCAACGCTGTTACTTTTTCATCCAGGTCTTTCTGTTTTACCCCTCTGGTAACAGTCGGGGTCTTGGCGGCATGTTTTGGCATGTTTTTCGTGCTCTTTGATGTTACTTAGCCGTTACCTAAAGAAACACGTCTTATGTCTTTAGATCCTGCCGCCAAAAGAGGCCGAAGCGTAGTGACGTCACGAGATGACGTGGCGGTTGACCCCGAGGTCAAGGCCGGCGGATAACAAGAAAATTTCCCTCTTGATAATTAACACGCAATTTATCAATTACTAACCAATGTGTGATGATACTGAACTGATTCGCAACACAAAAGGATTGAAAATTATGAGCCTTAACACATGCAGTCTGGAAAAAAATCTTACCAACGTTGAAATAATTACTAATCTGTTTGATATTGCTATGATTTCCGAGACCTGGCTAAAGCCTCAAACCCCGTCTGCTTTTGTATATATTGAAGGCTACCAATTATGCAGACTTGACCGACAACCCACCATAGCTAAACAAGGTGGAGGTCTAGTAACTTACATTAAAGATGAACATGACTACGTGACCTGTATGGATCACACCATCATCACCCCCAATTATGAAATTTTAACTACTCATGTAACAATATCCACAAAAAAGTACACTATTGTAAACTTTTATAGAGTACCCAACACCCCGATTAGTAACTCCTATGCAAAACTCTCTGAGGTTATCAACTCTGTTCCTACTGAAAGAGATCTAATCATAGCAGGAGACTTCAATATAGATATCCAGGACAAAACCCCACTCCGAAATCATGTTGTAAAATTTACAAAAAATCATCAACTCTCTCAGCTTATTACCTCTCCCACAAGAATAACCCATGAATCCTCCACAGCCATCGACCATATTTATACTAACGCAACCAATGTTAAACGCTCTAACACAATTAATTTTACTGTAAGCGACCACCTACCTATATACCTGATACTTAAATCAATACGCAATAAAATACAAAAACCACTTTACATGCACGTACCTATAAAAATTTTAATGAATATCAATTTTTCCAAGACTATCTAAACAGTGACTGGACCCGATTCAACCTTGAAAATACCCTGGACAACTGGGATATTATGTACAGGAACATAACCTGCTCCCTCGACAAGTCCACTCCCCTAAAAAAGATAACAATTCCAAAATACAAACCTTCATGGATAAATGATCAAATCCTGGAATCGATAAAAAATTGTGATTATTTCTTCAGAAAGGCTCACAATACAAACAATTTAGACGATTGGGGTATTGCTAAGTATCACCGCAACCTCACTAAAAAAATGATCCAAGAAAACAAAAAGAAAGTGATAAGCAACTTGCTGAAAAACAATAAAGACAATCCAAAGAAGTTTTGGAGAGGCGTACGACTTGTACTCCCAAAAGAAAAACCACCCCTCATCACTACCCTTATTGATCATAACACTAACCAGGAAATACCTGAAAAAGAACCCCCCGAATTTATCAACAATTTTTTTGCTGAAATTGGCCCCCTCCTAGCTAGCAAACTACCTACCCCCCCCCCCCCCCCTCATTACACCCTTCCTTTTGCAGAACAAGTACTAGAACATGATATACTCTCGAACCCCATAGAAGTATGTGAAACTCTGAAATATGTAAAAAAAAAATCGATGTCAAAAAATCTTCAGCCATTAGAAATCTTCAGCCATTAGAAATCTTAGATCGATGGTCCTAAAATTAGCCTTCTTGGCAGCCCCAGATAAACTTGCCTTGGTTTTCAATGCCTCTATTAACCAAGGTGTCTACCCCCGTCTTTTGAAAAAAGCCTGTATCACCCCAATACCAAAAAAAGGTAATATTAAACTTGTAACAAATCTTCGCCCAATCAGTTTGCTATCACTCCCAGGAAAAATATTTGAAAAGGTTATCAACAAGCGTTTAATTACTTATTTAGAAGAACATAACATACTTAACGATAAACTATGGATTCTGACCTGGTCGCTCAACAGTGTTAGCAATCTCGAAATTTCTACGATATATCCTAACTAATCTAAACAGTAACTCCCCCTCCTACACACTGACTTTAAAAAAGCATTCGACACTGTCTCTCATAATCTACTTGTCAAAAAATTAAATAATATCGGCCTTAACAATAGAACATGCAACTGGTTTAACAATTATCTACTGAACAGAACCCAAACAGTGAATTTGCATGGCAACTTATCTTCCCCTGCATCGATTACCTTCGGTGTCCCTCAAGGGTCCATTCTCGGGCCGACACTATTCCTCATTTACATAAATGACCTGGCTAACAACTTACGAGAATTTGAAACAACCCTTTATGCAGATGACACTAGTTACCTGCGACTCACAGATCTCCCTAAACACTGCAATTGCCAAAATCGAAGACTGGTGCAACAATGTTCAACTTATTGACAATAAATGAAACTAAGACCTACTGGATGGCTTTTGGGGGTCCCGAAGATCAAGTACCTGGTTTTAAGCCGCAACTAAACAAACGGGAATTAGAACGTGTAAAAATATTTAACTACCTGGATAGATGAGAAATTAGATTTTAACGCCCATATAAGAAAAATTTCCTTGACCATTTCCAACAAGATTTACCTATCAAATAAAATTATAAAACTCATTGACAGAGAAACAGCAATCACGGTTTATAAAAGCACTATCCTCCCATACTTCGACTAATGCGACAATATCTATGACACTCAAAATAAGAAAAATAGTTATGATCTCCAGCTTCTTCAAAATAAAGCCCTCCGTAGTTGTTTCAATTTTAAACTTGGCCAAGGCCAACCAATGACCACAGCAGAAACCCATGAGCAATCCAGAACGATGTATCTTGATAAACGAAGGCAGATCCATTCACTATTTTACGCCTTTACCTTAACAACCGAGCCAGAATTAATTGACCAACGATTTTTACCAACAAGAATCCATGGAGGAATTAGACTTCTTCTTCCCCCTCTAAAGAAAAAGGCCTTTGAAAATAGTTTTTCTGTAACTGGGTTAAAGAATTGGAATAATCTAAAAAATGACCTCACCAAAATAAAAGACAAACAATTATTTAAAATCTCTATAAAAAGAACATATCCTGATTGCTTTATGGGTCACTATACCTAACTTATATCTATACCCAACTCCACCCCGATCTTCCCTGTTATAATGCCATGTATTGGTTCAGCTTGTGTTACAACTGCTACATACTGGTTACTCACTTTGTATATCAGACTTTGAACCAGCCTGAGTTCGAAGTGTTTATATGAGAACTATTATTGGTCTATGACAGCTTGTGTTACAACTGTCCACTGGTCTAATCGTCTCATCTATATCCCCTGTACTGGTTTTAATGTGTATCTTGCTTATTATCGCAAATCCTCAGATTGCGCTGCAACTAGGAAAGGTACTATCTCCGTTACTTAGTAATTTGTCAACCATCCTATAATAATCGTTGCAAACTCTGAATGATGTGGAGTCGGTCACTACAAACTACTAGAACAATCCGAAGGATAATGTCAATTTCAGTCACCAATATTCTACTTGTTGAATCGATACTGCCAATGTATATTGAACTCATCACTCATCATTATTATCATTGTTGGTGTGTTCTTCGAAAGCTTCATCTTTCCCTGTCTTGCTATGTATTGAGACTATGTATTGTAAGAATAGTGACTAGCCATGTACCATTTATGATACCCGAGAGTACTTCACTCTACGATGGGACCAGACGGAAGATCGGCCTAGCCGAGTCTCGAAGTTATATATGTAATAACCATAGACCCAATAAAAAGTATCAAAAAAAAATAAAAAAATAGGAGCACTGAGTATGAAGACGATTCCAGCCTTTCTGAGAGTGATATCCTGTAGGACCGACTACCAGCGAGTAGATTTCTGTAGTTCTTACTCGCCATAGGGACTACTTTCTTCGTAGTCCCGGGCAACCGGGAGATAGTACCCTGTAGATACAATTTCTCTGTGTTAGGTTTGTTGAATGGTTGATAGAATAAACTTCAGTTCAACTTCTGTTGGCTACCCAGCAACATAGGCATAGAAGGCATTGAAGCTGCAGACCACACAGCTAAAAAGGCTCTTGGTCTCAGACCAGGTTCAGGAACTCTAATGTGTACTGACCTTCTGCCAATGCCCATAGAATACACACCAAAGAAATGGTTGAGGTATTGGAGCTCTACCCAAAATAAGAAACTCCAGACCATCATACGACTGGTTGGTAAGAAACAAAACAGTTCAGCTCTGACAAGGTGTGAGCTGATACGATTGACCAATCTACAGATAGGCCACTTAAGGCTGACACATGGGCAGCTCATGCAAGGCAAATTACAGCCAATGGGCCAGCAATGTCACATGGTTCTCTCAGTGAACCATCTCATGCTACCTTGTTAGCAGGTGAACGGTTGGTCTTTAGGTTATGGCTATAGCCTACTGTAGTACACATGCTTGTAGAGTCACTTGATGACCTGACCACATATTTGCTTTTTATAGCTCACTAAGTAGAGATAGGAATATGGTTTCTGTTTTGGACAGAAGGTTTTATGGCCATACAATATCTGACAGTTTTAGTATTTAGTATTTTGACATGGATTTTCAGTTGGGGGCGGACTTTATGAGTCACAGGTCCATTTTTAAGAACTCCTTTATGGACATATTTCTACCTGTAAAACTGGTTCAATCATAATATAATATGCCTCATTTGAAAGATATGTTCTGAATGAGGCTAGATGTTTGGTGTATAAAAAAAAAAAAAAAAAAATGCCTCATTTGAAAGAGAATAAAAAACAGTAGGTGCTAGTTAGTGGAATTTTCTAGGCAGATTCTATATTTGCTGAGATATTCAGGTATTTGTTAAAAGTGTGGGGGGGGGGGGGGGCGTGAAATTGGCATACTCAAACAGAAGTTTACTCAATATTGATTTATAGTGAGCATTAGTGTAACATTTACCATCTCCATAAGTGGCACTGACAGTTGCTTACACCCTAGGAAGTGTCATTATTTAGGTAAAATACATATCTGATGTCCTATTTTCTAAAGGCCCGGCCCCACTGAAGCGACAGATTCATCACAAGTCAATAAAAAAGTCCTAAACGACAGCCGAGGGTCATAAAAACGGCGCCGCCCGTGACATTGCACACAATCGCACCAGTGGGGCCGGGCTTGCGCGCGTGTGCGATCGTGTGCGATGCGATGGATTCATCGCATTGCACATCTTAAAATGTTCATGATTTGCGACGGATTTGTCGCACAGGCCTCCTATTGTATTCAAATATAACTATAATTATATCTATATTTATGGTCCCTAGATATTGGGATATTTGTAGGATATAAACCTCATAGCTTTGCACCAACATATCGAGTCCATACATAATATCAAGATGGGTTTTCTAGTATATTTCAACATTATAATGTTATCCCTTTATTGTACAGGGATGGCATTTGGGTAGTAAGAAAAAATCAGGGGAAATAGTTATCATGTGTGAGAGAGGCGAAATAATATTGGTTTTGTTTTGAATAAGGGAAAAGAATTTTTCAAAAGAAAATTAAAGATCATTGTACAATGTAGGCAGATTTCTTTTTTCATATGAGCCACCAGAAACACTGCAATGAATCCATCGCATCAGTGGGGCATACCCTGGATTTCCCTTGCGATTGAGTGCGATAAATCCATGGCAATAGGTGTCATAAACCCCGCCGAGGGGACGTTTATGGGGCCATAAAACGTGTGCGACAATCGCATCGCACCAGTGGGGCCGGGCCTTAAATCTCATAATGTGAGGGGAGGAGGCAGCAGGTGTATGAGTGGATGGTTTATTCAGGATATTTACACACAAATAGAAGTCAAAATGGTTCATAACTTTGTTCTAGGAATCAGTCAAGACCCAGTCAAATGATATTGGTTTGTAAAATTATTTGCAATATCATTTACCATCAGATATTGGTTTGACCTACTTTATTGGTGTACATAGAAACAAAGTTTTGTCCCCCACATGGCTAGGGAGCATGCAGACAGGTCTGTGTTCACTCATCCATGAAGCTATCAACATGAGGCTATCTGAAAACGTTTCCTATGTACTCAGGTAGCTAAATATATGTGTGCATTGACCCATGACCTGCTGAGTTCACAGAGGAGTAGGGCTTTAAATATCCAATCAATGCAGGCCCTTCCCTATTCATGGATGCCTTCCCTCCCTCCCTCCCTCCCTCTCTCTCTCTCTCCCTCCCCCCACTCCCTCCCTCCCCCCACTCCCTCCCTCCCTCCCTCCCTCCCTCCCTCTCTCCCTCCCTCCCTCCCGCCCTCCCTTCATTAGAATTAAGATATCAAAATATTTTCAATCAACAATTTTAAACATGTGTTAAGTTACTTGTAGTGAGTTTTAAATGCGTCCACCTGCTTATTTGGCCTTTTAAAGGCCAATGATTCTATTTGAAAATGCACACTTAGCTCTTGTAATTCTCTTTAAACTTGAGTTTCTCTCTACCTTTTCGATTGGATAGCTTCCAAGCATTGAAGATTATCTATAAAGTGTGGGAACATATTTAGTTTATTATGCTCTTTGTTCTGCGTGAGTGCATACACTGTACCTAATATGCAGTGGTTATGGTCTCAGCATACTTGTAAGATATGGAATCTACCATTTGTGTCTTTCTTAGATTCAATAACTTGATAATTAGTGTTGTTCGAAAATAGATAGCAAACCCTCTAGCAATGCTGGAACCATTGGAGGAAAATGCTTTCCCACCCTACTCTGACAACCATAAGGGTATGAGCCCTGAATTCAACAACTGATTATCAAATTCCTTAGAATGACTCACTGTTAACCTATACTCTCGATACTTGGATGACTCGCTATGTACATAAGTAATAAAATCTACCTGTATAGTAAACTTGATTAAGAGTGCCAATAGCCCGACACGTTGGTTTCTAAATAAAATGCCTACAAAACTACGTTATCACGTAATGGTTTTACTGTCTACAACCAAGCATCATTTCAATTGATGTAAAACTCTTGAGACGGGGATAGAGCTTTTTTCATGTTAGATTGCTGTAAGGAACCCGAGACTGAAAGTAAAGTGATAAGCTACTTGTATTGAGTTTTGAATAGAATTCTATTCTAAAATGCACGCTTAGCTCTTGCTTGATAAATACAATCGCTCACAGTTATAACAGTTGAAAAAGTATCTAGTTGAAAAGCAGATAGAACTACTTGTCCCAACTGAAGTTTACCTGATTTCATACCAGACAACATGTACACTCTCCTCTGGATAGGTCACCATATTGTAAGTCCTGTCTTCATTTCAGGGGCAGTAACTGGCAGGTGTTTTATCACTTCGTGGGAGCAGCTCCGAGGTCAACTGAACTAGAATTCTTTCTGAAGAGGTTGTGTAGGGAGCTAGAAATAATTCATGTAAGTTATTATCACATCACTTCTCAGTGTACGCCACGCTTACATCCATATCTTACCTCATCATTTAAACAAAGACTTATTTGAGAACTTTTATTCAACTGTATAAAACATACAGATCAGCCCTATCATATTAGTTTTAGTATAGCTGAACTCAATACATCAATACAAGAAAACAGTAAATTGATGTGCAATTGGTGAAAAATATTATTTAAAATAAGTTATATGAACTTACGTTTATATGTCAATAATGTGTAGCGAATAACCCTAGCAGTAGCTATATTCTGATTATCAGATTACAAAGGTGGAGACAAGTTGCAGACCCACAATAGGAATTAATTAATCTGACTACAATGGTAATTGAAGACTGGGTTTCACCTTTCTGGGACCCGTCAGTGCACAACGGTATACATAACTATTGAGAGAGGAAGTGAAGTAATGTCATAGGTGAATATTGGGTCAGTCATGAAAATAATTTGTGATGTGGAATCACTTGTCTCTCTTTTTAGGAATCTTCAGTGCCCAAAGATGTAAATGCGACAGCGCAGTTATGCTGTAACGCCCTGTCCAGCACAAATACACGCCCATCTTACATATTCGTAGATGCCATCAACCAGGTAAATGAGTTTATTTTATTTTGTTTCTAGTTTATCATTTGAACACAAATACCAGGCTCTATGTAGATATTAGTATATACCTTGTCATTATACACGAAAAATAAAAAGCTTATACGAATTCAATTTAGGTTATTTTGCGAGGAGTAAAGCATTCAGAGCACCGCAAGTGCATAAGATTAAGAAAAATACAAGAAAAGGATGATATAAATAATCTCTTCGCCAGTTAGGATCCTCCATAAGATCATTTCATGTTTGTGGGTCAATGTAGGTGACACAGACTAGTCGCAGACCCACAAATCGTTCCGGGAACAATGAAAGAAAACATTTAAGTACTTTTCGTAATATAATTACCATTAAGCCGTAATAATTATTGGCAAAAATAGTGAATTTGAATTGAGGCACTGCGTGAGTGCTTAAGGAAAACAATAGATAGATAACGTTAAATATTAGAATGATTATAAGAAAGTGAAGCGCGAAGTGAATTGAATTAATCTGACAAAGTGGTTAAAACCTCATAATGCGTGCGTGGTAGGTCTGAGAACAGGATATAGTTTGGAAAGCTAAAACTTGTATTGTAGTGTATGTAGATTCTATTAAACGTCAGGTGTTTTATCTTAACATTAAAAGTCAGGTGTTTTATCTTAACATTCCTGCCATGAATAATGTCTCTGAGGCTGCCGTAATGCTGCATTACAGTGGATTTTATCTGACATTCTCGATCTCAATTGGTTTAGAATGATTTGCACAGATCTACATTTAAGAGATGTAGAAAGAGCCATATTTGTATACATATGTACAAACAGAGTAAGAATGCTAACTTATTACAAACAAAGACTCATAACACAAGAGCTCATATTGCACCTTTATTTCAAATTCAGCGATCTTAACTGGACATGTATAAAAAAGGCCTTGTGTATCATGGGGCTTCTCTATGGAATCAGTTAACACCAGAAACAAGATCGATTGAACTGTTATCGGACTTCAAACGACAAAAAAAAGCAGCCCTGGCTGCAAACATTTGTCATTAATGTAAAAGCAATATACCTAGGATAGGTATCAAGCTATTATACTATATCCTTCCAAGCTTGCCTTACTGACCAGAGAAGGGAGAAACAAAAAAAAACAACAAAAAAACCTGACTTACCTGCTTAATGGACACTTTTGCTCTAAAGGCCACACTATGTTCATTTTACTTAACCTTATAACTTACCACTGTATTTCATATTGCTTTACGTTCTATAAACATTAGACACTATATCCTAGTAACGAGACGCTACCATGTATGAAACCTGTAAACTGCTGGAAGCACGTTAAGACCAGTTATTTTGGACTGAGTGCACTCCAGGATAAATAAACGTCTTTAAAAAAAAGAAAAAAATGTGCAAAGAGGAAATTAACTTTGAGCCATCATAAGTGCGGCATAAGGATCCACGATGGTGAAACTGTTCACAGTTTGTGTTATATATTCATTTAACCTGGACCATACACAGGTTCTGCGGCCTGTCTTCGTTTTGTCCACCATCAAAACAAATTACAGTAGAACCCCGCGTAAGCGGTCAGTTTTGCTCGGAACTGAAATTTTTCCCTATATTAGATGTTTGATTTAACCCGGCGTGTGCCGAAACCCCGTGTAAGTGTAACTCTGACTCCTGACCGGACCTGCCCTGAATCCCGGCGCGATTAAACGGCCGAGATCCGTCAAGAGGTGCCGTTAGGCGTGCAAATGAGCCGATCTTTTTATTTTTAAAAGCAAATTTTTTTATTTTATTTTTTTTGTGTGCTGCCAAAGTTCGAACATAATTTACTGCATAACCTGCAAACATTGCTCGAAACAATACGTAGGTCAGACGAAACGTCAACTAATGGACCGATTCCAACAACATTTTTATTGGATCAAATATGGCCTTGTGGAAACGGACATGGGCCACCACTTTAACACAGATGGACACCACGGTCTATCAGATGTAATTATCCACATTATAGATTTCATACACTGTACTCCGAACCCGGAGTCAGCCCAAACTCTTAGAAACACTATAGAGCAGAATTGGATGTTCAGACTCAGGACACAAATTCCTTACGGCCTAAATCTAATAGATGCACCAAATTATTAGTAGCCTTACTTACCTTTCGACTTACCCTCTCGTCTCGATCCATTTGCCTCGTCTAAAAATTTTTAATTTATTACCGGATCGATGACATAATAAAAAGTGCGGATCACACCCTATGAACCATAGGGTCTAGATCCGATCACAATTGAAAGGTCCTAACCTCTAAACTTTATTAAACTAAAAAGTATAGGGTTTGGTTGCAAATATATCTCCTATTATCCTTTTCATCAACCAATGAATTGGGAAGGGCCTAAGAAAAATTCCTGGTCCCTAAATAGTGACAAAGACACATGCCTTGATAAAAGCCACACTTAAGATGCCTGAAGAGTCCGAACCGGATGAAACCTTGAACCCCAACCTCCCCTAATAACTTTTTATTAGGCCTAATACAAGAAATTCTTGATATTTACATCCACATACCCCACTGGGCCAGCTGGATGGGAATCGGATCCAAAGACCCCTTTCTATTGGTTGGTATAACGCATTGTTGACACTAACAATCGACTCCTTGGAGATATCATAGCAACTGGGTTCAAAACTGACAGGAAACTGTCACTTTCAAGGTAGCATCGGCTTGCTCAAGAGGTGTTTTGCCACGTCTTAACAATTTTTATTATTTTTAAAAGCACGGTGTGCTTCGCAAACTAATCTATGCATTCATAGCTCTGAGCACGAGCACTGTCCATTTATTTTACCTTTTTTTCACTTTGTTTTTCTAAGCATGACTTGTATTTCTTGTACTGAAAATGTTGGAATTGTCAATTGCAGTTTGATGAAGACCATGCGGCCGTCGTTATGAGCTGGTTGCCGAGAAAACTATCACCAAAGATACGCTGTGTGGTTTCTCTGATCAACGACACTCCCCAACACAAGACGCTGCTGGCTCGGGAAAATAAGCCACAAGAGCTGCATATGACCCCGCTAGATTTCGAGTCTCGGAGGGTAAAGCATCACATTTATACATCATAATCACTCTCCCTGCCTCCTTCCTTCCTTGCCTGCCTCCCTCCCTCCTTGCCTGCCTGCCTGCCTGCCTGCCTGCCTGCCTGCCTGCCTGCCTGCCTGCCTGCCTGCCTGCCTGCCTGCCTCCCTGCCTCCCTGCCTCCCTGCCTCCCTGCCTGCTTCCCTGCCTGCCTGCATCCCTCCCTGCCTCCCTCCCTCCCTCCTTCCCTGCCTGCATCCCTCCCTGCCTCCCTCCCTCCCTCCTTCCCTGCCTGCCTGCCTGCCTGCCTGCCTGCCTGCCTGCCTGCCTGCCTGCCTGCCTGCCTGCCTGCCTGCCTGCCTCCCTCCCTCCCTCCCTCTCTCCCTCCCTCCCTGTTATTACATTTCCACTAGTAGATAAGAGAAGATGTTTTCTTCATATGTTATTTTACAACAGATCATATCACATCTACATATTATTCTCCTATGATTGAATAAAAGGATTGTAGGATGTTAGGGCCCACAACCTGAAAGTCGGAACTTTAGGGCCTGGCCGAGACTCGTGGTGAGAAAGCCTCTGTCGTGCCTTGGCCCACCGCAATGCCGCGGTCGCACCTGTGGTGCCGGTGGGGGGGGGGGGGGGGGGGGGAGGGGGGGGAGGGCGGGGGATAACATAAATGGACGTTAGGGCCCATCTAATTTTTCAGAATTGGTTTATGTTTGTTAGCTCGTTAGCGCTAAAAACGGCATAAGTGATGCAGAAATAAGACGGTTTTCGCAATTTTCATGAAATGTATGCATGTTTCAATGATGTATGTCGATGTTATGACAGGTGGGCCCTATCGTCTTGATGAGTAAGCCCTAACGTCCCGACTTTTGGATGGAGGGCCCTAACGTCTACATATCAATAAAAGGAGTTGTTATAATCAGGTAGGGCAGGGGATAACATAAATGGACATTAGGGCCCATCTAATTTTTCAGGATTGGTTTATGTTTGTTAGCTCGTTAGCGCTAAAAACGGCATAAGTGATGCAGAAATAAGACGGTTTTCGCAAATTTCATGAAATGTATGCATGTTTCAATGATGTATGTCGATGTTATGACAGGTGGGCCCTATCGTCTTGATGAGTAAGCCCTAACGTCCCAACTTTTGGATGGAGGGCCCTAACGTCTACATATCAACAAAAGGAGTTGTTATAATCAGGTAGGGCGGGGGATAACATAAATGGACGTTAGGGCCCATCTAATTTTTCAGGTTTGGTTTATGTTTGTTAGCTCGTTAGCGCTAAAAACGGCATAAGTGATGCAGAAATAAGACGGTTTTCGCAAATTTCATGAAATGTATGCATGTTTCAATGATGTATGTCGATGTTATGACAGGTGGGCCCTATCGTCTTGATGAGTAAGCCCTAACGTCCCGACTTTTGGATGGAGGGCCCTAACGTCTACATATCAATAAAAGGAGTTGTTATAATCAGGTAGGGCGGGGGATAACATAAATGGACGTTAGGGCCCATCTAATTTTTCAGGATTGGTTTATGTTTGTTAGCTCGTTAGCGCTAAAAACGGCATAAGTGATGCAGAAATAAGACGGTTTTCGCAAATTTCATGAAATGTATGCATGTTTCAATGATGTATGTCAGGTGCTATTATTCTCCTACTTTACAGCAAATCGTACTGGAAACGCTGGGTCAGTCTCAGCGCCCACTGTCGGCAGACCAGCTGAACCGCCTGCTGACTAAACAGACGTCAGAGAACCCACTCTGGCTATCCATGGCTTGTGAAGAGCTGAAGATAATTGATGACCCCGAGCTGCTTGACACCTGCATTGACCATCTGCCGAACGGCCTTCTCAAGTATGTCTTGCCTCAACCATTTATTTTAGGCCACCACAGATACTACGATTTCACCATAACGATTGGTTAAATAATTGGGGACTGTATACATTATGACAAAATTGATAAATGGGGAAATTTGATTCGTCAGTATTCACAATACCGTCGTAACATGCCAAATACATTGTCGTCACGGCATGTTGGCAACGACATAGTAATCCTCTGGACACAGGCTGATCATATTGTCAGGAGGAAACCGTTATGCAAAATTGTAGCATCTGCGGTGCCCATTAGTTCTTAAAGTTTGATCAATACGTGGTTATATCACCTCTGCCAAACGACACGCCCTAGTACTGATTCTTCGAGGTTATTTATCTGCTGATATACCCATGTATGCATCTGGGAACAAACTTTTGAACCTTGAGTTTATATAGGTTTCTCGCCTTACAAAACCAGCCTAGGTTAGCTCCTCTGTAGTAGAGTGAAATGGGACCTATCTAAATGGCCGACGTCGAGCTGTGCTGCTCTATGGAGTGGTGCAGCAATGACTATGCACTGACATCATTGGGCCCTATTCGTTCCACTTCAATATCCTCTACCGACTAATTCCATTTCTAGCAAGAGAGCCTTCCTCTCGTATTCATTGATCATCCTGCCACTCACACATTATGTTTATTCTATCTTTGCCAAAAATAGAATTGTACTTGGCTATTTAATGTTATTTCTCTCTACTATACTAAAATTTAAATACTAGGGTTCCACTTTTCCATGGCTTTCAAAATCATTACTTTTCCTAAGAAAAGGCTACGTCATTAACTTTATCAATAAAACTTTTTGAGAATTTCAGCGAGTCCACTCGACGCACTGAATATTTCCAGCCATATGAGTGGCTAAAGTCCCCCACAACCTTTTTGTCCCATCCCCGCTGTAAACCCTGAAATGCAATTTTAGCTGCTGTGGGAGTCTGTCGCCTTTAAGATACTGAAATGTAAACGTGTTTTTGCAGCTTGTTGGAGCAGGTGCTGAGCCGCTTTGAATGCGAGCAGGGCCCCCTGGTGGTGGCAACACTATGTTTGCTGGAGGCCTCAATGACTGGTCTACTCGAGGAGGAGCTCCTGGCTATGCTCGGTGATGACCAAACTCTCAACCCTCCATCACCCTTCGACGAAAAAGGTAGTACCACTCATAGATTTCTTTTTTAAATTCAAGGAACAAGGCATTTACAGTTCACCTAAATCAGGGTGTTTAGTAATACTTGTAATAACCCACATTTAAAGTTGCAAACGTAAATGTCTCATTTTCCTAATAGAAAGGTCTCCAAATATAGAACTCTCTAAAGGTTGGATGAGTTTGGCAGTAATTAAGTAAGAATGTTATATGTTGACCTTTTAACCTTGGACTTTGAATTATGTCATTTACAATGGCCACGGTCCTTTTTATATGCTATTAGATGTATATATTTGGATACCAGTGGACTCGCCACCGCGGCAGACTTCGTCTGCCGGTAAACTCGATACGACTGCAAACTTTCTACCGCGAAATGGGCGATTTCCGCACCACCCACAGACCCGTGAGCCCCAACCCTAACCCTACCCTAGCTTTAACCCTGACCCTAACCCTAACCCTAACCTTAACCCTACTCTAAACCTGAGCCCACCCAAACCCTGATCTAACACCCTAAACCTAACCCTACCCCAACAGCTAGCTTTACAGGCGTGCAGTCCAGGGAAGCCCGCACACACTGCCGACCTGAGAGCTACACGGGCGGCCGCAGTGAGACCGCCGCGGTATCGAACTCACCGGTACAGACTCCGCAGCGGTATCGAGTTCGCATGGTATCGTGTCTACCGTATACCCACTACTGTGCACTGATTTGATGATGAATGTATGCCTGCAGAGGAGAATGAGTGTTCAGAGAAGTCGGATCGAAGCGCTAAGAAGAAGAGTCTCTCTGCTGACAAGTGGGCACGAGTTTTTCGGGTGCTGAGACCCTTCTTACGACCCTATGGCGACACGCGGGAGAGCCGCCTCGACTTCTATCACCGAGCAATGAGCAAGGCCGTCAGACACAAGTAACATCACTTTTCACTCTTTCCCCCTAATTGTCTCGTGGATAAAATTTCTATTTCAAGATATGTAATGGTGATATACTCCAAATAATGTCACTGTAGTTGCTATTCAGGCATACTCCACTTGCAAAGGGGGATTTTCTTGACATACATAAAAAACAACATTTAAAAATGGTTAAAAATATCTGTAGACCATGGTTTCAGTCCTAACAAAACTTAGAGTTACTCAAATACAAAATTCAAATTGCATAGATCAAAAGGAACAATCTGTACTCGAACTAGAACAGAGACGTTGAACTATGGGATAGTTTTGATATGAAAACACAGAAAGCACACTCATACCTGCTTTTGAAAATAAGTTTAAAAGCAAATATAATTTATCATAAATCTGTCTAGTTCTTAAACTATTATATGATAAGGAGCATATGAGCGATTAGACCTGTAATCTCATAGATTTAAAGGCCTTGAGACTAATGAATATACCATGGCAATCGCTTTCCTGGCCAAAGGGTTGCAGCGTATCAGACTCACCATGTACCACTTCAAGCTATTATTTTTTCCATTTCAAAGATTTTTTAAGCAAAGAGACGAGAATGCGGACGACGAGGAGGCTCTGGAAATAGACGTCTTCTGGCATCGCCGCCTCGCCGCCTACTTTGAACATTGTGACAATGTCGACAGGAAGGCAGAGGTACGGATCAACTCCTTCCAAGTTTAACTGCTCATATAGATGTCTAACATTTCAATTGAATGGTATTTTTGGTGAACTGTCAAAGCAGTTTGACCCGAGTTCACTGAAAGTTTGAAATGATTCGAGAGGAAAGATTATCTAGTCGTGTTTGCCTTTAACCCAAATCACCAATTATATAATTATATTTTCTTTCTTATATATGTTATAAATCCTAGTGTGATCTCAGTTCTCAGAAATGAAAGGTTTGAAAATTATCATCATGTAATTTGCAACAATAACTAAAGATAACCACTCTGCGGCTTTGTCAGTTACCTCTGACGTGTTTTATAGTGGTTGGTGCTTTCATGGATTTATTTCAGAAGAGATTCTATACTGTTGTTATGTGTTACTTTAAGTATGGATTGTTTGTTTGGAAGGAGTACTTGCACCACCTGTGTAAGATTGGAGATACTGGGCGACTCGTCCGCTGCCTTACGGACTGGAACATGTTTGATAAACTCTACAATGAAGAGTTCAGTGCTCAGCTGCAGGCTTACTGGCGACAGGTAATGCGGTATCTACGTTGTCATTAGCTAATATAGCATTTCTTAGTTCTACTATTATCAATATCATTGTGATATCATGTCAATTATCACTAGACTCTCAACAATTATCACTGAGAGCTACACATATTTGGATAGAATTATTAGCAGGTGGACGGTTGGTCTTTAGGTTATGGCTATAGCCTACTGTAGTACACATGCTTGTAGAGTCACTTGGTGACCTGACTACATTTTTACTTTTTATAGCTAACTAAGTACAGATAGGACTATGATTTCTGTTTTGGAAAGAAGGTTTTATGGTGGTACAATGCCTTACAGTTTTGATATTTAGTACTTTTGTATGGATTTTAAAAAATAGTGAATTCAGTTTGGGGGGACTTTAATAGTTACAGGTCCATTTTTAAGAACTCCTTTATACACATATTTCTACCCCTTAAACTGGTTGAATCATAATATAATATGCCTCATTTGAAAGAGAATAAAAAACAGTAGGTGCTAGGAAGTGGAATTTTCTAGGAAGATTCTTTATTTGCTGAGATATTCAAATATTTGTTGAAAGTAGGGGGGATTTTCAGTGAAATGGGCATGCTCAAACAGATGTTTACTCGATATTGATTTACAGTGAGCATTGGTGTAACATCTCCATAAGTGGCACTGACAGTTGCTTACACTCTAGGAAGTGTCATTATTTAGGTGAAATGTATATTTGATGTGCTATTCATGTATTTTTACCAAATCTCATAATAGGAGGGGGGGGGGGAGGCATGAGGTGTATGAGAGGATGGTTTATTCAGCATATTTACACATAAACAAAAGTCAAAATGGTTCATAATTTTGTTGTAGGAAACAGTCAAGACCTAGTCAAATGATATTGTTTTGTAAAATCATTTGTAATGTCATTTACCACCAGATATTGGCTTGACCTACTTTATTGGTGTACATAAGCTGAACATGTACAACAGGGTGAGAACTTATGTATATCTCAAAAGACATTGACGAAATAAACGTTCTTAAAAAAATCCCTGTGTTTCACTCTGTCACAAATCCATCCTGACCATATGAACACCTGAGCCCCATCTTCTTTTCATGCTGACTCTTCCTTCACCTCACACTACTGATATGATAGGCCCAATATGAAAATTCAAATGAACAAATGACAATCTGTTTGGAACAAGCAAATACAATCCACACCATTCAAGGAAAGAGGAAATGTTTGTGTCTAAATCGTAGTGAAAATGTGAAGTTAACCTATCTAATAGGTCACTCCAGACTTGCACACAAATACCTCCATTTTGTAAAACATACAATTTGCCTATAAACTACACAGTATATAAACTGCCGGGTGGTTAAAAGGTACAAGAAAGTAGAAAGAATTACTTAAAAAATAATAAGAACATGAAAATATTGTTCTAGACCACACCAAAGAAAAAAAAAGGTTTTCTTGAAAAGAGACATATTTCTTTGATTGTTTATAAACATTGCTGAAAACATTGAAAAGAACTGACTGAATTAGGTATACAATGTAAAAAGCGCAAACACTCAAATCCCATTCATACCAGAGTTACAACCTGCATTTCAACAGGCTGTCTCCCACCCCACATTTACCTTATAGCCACAACCTGCTCTGACCCTGACTGTCCTACCGCACCCTTTCATTCCTGCTCCACAGACCTACTGGGATGGCTACTACAGTATCATATGATATATACTATGGCCGTTTTCAGGTGGGGAATGCTGGAGAGATGATCTCTGAATACAAAGCTCTGTTGGCCCAGTTTGAGGAGCAGCATCAGCATGACGAGGAGCAGCTGGCCACGCGCCACCAGCACATCGCACGCATCTTGTGAGTCCTTAAAGCATGTTAATTACATATTCCTCTCCAGTAATTTTAGTGTGTGAGTTCATACATCCTGTCTAATATTATATACCTGTGTCCGAATGTCTATCAAATACTGCCCGCTGCTAGGGGTGCAGTAATAATTATGTTCGTGCCCGTTGTGACAGCAACTTTCTAAGTAATTAAAATAGAGTTTTTAATTATCTTAAGGAATATAATAATAAGCAAACGTCCTCACTGTGAATGAAAAGTTTATCGTTCTCGGTCTGTCGCCGATTTCATATGGCCTTCCGCCTATGGCGTCAGGCCGTATGAAATCGGCGACTGACCTCGAACGATAAACGTTTCGCCCACAGTAAGGACGTTTCCTAATATTTCCACCCCCCTCACTTAGTATTCTCTTGTGAAACCACATGTTCTGTCTATTTACATAATCTTTTAAGTCCATATATATCTCATTTATTAATTTCATTCATTGTACATCTACCACGTGTTTTGAGGAAAAACACTAAGGAGCAAATTATAATATGTGGGGCCACTTAGCATCCAGTGGTGCTCTATTTGAATACCTCTATTAACAATTTTGTCCACAATTACATTATTCATATGATTTTAGTTAATGAAAAGGATTGTTCCTAATGAGGAAGGTTTCGGGTGCACTTGTGTGAAATGGAATGTTTCTTGATTTCAGCCTGCAGGCAGGAAAGTACAGTGAGTCGTTGGAACTGACTAAAGTAGCTTTAAAGTTAGAAGAGCAAGATTTGGGAAACCGGCCTGACAAGATGGTCGAACTCTACAGTCTAATGTCAGAGATATACGACGAGGTATGTGGCATTTTAATTATATCAGCATAGAGCCTCCTGCTTAAGTGACAGTTCAGGAATGCATTCCTTACGTCATATATGCTCTCATAACAATAATATACCATGTTTATCTATTGAGGTGTATATTGACATGAGAACAATCAATGAATCGATTGTGGGTCCACTCCTTTTTGTCTATCCCTGGTGAAAGCAAGAAGAAATTTACAAAATATTTTTGATGTGTTTAGTATTAGATTCTGGTGGAGTTCGTGCATGGCCCTGATGCCTTTGTCCTGTCAGGATCATTGACATAATCTTATAGAAGCATATGAGTATAGATGCTGAATTTAATTGAATGCGATGAAGTTTCTCAATTTTTTTAAACACAAAAACGTATCGAAATGAAGTGTATCGATGATGTATTTATCTGAACATATTGACTATTTCAGAAACTAAAACTTAACGACTTTGTGTCAAGGAACCAAATACCAGACCTCCGTAAAACTATCCGTTATGGTCGAAAGTCGATCGCTCTAAGAAAAGAGATGTCAGGAGATTACCATAAGGTGAGTCTTGTGTTTTCCGCTCAATGTAAGATGTGCCCATAAAAATACAAATGATTGTATCAGAATATGCATGTACTTAATATTTAATTAATAAATTCGTTTTGTAGCAGTTTTTCATATACGGCAACCGCAAGTACTAATAAGAATCCCCTGATGTGGGATGTCGATATATTCCAAGAGGCTTAGGGATTTTCACCGCGTTTTGCAGTTTTGTTGTTGTTTTTTTTTATTGGTCAGGTTCGCTGCAAGTCATTGATGCGGTCAGTTATGTATAGACTATGCAATACTTAGCATTTTTTTGTTACCTACATCTCTATGCATGTCAGACGTGTGAATTATTTGTTGGAATAAGATTTAGCCAAATAAATTCAGTCTTTGCAAATAAAGAAATTGATCCATAAAGATTTTCCAGTTTTATGATGGTGCATTTGATCATATTAGAGATAAATGGTGGAGATAAGCAGTTTTGGGCACTTTTCAAGCCTTTTTTACACTGCACTGGGATCTCTGGAGTTGACGTTTTGTTGATATTTGTTTTGTAAGATCATTGTTGTTTGGCTTCAGCTGAAGCTTGGACTGAGTCTGATGAAGCTAGCCTTCAGTTTGGAAAGTTGGGAAGCGTGCGGGGGAGATATCCAGCTGTCCGGAGCCGATGCACTCATTGAAGGCAATCGCCACATTGACACAGCCCTCGAAATATTTAAAGAGGTGAGCAATACTCATTCCTTTTATTCAATACTCTGGTTCAACTTCTGTAGCATAGTTACATCTAATAAATTACTATACACCTATAGGCGAACGTCTATGGGTTACTAACCGCTGCTAGGCATATCGTATAAATAACGTTCGGGCCCGCCGAGTAGTATGACGTATGGATTCCCATAGGCTTAAGCATTGCAAAACGTACGGCCCGCTGCTGGGAACACTACGTCGTACTAACGTACATTATCGCACGGGTGCGAGAGGAGCGGTTGATTCAATGCAAAAAAAAATGGTGGCCCCTACCGTGCGATATAAACCTATCGGTACGTCAAAAGTACGTAAATATTGTGATATATATGGCGTCAGGCCGTATTTTTTCATCAAATGACCTCGAACGGCCACCCGTACGGGCTCAGTAACCACGTTTTCTCATAATACCGTTTAAATAGCTGAAACATTAATCGATAACAACAAGTCTGATCGCCTCCCGTTCCGCCGCTCCGCGATGTCGCATCATAATTACGTTGGCTACCAGAGTTCCAGGTCGTCCTGTGTCATACATTTCATAGTCCGCTCCACGTCGGCAGTTGCCGGGTTTTCACCCTCCCACCTCCCGGTGCTCAGTGGATGTCGAAGTCGCCGTATTCAAACGCAGATATCTTCGGTTTAAAGTGACCGATCTTCATCATATTTGGTACGATTATAGGTCATATATGTCCCGTACTCGTGCTAAAATTTCATTGCTTAATTCCTACGGGAGGTGAAGTTACAGCGTCATCTGTTGCTACACATCGATCGTTGCCGGGTTTTTACCGCTAGCGGGCCGTAGTGAATGTCATTAGCTTTGTACAGGAACAGGGGCATTAACCACGGTGCAGGGAAGGTCATGAAACGGCGTTTTAAATGAGTTTAAATAGTAATAAGGAAACGTAGTGACTGAGCCCGTACGGGTGCCGTTCTCTGCCATTTGATGAAAAAATACGGCCCTCCCGCCTGCGGCGTCGGGCCGTATTTTTTCATCAAATGACCTCGAACTGCCACCAGTACGGTCTCAGTAACCCATTTTCTCATAGTACCAGGCTCAAGGCAGGCAGGTATAGCATCTTTCTAAAGTCATTCGTGCATTGTTCAGGTACTCACAAAGATTTCGGAACTTAAATCAGTGCTGTTAGTACTAATATTCAGGTCCTGGTAACACAGGTTGTATTGGAGGTAAAACGCCTTTTGCAGCGACGGTCACACGCTCATATAAACTGCCTAAAATATGACATATAGAATATAAACCAAAACGTTTAGTAATGATGAACATACCATTTATCCCAGGTATTTGTTAATGTTACTGAGTGATTTGATTCCAGTACCTTATACCAATGACCCATTATCACAGGAGTTTTTACTCTTAGCGACCACGGCTACTTACTACAGAATATTTTACCCTCAGTAACCTTAGCCCCTTACTGCATGCTGTTTTGCCCTCAATGGCCTTAGGTCTTTCCTATAGCTTTGACACCTTACCAAAATGGTGATGGCTCAGTAAGTTTTCCATGCAATCCCAACTAAAATATTTCCCTATATAACTGTGGCTAACATACTGTTGTCTTTTCAACACCTGTGGATCAAGAGACCCAGACTCTCTGGTTACAAGAAGCAAACTTACTCTCAATGAACTATTGTGGATTTCTGTTTTATTTTGTTTCATGATAGTTGAGGGACGATGGTCATTATGCTGAAGCCCTCATGACAAAAGGCGTCCTGGCACCCAGAGGCTCCACGGAACAACTTAAGGCAAGACACCAATAAAATGATTAAATATAAACTCTTTTAAGAATGGTTAAACATAATCATCCAATACCCAAGCATTGTATTGAGAACGTGCCTAGGTATAATCAGTTAGGCAGGTACCGCTTGAATGAGCTCGATTGCAAGAATCGGCTTGCGTCATGGATCCGTTCATTCTGTGACAACCATAGTGACAGCAGTGTAATCAAGGCCATTCGCCTGGTGTCAGTTGTTGACAAAATGTTTCATAAGTTTCAAACGGGTTGTCTGGTGTTGTCGTTGTGTGGGTATGACAACAACAGTGGTTTCATCCATGGGAATCTACATGGATTGTAATACCACAAAGAACCACCAAATGATGTCAGGGTGGTCCTTTCAAATTAGTTTGGCAAGTTAAAAAAACTTCGACTTTCATTTCTGTGTTGAAACTGGGTAAACTAAGTTTATGAGGAATGATGCGAGGTGATCACTTTCTTAATGTTTTCCAAATTGCACCCAGGGTGATTTAGTAAACTACAGAGGATGCAACTGAACAGAATTACCGACTGTAAATATTAGTGTGGAGGCGCTGAATTCCAGCAGGTCTAAATTGTTGCGCCTTGATTGTCAATCTAATAACGAAGCAAGTATAAGTTACAAACGTGTATCCTCTATTGGACTCTTTCATCAAATATACTGTCTTCTAAACTAATAGTGTAAGCCTTAGAGAGAATATTGATAGTTTCTATATGCAGTAACTTGTTATATTTCAATTTGTTATATTTCGCTAATTTTCTATTGTAAAAGGGGTCCTCAGTAATTCAGCAAATTAGTAATCAAACAAAAAACTCTGTCTGAGATTGTTTGCACGACAATGCTACTCTACCATGTCTCTATTATTAGCAGGTGGACCGTTGGTCTTTAGGTTATAGCTATAACCTACTGTAGTACACATGCTTGTAGAGTCACTAAGTGACCTGACCCTATTTTTGCTTTTTATAGCCAACTAACTACAGATAGAAAAATAACTTCTGTTTAGACAGAAGGTTTTATGGTAGTACAATGCATTACAGTTCTAATATTTAGTATTTTGGCATAGATTTTTTCAGAAAAGTGAATTCAGTTTAGGGGGGACTTTGGTAGTCACAGGTCCATTTTTAAGAACTCCTTTATGGGCATATCTGTACCCCTTAAACAGGTTCAATCATGATATGATATGCCTCATTAGAAAGAGAATAAAAAAACAGCAGGTGCTAGGAAGTGGAATTTTCAAGGTTGGTTCTATACTTACTGAGATATTCAAATATTTGTTGAAAGTGGAGGATATTTTGAGTGAAATGCCCATACTCAAACAGATGTTTATCTCAATTTTGATTTACAGTGAGCATTTGTGCAACATTTACCATCTCCATAAGTGGCACTGACAGTTGCTTACCCTCTAGGAAGTGTCATTATTTAGGTTGAACTTGTATTTGGCATGATATTCATGTATCAGGGATGCAAGTTCTCCGTCAATTGACGGAATTCCGACATTTCATACCCACTGGCAGCAGTACGAGGTATAGGCTGTTTTTTACGCCTTGACGGCCGCACCACGGGCTGACAACAGGACGGGACTACCTCGCCAGCAGTGCCGCCCTCCGGGCCTCACTAGGCCGCTTTAAGGGCCGGTAATGACGGTGGGTATGCACAGGAACGGGTGCCGGCCACAGGGCCTCATTTGGCGGCTGTAAAACGCTCTCACTGCTGTGGAGACTGCCGACCTCGTGCCGTCCAACGCCGGCTTTTTAGGCCGGCATAGAGTTGTTCAAGTCTTACTTCTTTTTTTTATTATTTCTTTGGTTATTATGTCTCTTCATTTGTAGATTTCTTGTGTTACATGGCCACAAATTCAGTAATCTAGCAAATAGTTTCTAGTACTCTTTTTAATAATTTTTGACTTATTATGATGCTCCATTGATGCTCCAAGGGGATTCCCCAGCTCACCGGAATAGACTATATAACTGCTCATGTCATTCGCTGGATTCCCCCTCCACGACATGCGTTCTTGGGGACCAATCACCCACTTGGCCCAGCCTATCTATATGGGAGTTCTGATCTTATTCAGAATTTTCTTATATGATTTTTGTAAAAGCAACAGAACTCAGCAGGTGAGCACACACCATAGCTAGATCACCGCACTCGCTGCTACAGCCGTTAGGCGGGAGCGGGAGTATTAGCATATAAGGGTTTTAAATTTCCGACTTTTTCCTTAGTCCCTACTTGCATCCCTGATGTATTTTTGCCTAATTTCATAGCATGGGGGGTGGGGGGTATCAGCCATCTTTGAATCGTAATGCAGCCATGTTCCCCCAGAGGACTCTGTGGTTCATATCACTCTCCAAGGATATTTGCCTTATACCTATATCCTTATAAGAACACTGAATATCTGGGTGAAGCTCACCCTCACTTTGAACATAGTGCCTGTAGTATGGCCAACTAAAACCAGATGGAGCCATAACTAAGTACAGATAGGGATATGATTTCTTTTTTTTTTGACAAGTTTGATGGGAATGCAGTATCCTATAGTTTTATTTTTCGGTTTGACCTTGTAAGACTGTTGTAAGGCTAATATGAGACTGTTATAAGACTGTTCTAAGGCTGATAAAAGACTTAAAAAGTTATATTTTTTTTACTTCTTCAACCATTTATACATACCTTTGTACAACCAAAAATATGGCAATGCCCTATCAACTTTTTTTTATCCTTGTTTAGTATTTTTACATGGATTTAAAAAAAAGTCATTTCAGTTAGTGGGGAGGACTTTTTTAGTCAGAGGTCCATTTTGAAGAACTTCTTGGCAGGGTCTGGTCTCTCCCTAGACTAGTAATTAATTATTAGCAGACCTTATATTGAGTTTTAAATGCGTCCACCTGCTAATTTGGCCTTCAAAGGCCAATATTTCTATTTCAAAATGCACACTTAGCTCTTGTTGGCAAAAATAAATGAAGCAACATGGTCCTCATTTGGGAATTTAGGTCGTCCATGTTTTCTCCTTTTTCATTGGCCACAACTGGATTATCTTTACGGCTTACGGCTGCGAGTAATTGTGTCTGATCTACGTCATATACTGTTTCAGTATTAGTTTTTTTATTTTGTGCGATATATTGTTTCAGTCGTACTTGTTTTATCTGTGCGCCATATCATTTTAGTAATACATGTGTTTTATCTCGCTTTATGATTATATCGTTTCAGTATTACAATGAGTCCATGGACATCTGCATGCAGGTTTACGGTGAGAAGTCTCTGCTGACATCACGCCTGTACATCAATATTGGTATAGTATTTGAGGACAACAAGGATTACGTCAAGGCCTATGACTACTTCCGCAAGTGGTGCTCTGTGAGCGAGCACGTGCTTGGTCCCACACATCCCAAGACTCTGCGAGCGAAAGGCGTGCTGAAAGAGCCCCGCTACCGCCTGGTGGCGCTGCGCATCAGTGAGCAGCACATCATGCAGGGCGAGAACAACGCACCGAGCGAGACCTCGATAAACCAGGAGGTAGAGGAGCTGGACGACATCCCCGATGACTACAACTTCATCAACCAAGCCATCCCCAGCTGGCCGGACGAGGCCGAGGAGGACCTGGGCGCGCACCAGGACATCATGGATCTGGCCAACGTTCCGGATGACCTGCGTGAGACCATCAACGAGATCCTCCTGTCGGCCATAGGACAAGACCGCCTGAACCAGCTGGGCCTGCAGACAGGAGAGCCTGCAGGGGAGGGCCACTCGGACACGGAGCATGACGACCGCGAGGACGAGGAGGACATGATATCGGAGGGTGCCGTGACGGACGCTGTGACGGACGCCGTGACGGACGCCGTGACGGACGCCGTGACGGACGCTGACAATAGGAACGTCACACATGAACACGAAGCAGATAGTGATGGGCCGGATAACGAGCTTTCCACTCCCGCAAATGAGAGGTCGTTCAACGACCCAGGCGTTCACTGACCTGCCTCCTATACCTGCAACCTCAGCCCCGCCTCTTGGCACCATCTTCACAGAGGGACACGCAGCCAACTCGCCACATCCTGACCTCACATTCCTCTCTGTCCGCTTTAGGTGACGCACTTGGAAGAAGCATAGCTACCACAGACACACATTATTCAAAAGGCATTTACCTTTGGCCAATTCTAATTTGTCCCCGCAGTTTTATATGTATATATGTATATACATGTATATATATTTATATAACCATATACTATAAGGGAATAGTCGGATTATCGTTAAATTAGCTGCCGGATTTACTTGCTCCTAAATATGATACACTTTTGATCACCGACCAGAGTGTATGCACCACAATGTCCAGTGACTATTGATACAGTTAAGATTACCAGAAACTGTTTAGATTTATGGAGGCTTATATTCTACTTCACCTTGGCATAATATATATAGGAAACGTATGTCGGTCTAATTTCATTCTAAAGGTATCAACGTCTGCGAATCGTACTTGTTTTAGTATGCCATAGAGTCAAATGACACTTTGTACACCAGCCACTTAAACACTGCAATGCATCTCATGGAGGCGTATTTTATTTCCACCTTCAGGTATTTTTTCTTAATTAATCATGTTAAACGGGATGAGATAAAATCCACTCGATGAGAATAATTTGGTCTGTACTCCACCTCGTTTGACCACAGAGTAACTCAGTCAGCTTCGCTTCGTGAATTACTCTTCGGTCAGACTCAGTGGAGTACGGACCAAGATATTTTCATTTTTTAGTTTCCTTCTAAGTACTAACATTTACGTATGCTGGCACTTATGTATATAAGTACTTACATGTACATATGTATGGTCCTTATATACATATATATATACATATTTATTCATATGTGCTTGTGTACGCAGGTACATGTACTTATATATTGTGTATGTATATTCGCACTTACATATATGTTGCTACTTACATGTCTGTACACACATACATATAGCTACTTAGATATACATATGTACGTAGGTACCTACATTTACGTATATATGTAGGTACATGTATACAGGTATTTACATGTCTGTTTGCAAATTCACTCACAATATATGTATAGTCATACTAAGGGAAAATGTGATTTCCTGACTATACATACAGAGCTAGCTTACGGTAAGCACCATGTATTCTTGGGAGAATCAATGCAATTTTTACATTGAATGGCAATATCGGAAAATATTGAATTTTATAAAGCTCACAGTATTTTTGGATTCTGAAAATGAATTACCTATTCTAGGCCTGATCCCATACTCTGGGAATTCTGCATTTAGCATAATTGAAATGATAAGATTCCTGAATGTGAGGGTTTCCAGAGGCTTATGATGCCCCAAGAGAATTCGTGACCTTTCTTGCTCAATAAACACAGTGGGTTTATGGCTATTTGGAGCAACTATGGTAAATATTCAAATGTAGACAAGAATTGAGTCTTTGGGATGGGAATCCTGAATCTGGTAGAGAGAATTATCAGGTAATTATTTACATTATGTCCGTAGAAGATTAAACCTAAGATAATTGTTAGGTTAGTTGGACAGATTTGCTCCCTTCTCACTAAAACAGAGGGTGGGTAAAACCTCAATGATATGAGGATGGTTTCTTTGAGCCTCACACTCAGCATGAGAAAACTGTTATGATCTATTGACTTTTTCTGAGCCTTTAAACAACATAAACACGTTTCATGCTGCATAAGATTTCTCATAGCCTTTTTTAGAAAATGAGATAACAGTTAATGATTCGCAAGAATCCCCTTAGACTCGTTAAAGACACAAGACTGCTGTTATAATACATGTATGAATTTCTTTTGATGTCGTCTGACATTAAATATTCAGTGTATATTCAATTTGTCCTCTCAGCAGATGGTTTCTGGTGTTACTCGTCGGTTTTCTTCGTCTTTAGTGCGACTTAGGCGCCATGTAACACTTGTTTTCACTACTGTGCTGCATTTCGAACTGTCACTAGGCAAACATTGGATACTCGTAAGTTTAGTACATCTGATGTGCGTTGAGTGTTCAAAAATAACTAGCTTTGATATTCTTCAATTATGTCTCACTCTGTGAATCTTTGTATTATGATGTGCACAATTGGGAATTTTGACAACTCCAGTTTTAAAGTTTCCCATTTAGCGTTGTTATTATATGCTTTTGTATAACGTTGTAAGAAGCATTTTGTTACAATGTAACTAATAAAAGTATGAATGTTATGTACGTCTGTATTACCTCATCATTAAACAGGAATGCATTTTTCTTAAACATAGACATAAGAGTTTGCTGAATATCCATTCAAATTTCAAAATCCTTTTATGGTTGATGCATTGATATATAAGATATTGGTTGGTTGATGGATTTGTATGCTCTATCATTAATCATATTAGTGTCATATCACGGAGATATTGAATCAATAAGATAAAAGTGTCAGACAAACAGGAAACACCCTGGGATGGCTGAGCCTTGTGCCTCGACGGCCCTGATCTGCAGTCCAACGAAGCACGCGATTGCGACTGTATTACTAAAGGTAGCACCTAGATCACAGGCCTATTGCAGCAAAAATTATCGCAAGCTTAATGTCGGCGAATATTTCGGCAGGCATATCTACCAGGAATTAAAAAATGTACGTGGTCACTGCACGGTCGTCAGAGAATATCGCAAAGTTTTGAGCTAATGCATAATGGTAAAGAACTGTTACATGGACCGAGTGTCTGGCTGATGGTAATCAAGAGTTGACTCATATATATATATATATATATATATATATATATATATATATATATATATATATATATATATATATATATATATATATATATATATATATATATATATTCACTCTCATATCGGAGAATGCCTCCTCCGCAAGTATCACGGATACAATTGTTATCTTGGCCAGCGAGAGCCCTTGCTACAGCTAAATAGCTCCCGCTGGCTCTGTGACAGTGAAAGTTATAAATGTAGGTATCGCTGCTTTAGTATGACAGTCACTATCTCTCCAGTCATAAAACGGCCACTGTGATAGCTCCTGAGATACTCTAGGCTTCAGTAAGACGGGCCCCCGTGCTAGGAGTAGTTCTAATATACCACTTCATTGCTTGGTCACTAATATTAACATACAGGCCTACCTATTCAGCGTATACATAGGGCTTGTTTCAGTAGTCAGCTTGTGGTGTTCTATTGGAAAAGTGAGGCATACCCAATACACCATGGCCTTTGTCACCCAGGGCAGAACCCAGTCACAACTGCTGATCAGGCACTTTATGAAAACAGATCCAAAGGAAGTAGCCTGATTATAGAGAGGAGAAGTCTAGCATATTCGGTGGACTTCACATGGAAAAGACTGTCCTGAGGTCAGCAGTACTTATTAAAAGGCAATGGCTGGAGCAGTGGTATTTCTGAAGCTGGGGTAGCTTCCTGTCTTTTCTTACAGCATAAAGTGTCAATAAGACAATGCTGGTGCCTATACATCTTACAGCCATGAGGAATTTAATATATCTACCTTTAAAAACTAGTGTGATCAGTGGAGACTTAAAAATATACACTTCCAGTTCTTGAAGTTGGTGTTGGATATGTAGCTTGTTACAGTCACACTCATTCGCTCATTCAGGCAAGGAAACATTGCTCTGTATTATGAGACAATTTCAGAACTAGTCCCCTGCTTTTTCACAAAACAATTTGAATTATGGCTGATATGATGTCCTTTGAGCAACTGCATCGAAATGTAGCAAGGGAGTTACAAAAGGGCTACTTTGTTGTTCACTAGTCCAGAAGACGGTTCTATGCAATGGCACTTGACCAGGCCCATGAACAAAACAATATAGTCATTAAGAGTGATGGAAGAGCAATTGCGTACTTTGGCACTGGAGGTGAATGGTGACTGGACCTGAAGTGTCTAATTGCCGAATATATCATTTCAGATGTGAAAGGTGCATCTGTTGGTGACAGACATCATGAACAAATTTTGATCAGCCAGAAGTCTTCTTTGGAATTAGGAGCTCTGTTCACTCTGGATATAGGCAACCTTTCCTAGATGAGCCACATACAATTAGCCTTATTTCATGGACAATGTTGATGTGTTTCTCATGTTTTCTGAGTCTCCTTGAGGCAGTAAATTCCACATGAAAAATATTTCCTCTTATATTTTTCCTTACCCCAATTGACATCCCTGTTGCTGGAAATAATGATTAATAAGCACAGAACATGCAGAGAACATACTTATGATATAATATTCAGCATTATTGGGTAAATGAAATAATAAAGATAAGGATGAGGCGTCATATCACTTGATAACCCACAGGGCTCTGCCACAGACTCGCCTGTAAAGGCTTTAAAATAAGAATTTCCCAGGTCCTCCCTCACTTAGTAGCAAGTAGCAAGCTTCATACAGTCTAAAAGTCATAGCTGACTGAAATTCATCAAGTAAAAGACTAGTCAAGAGACGGAACCAGAGGGAGAATGAAGCTTCAGATCAAGCAGCCAAAAACGCATTAAGCAACAGAGTTGGAGCCCACACAGTTCCTCGTACAGACCTGAAACCAATGGCCAAGGAGCACATTCAAAAGACTTGGGAGATGGTCAGGAACTGCACCAGAGACAACAAACTACATAAAATTGTAGCAGCTACTAGGAAAGACAACCTGACAAGAACTGAACAGGTGAAACTGACCCATCTGTGGACCAGTCACACCAAACTGACACACGGGCACTTCCTGAGAGGTGAATTAGCACCTGTGTGCGAGACATGCAACAATCCTGTGTAGAACATCTCATGCTACATTGTCAGGCCACAAAGAAGAGCAGGAAAAATTCCTAAAGAATGTAACAGCAATCCGCAGTGTTTTCCATAGCACTGGCAAGAGAGAAGGCCCTGACTTTCATAAGGAATGTAAGAGCCTTTTATCGATATCTGAAGGTATATAGGAATAGGGAAACCAAGTACCGGTGAGCAAAAGTCAAAGTTACTCGGTGAGGACTGGAAAAATTACTGCCCGCAGCTGACGCCTTTGGCAGTAATTTTACCGGTCCTCACCTCGTAACTTTGAACTTTTGCTCACCGGAACATAATTTCCCTCTATTCCCATATTGGAGGTGACTCAAAGTAAACATTGTGTGTTTGAAGGTACATGGGTCATGAGGAACCACATTTGTCATGAATTAATCGATGTTTTAGTCTGAAAGCTTGTCAATAAAAATGGCGGCAGTGGATATAACCAGTTTCTGATCGAGTTTTAGATATCTTTGACTTGAAGGTACTAAGCCATCACATCGAAAAGCAGAAACGCAGTACTTATCCCTTATTCATATCATAAGGGTAAAACACATGTGTAGTAACGAGGACCGAGAATGTATTGCGTGCTGCAAACTGAAATAGTTGAAAGGATGAGGGGGTCATAAATCACAGAAAGTGAGCTTTTGGCATTTTTGGACTTCCGCTGGCCCCCATTCTTAAGATATCCATTATATCATGATTTTTCTTTTCTTATATCATCGGGGTCGATGAGGTCTTGATGTTATATATAAGTTTTCATGATCGAATATCCATATTTAAGGTGCCAGATGCCTAAAATTGGCTAAAACCGACCCGGAAATGGCGAAAAAATGAATAAGAGTGCCATAATTAATAGAATTATGGAAAAATGGCAGAAGATATATGTGGTTCCTTATCTTTTAACTATAGTGTGATGTCTCACAGTCAATTTGGAGCAAATATTGAATCAGTGGAATGTTTTTTTCTACATTTTTGAGGAAATTCAAATTTTGTAAACGGTATGTCCAGGCGATAATTCAGCAGAATATCAACCTACCCCTTATTACCCATAATGCGTTTTGGTTCAAATTTGCAATTAGAAATTAAACCATAGGTGGTATTATATGTGTACCAAAAAAAAAGTGGAATTCCTCTGCAATCTTTTTCCTGAGGGTCTTATAAGTGGTTTCCATGAAAAATGTCCAAATTTCTCGTCCGGACACACAATTCAGATTAATGCCCATTGTGTCTGCAATTGTTGTATTTAACTATCCTAACTGTGTTAGGTCATCATCCCCCACATGTACCTAACTGCCAAATATATAGTTCATTTCCTTCTCGGTCATACTGCAGAACAGCAGGTGGAAATAACCCTTATGTCCGGGCGAGTCAATGTCCGGGCGAGTGACACCTGAGTAATGTTTTTCAAATACGCCGTTTTTATTAGTTTTGATAGAAAAAACTTGACCATTTTGGCCACCAATAGGACCAGTAGGAGTAACTACTACATTGTCCCTCCACCATACTGCCCTTCCATCATACTGCCCCTCTACTATACTGTCCCTCCACCATACTGCCCCTTTACCATACTGCTCCTCCACCATACTGCCCCCCAACATAACTTCCCCTCTACTATACTGCCCCTCCACCATACTGCCCCTCTACCATACTGCCCTTTCACCAAACTGCCCCTATACTATACTGTCCCTCCACCATACTGTCCATCCACCATACTGCCCCTCCACCATACTGCCCCTTTACCATACTGCCCCTCTACTATACTGCCCCTCAACATAACTTCCCCTCTACTATACTGCCCCTCCACCATACTGCCCCTCTACCATACTGCCCTTTCACCAAACTGCCCCTATACTATACTGTCCCTCCACCATACTGTCCATCCACCATACTGCCCCTCCACCATACTGCCCCTTTACCATACTGCCCCTCTACTATACTGCCCCTCAACATAACTTCCCCTCTACTATACTGCCCCTCCACCATACTGCCCCTCTAACATACTGCTCCTCCACCATAATGCCCCTCAACATAACTTCCCCTCTACTATACTGCCCCTCCACCATACTGCCCCCCTACCATACTGCCCCTCCACCATACTGCCCCTCCACCATACTGCCCCTCTACTATACTGTCCCTCCACCATGATACTGCCCCTCACCAATGCTGCCCCTTTAACATGCTGCCCCTCTACAATGCTGTCCCTCCACCATACTGTCCCTCTAAATTACTGTCCCTCCACCATACTGCCCCTTTACCATACAGCTCCTCCACCATACTGCCCCTCTACCATACTGTCCCTCCACAATACTGCCCCTTTACCATACTGCCCCTCTACTATACTGCCCCTCAACATAACTTCCCCTCTACTATACTGCCCCTCCACCATACTGCCCCTCTACCATACTGCCCTTTCACCAAACTGCCCCTATACTATACTGTCCCTCCACCATACTGTCCATCCACCATACTGCCCCTCCACCATACTCCCTTTTACCATACTGCCCCTCTACTATACTGTCCTTCCACCATACTGCCCCTTTACCATACTGCCCCTCTACTATACTGCCCCTCAACATAACTTCCCCTCTACTATACTGCCCCTCCACCATACTGCCCCTCTAACATACTGCTCCTCCACCATACTGCCCCTCTAACATACTGCTCCTCCACCATAATGCCCCTCAACATAACTTCCCCTCTACTATACTGCCCCTCCACCATACTGCCCCCCTACCATACTGCCCCTCCACCATACTGCCCCTCCACCATACTGCCCCTCTACTATACTGTCCCTCCACCATGATACTGCCCCTCACCAATGCTGCCCCTTTAACATGCTGCCCCTCTACAATGCTGTCCCTCCACCATACTGTCCCTCTAAATTACTGTCCCTCCACCATACTGCCCCTTTACCATACAGCTCCTCCCCCATGATACTGCCCCTCCACCATACTGCCCCTCTACCATACTGTCCCTCCACCATACTGCCCCTTTACCATACTGCCCCTCTACTATACTGCCCCTTAACATAACTTCCCCTCTACTATACTGCCCCTCCACCATACTGCCCCTCTACCATACTGCCCTTTCACCAAACTGCCCCTATACTATACTGTCCCTCCACCATACTGTCCATCCACCATACTGCCCCTCCACCATACTCCCTTTTACCATACTGCCCCTCTACTATACTGTCCTTCCACCATACTGCCCCTTTACCATACTGCCCCTCTACTATACTGCCCCTCAACATAACTTCCCCTCTACTATACTTCCCCTCTACCATACTGCCCCTCTAACATACTGCTCCTCCACCATAATGCCCCTCAACATAACTTCCCCTCTACTACACTGCCCCTCCACCATACTGCCCCCATACCATACTGCCCCTCCACCATACTGCCCCTCCACCATACTGCCCCTCTACTATACTGTCCCTCCACAATGAAACTGCCCCTCACCAATGCTGCCCCTTTAACATGCTGCCCCTCTACAATGCTGTCCCTCCACCATACTGTCCCTCTAAATTACTGTCCCTCCACCATACTGCCCCTTTACCATACAGCTCCTCCCCCATGATACTGCCCCTCCACCATACTGCCCCTCTACCATACTGTCCCTCCACCATACTGCCCCTTTACCATACTGCCCCTCTACTATACTGCCCCTTAACATAACTTCCCCTCTTCTATACTGCCCCTCCACCATACTGCCCCTCTACCATACTGCCCTTCCACCATACTGCCCTTTCACCACACTGCCCTTCTACTATACTGTCCCTCCACCATACTGCCCCTCCACCATTCTGCCCCTCTACTATACTGTCCCTCCACCATGATACTGCCCCTTTAACATGCTGCCCCTCTACAATGCTGTCCCTCCACCATACTATCCCTCTACAATACTGCCCCTCCACCATACTTTCCCTGTACTATAATGTCCCCATAAGGTACAGTATGGTTTGAGTCAGTATGGTTCAGGGCAGTGAGGTTGAGGGGCAGTATGATTTAAGGGCAGTATAGATTAAGGGTAGTATGGTTGAGAGGCAGTATGGTAGAGGAGCAATTTGGTGTAAGGGCAGTAACCTTGAGAGGGAGTATTGCTGAGGGACAGTATGGTGGTTGAGGGGCAGTATGGGTGAGAGGCAGTACAGTTGAGGGACAGTATGGGTGAGGGGCAGTATGGGTGAGGGGCTGTATGGTAGAGGGGCAGTATGGTAAAGGGGCAGAATGGTGGAGGAGCAGTATTGTAGATGGGCAGTATGGTGGAGCGACAGTATTGTAAGGGGTTAGTATAGTGGAGGGTCAGTATGGCACAGTTGAGGGGCAGTATGGGTGAGGGGCAGTATGGGTGAGGGGCAGTATGGGTGAGGGGCAGTATGGGTGAGGGGCTGTATTGTAGAGGGACAATATGGTAAAGGGGCAGTATGGTGGAGGGGCAGTATTGTAGATGGGCAGTATGGTGGAGGGACAGTATTGTAAGGGGGCAGTATAGTGGAGGGGCAGTATGGTACAGGGACAGTACGTTAGAGGGGCAGTTTGGTGGAGGAGCAGTTTGACAAAGGGACATTATAGTAGAGGGGAAGTATGGTGGAGGGGCATTATTGTAGAGGGACAGTATGGTGGAGGGACAGTATTGTAGAGGGGCAGTATGTTAAAGGGGCAGCATCGTTGAGGGACAGTATCATTTATGGGCATAATGGTTGTGAGTTTGTACTGGGGGAAACTTGTCAGAAACTGCCCCTAAGCATACTTCCCCAAATGTCTGGTCGAGTGACCATGTATGGACTCCTAGAGCCCCCTATGCACCAAGAGAGAGTAGATAAAGTATTTCTTAGTCAAATATAACAAGCCATATAACAGTAAACTTAATTTGAACCACCCCCCTAACCCCTATGGGGCTAAATGGTATATAAACGGAAAAATGTCCGCCCGAGCGACATTTCACATAATTACAAGGTCTTTTCAATGGGATTTCTCAGGTTTTCACAGATTTCTGCCCCACTAAAGCTATATACTGCCTCAAAGTGTGTCCCCTGGGGATTTTATGTTGTCAAATATAACAAGCCACATAACAGTAAACTTATTTTGAACCACTCCCTTAACCCCTATGGGGCTAAATGGTATATAGACGGAAAAATGTCCGTCCGAGTGACATTTCACATAATAATAAGGTCATTTCAATGGGATTACTCAGGTTTTCACAGATTTTTGCCCCACTAAAGCTATATACTGCCTGAAAGTGTGTCCCCTGGGGATTTTCCTCCATATAATTGATAGTGCCTACCTAACTCTGTACTCCTGTTAACCTAAACGACAAGTAATGTATATTTAGGGACCTAGAATTAAGGTAAAATACTTGTCATACCCCTGTAAGAAACAACTCAGTGCAAAGGAAGATACTCATTAATGTCCCAGTCACACTGGCGTAAAAAACGGCGTTTTCCCGTGTACGCACGTCTACATTCTTCTACGCATTTTGGAATCTCAAAATACGCCGCAAAACGCCGCAGTACGCGGAGATGCGTAAAGGAAAGTCGAAATGCGCCGAAAAACGCCACAATGCTTACAGAAGCGTAGACAAGCGTTGATGAACGTTGAGAAGCGTTCTCGAGCGTTAAAGCAAAGCAAATAATACGTTCTAAATCCGTTCCAAATCCGTAGCTAATACGTGGTCCCCATCAATTCAAAAATTTTACGCCAGTGTGACTGGGGCATAACACTTACCAGAACACCCAACCCTTAGACACACTTCAACAAGAAATATTAGAAATGGGCAGTAAAATCATATCACAAATTTTATGGCTGCCCCTCAAAAGGAAAACACCCAAATGTCACTCGCCCGGACATCGTTTTGAGGGTGTATAGGTTCACTGAGTTGCCATAGCAACGGTTTTCATATTTAACTTAGAACATTTCATGAGCAGGTGACCCAATACCTATACATTACCCACAAGAAAGACCTTTCAGATACTCCAAGGTTTATTCACAGATCCCCCATTTCACACCAGAGCCCCATATGCACACTTTCTATGATTCATGACCTTAAAAGAACAAGTGTGCAGAGTATGGGCATCCATGGGCAACAGACAAGGCAGATCTCTCTGCATAGAGGGAATATAGATAGAAAATGTATTTTTGCCACTGAAACTCCTCTTTATCCCACCAATAATGTGTCCACACAACACGGGTTATATAAGCTCGGTATGGAGGATGTCCAGCTGAATTCAAATGCATATATATATAAATGGAGTTATACATGTATATAGAAATACATGTAACTGCTTGAAACCCTTCAAATCCAATGGCAGCAGACGTATAGTTCTATTGATTCACATAGGAGGCGCTGCAGTCAGGTCCTTTGTTTCATCATAATCACGAGATTATCAGCCAATCCTCTACAATTGAGTGAATGACCCCTCATGATGTCTCTACGTTTGTTATAATCGGGTTGTCAACAAATAATTCCTGTATACAGAGAAAGCAGATTTGATATTAATGAGCATGGTCGTCTTATTGTAGTGTGGCAATACCATACAATATTAGTCATTGCTATTGGCTGCTTAACCATATCAAACCTAGTCAATGATAGCATGACGTAATTTATGGACATGCGTCTCGTGAAAGAACTTTGCAGCTCAGAAAATCCCTTAACTTAATGAAAGTTAATGATAAAAAGGGACTGATGCCGTATGTATCAATATTTATAAGTAGAAATGTGGACATCTGTGCTACTTTGGCTAAACGTTCAGGAAATGAATTTCATACTCTCAAAATGTATTCTTAAGTCACACACAGATTGTCTAATCAGAATACTGTGGCTTTCCCTTGTATCCTCTAAAAGAATTATGCTTTTCAATAATGGGTGAATCTCAAATACCAGATACAGTGGGTGGGAGTTCTCTACAATCCCATTGACTTAACATAGGTCTGCCGTATACAAAGAGGAGTCACTTAATACAGTTAAGGTGCTGAGACAGAATTGTGTTGGTGTAGGTTCATTTATCACCATTCTGCACATTATGATGTTATCTCTAGTCTAGGCTTATGGACCATCGATCATTATAACGGAAATCTCACAGCAAACACAATTAATTAGAAGGACTGGCTGACCAAACAGTTCGTGGAGGAGGAGGGCATGTCTGCAGGCGCTGAGTGACTGAAACCGCTATATCACCATGTGTAACTCTCTCACTTATAGATCACCAACTGTTCACACAACCTATGCCGGACCACCTCTTGCCAGGTGTGTATGTGGATATACTCATATTTACCGCTCCAGTCTCGGAATGGGCTCGCCAAAGTACATAGGAGCTTGAATCGATGCTGAGACAACGTAACGAGTAAGAGCCAAGCCTATTGTGGTGACCTGCTCTGTGTGAATCGAGCAGATGGGAGAAGCGTGCTGTATGTGCATGGAGACGCGTGTTGAGGGAGGGTGGATGGAGTTACTTTAGTAGTTATGGTTGGCAGCTGAATACACACCTCATATGACACTCGGTGGCAGAGTACACCTCACTGCCAGCCTGATATGACACTATCAGTGGATGACTGTACACCTCACTATCAACCTAATATGAACCTCACTGGACTAGCACACACCTCACTCTCAGCCTGGTATTTATATAAAACACTCACTGGTCGAGTATACACCGCAATGCCAGCCTGAAACGACACTCAGTGGTTGAGAACACAACTCACTACCAGCCTCACATGGGGCTCACTGGAAGACGATACACTTCATTGCGAGCCTTAAGTTGAGAACTCAGTGGTCAAGCGCAGACACCACTGCCAGCCTCATGCATTGCACTCAGTGGTCCATGACAGACTTCATTGCCAGACTGATATATGACACTCAGTAGTCAGGTACACACCACACTGCAAGCCTGGTGTATTATAACTGTGGCTGAGAGCATACTGAAAGATTATCTTGATATATATGACACTAGTATACCCCTAACCATCACTTTAATATATGGCACTCAGTTGACAATACCTACCTGATTACCACTCTATTATCTCAGTGATCAAGAACAACTCTGTGGCTAAGAGAACACAGAGAACACTTGCTTGATATAGGGGACTCATTGGTCAAGTACAAATATCTTAATATCAGTTTAACATATGGCACTCAGTGGACAGCAGCACACCTCACTACCGGGTTGGTATACCGAACTGAGTGGTCGAGTACGTCTCAATATCAACGAGTGGATATGTTGAGGTGTTAATGTAGAGGAAGAAAGTGAGGGACTTATTCTGTCAAGCAAATGCACTTGCCAGAAAGGACTGAAGTGACTTCACCTATTGGAACCCAATATTGGAGATTCAACAAGGATCGGGTCACTCAACCCACCCTCAGCGTGACCACCACCTATTAGTGCCCTACCCACCACCACCAACCCCCTCCCCCACCCATACCCCCAGCCTCCCCCGGCTTAACGAACGTCACAGTGTGTTACTGACGGATTATGGGCCGTGAATGAGCAGGGAAAACATGCAGAGCCCGCCACAGGCAGACGCGCGCTCCCTAAGTAGCACTTTCAGTCAATGCACTGCACAGTTTGGTATTTGTTTCTTGTGTTGAAGATCGCGGTTGAAGATTACAGGCCGCTAGCGATCAGCGTCACCTCGCTTCTGCTGGTAGTTGGTGAACAGTGTTTGCTCTAGGAGAGACTTGGTGCTCACACTTCTCGACGCAATTTACGCCTACCAGAAGCAGCTCGGGTCATATATCACGTAACCCCGCACATCATCTCTCACGTCGTCCAACCCTCCATCATGGAGGACGGATTTTCCTCCTTCAGCGCCACGCAATTAGGCATAGGTACATGGACAGAAGACAGTTCCTGCACGCTACAAACCAATGACCAGCGGAGAGTCTCGTGCCGTCCACATCCGGTCGGCGTCATTGAGACGCTGATTCCTGGAGATCACTATTATCACCTCCACCAGCAAGAGATTACCAGAGCGATTCCTCCCAATTACTTACAATCTTCCAGAGACAATGCGCATATACAAGCAGAAGTAAAAGTGGTACCAGATATTTCCCAGCGTATAGATCCGGCCGGACGCACGGGACCGGAAGTGGTGGCAGAAACAGTAAATGACGAAGAGACCCGCTCACAATGGGAATCAAGTCGGCTTCAAGGTGGTCATGTGACCACCATATACGTTCCTGCACCAGATGTGGAAGACCCCCGACTTCCTGTTCTGGACGGCATTGCGGGGCCCATTCCTCCTCACTTCCGGTACAGTCGAACGCCGTCATTGACCCCGCTGTCGTCCCTTGCGCCAGTCACGCCCCCGCACGGACCGGACAGACAGGAAGAGGCTGAGCATACTGATCGTAGGATCGCAGGCAGAGATAGTCCAAGTAGGTTGTTCTTAATAGCCGTTTTACCGTTCAGCGCACCTTGCGGTGGACTGTTTAGTTAAAGACAAATGCGGGTAGTTGGGTGATTTCTAAATTCTATTGAGTTTTGCAAATAACTCCGGATGATAAAAGTTCCATATATCAGTAAATAGAAAATGCAAAAAAAATGGCATGTCACAATACTAACTTCTATGGGAGGGCCATCTGAAAATGTAAGTGCTTAACTATTGGTGCCTATGGGAAAATGCAATATTTTGACTTTGTGGCTAGATGACACTGATTTTCTATTGCTATATTTAAATGATTCTAGATTCTGATAGTTGGGAACATATACAAATGAGAAATGCTAAAAAAATACTATGTCACCATGCTAACTTCTATGGGAAGGCCATCTGAAAAGATAAGTGCTGAACTATTGGTGTCTATGGGAAAATGCTACATTTTCATGATACCAGATGGCAGGACCAGTGTAAACTGAGTAGCAACAGTGATACCTACCCGCATTTGTCTTTAAGCCGTCGCTCGTGCAGACATCGCTCAGTCTGGCTTCTTGACAATGCAATTTAATGGATTCACACCTAGATTGGGAACAATGGGTGTGTGCGCAGGGCTGTTGTTTTCAGCAAGCAAGTATAAAGGCCTGGCTCCACTGGAGCTACTGAATCATCCCATGCTTTTTAGGGGCTGTCCATAAATTATGTCACACTTAGGGGGGTGGGGGGGAGGTGTATTGAAAAGTGTGACACAGCCCGAAAATCTTGGGGGGGGGGGGGGGTGTCCAGAGTTGTGTGACAGAACACGCATCACCTAATTCTGAGTACATGTACAGTCAGTACATGTGCTACAAGTGGTTAAGTGTAACTGCAGAGAGTTCTGTTACATTAGGAAGAGTTCCTGTTTCTGATCAATGAGGACAGGTTTCTGCAAGAGATTCAAGATGCCTATTACCACATTTTCACCTGATTTTGGCTGATTATGGTATCCAGCACTACCCACTGACTATTTGACACTTTTGGGCAGATAATAGGTGTGATAGCGATAACAATCTCAGGTCAATGATATCTTAGTTACATCTTAGATATATCAAATATTTGATCCCTAAGGATGTTGCCATCAAACTAGTAAAGCAGATCATATCAAACAATTCTAAATAATTGTTTATGCATAACAGTAGGAATATGGCGGGCAAAAGAGTCTCTAATGAAAAAAACTGGAAAATAAACCCATTATCGGTAAGGAGAGGACAACATCCATCAAAGTTGATTCACTAATGGAGTAAGGGTCTTAATAATGTAATTGATACTGATACTAAAACTAGACAGGAAGCAAAATCACTCTTAAAGTAAAGAAACCCTGTACTGAACAATTTAAGACATCGCCTGTATACATAAAGGTATGTTATTATGGAACCAGTTACCCCTTGTAATCCATAGTGGAAACAAAAAACTTTAAGCAGGTTATCATAAAGTATCTAGATCTAAACTATGATATTCAATGTGATGTTCAAGGGAAGGTTACATACCAGACTTCAATTACTGTCCTATACATGTATTGTCCCGTTAAGGTCTTGTCATGGTTACATATCTGTATTATGTTCTGTGTTACTTATCAAACATGTAAATATTAATGGCTATACTCCCTTAATATGGATTATGTGTACTGCTTTAAAACTATGTGATAGGATTCAACAAACAATGTCTAATTTTATATTATATCAGTTATCTTACAACTAGCTACATGAAAAAACACCCACTGCAGGTGAATGTTACCTCTTGATCTGAATTAAAAAAATTGAAAAGTTTTTCTCTGTACCATTAACCCTTCCTTACCAGAAGCCTTTACTTTGAGTCTGTTAAAGGTACAAAATTGAAACTTTCATTCTTAATTATGTAAGACATGCGCTTTCTATTAGAAGCATTATTTTTTTATGAGAACATTCTATTATCTTTTTTGTGGTGATTTTTAGGGGTCAAAGTAGGCTGGTTTCAGTCAATGTACCCCTTCACCTACCCCACCCCTCCTTGCCACGATACAGGGACTGGTAAAATCTGTAATGGTATCTGGTTTCTGGTGTGACGTAGTGCCACGCATGCCCGGCACTCTCGCTGAAGAGGTCGTAAGCTCAACTTATTAGAAAATCCGCTAGGATGACCTCTATCTAGTAGATATCTCCCAATCAGCAATCTCTCTTTCTAGTTGTTTGAATCTGGAAATGTTAAATTAAGGTGGGAGAGGGAGTAGATGATTAAACTCAGATTATTGAGATACTATTTTCCAGACACAATTAGTTTTTGTAGGCATATCTATTCATCAGATTGACAAAAACTCAGATGGATAAATGGGGTGGGGGAAGGGAGTGATAAAAATGGGGGAAAAGATAAAAAAGAAACTAGCTCTGAAGGAAGGCTGCAGAAAATGTTTCCTCAGATAGTAATTAGGCCATAAGGCCAAGTAACTAAGGGAATGATCAATATTAAGGGGAAATAGAATTAGCTTTATGGTATTATTTTGGAAACCCAGACTTTAAAGGCTGGTCTCCCAGTCCAAAGTTTGGCCACAGGCAGGATCTATTGGTCTGATAACATAGCATCCAGGGAACTGGAGAGGGGGAGGGGGACAGGTAAAAGAAAGTGTAAAGCTATAGGGAGCGGCTGCGGTTACACTTTACAGGCATTTTAGGGAGTGGAAATCATGTTTTTCATCCTGAATAGTATCTGCATGTGTTTGTTGAATAGGATATTGAAAAGGATATGGGGCTATAAGTAGCTAAAACATAACATACAGTCTGTAGTGTGTTTTCACTTCTCATTCTGCGAAAATGTTCAAGCAGTAAAACAATGTGAACCACTTTTGGTAATCTATAGATAGAATAATGTTATGTCTATGAATTTTACTTCTGTATTCTAATATTCTTAAACTATATATTAAGATATTATATTTTTCACTGTACATAACCCCCTTAGAATATTCTGAATTGGTCATTTTAACATTCTAGATTAGGCCAAAGGTCAGATATAGAAGTTGAATGGACAAATAAAATAGGCTTACTTTATTGTGCCATGGTGTATCAGCAATGAAATAAGTTAAAAGGTTAGATGCACAATGAAGTGATCAAGTGCAAGTGATCAAAAGGTGTATGACATGATGTGATATTAAACCTTCAGTTATGTTTTTTCTATTTACATAAAATTAATATAATATTTTTGGCAAATGTTAAAGGACGTTGTCAAAGGTCACCAGGAGCAGCTAATGTAGGGCCTAAGGGTTCTTGATCTAATCTATGATTTTGATTAAAACTAATGTAGAACAGAATCACATTCTCTCTATAATTGGCTATTGATTTATATTCAAAGAAAATAATTTTCAGATCAAGGTGACTTATACAGTACAGGTCCACACATTCTGGATTAAGAAAGCAAGCTGACCTATTTCGGTAAACTAGATAACAGATCTATGTAGGTCATGATGTGTGGGAGAGCTTGTGAGCAGTTACCTCTAATCTGACTGTAGAGGTACCACGCTTGAAACTGTAGGTAAGCCCAGTCACAAGGTACATGCAAATATATATGTGAACCACTCCCTTTGCGATGCATTTAAAATACATTTAAAGAATTCAATTTTTCATCAAAAAGAATGATATTGGTTGCCATGGAAACCAAAAATGTAAAAGACAGACTACAGATAGATTCTACTTATCATATGAGAATAGAATCCCAGGTTTCAAAAGAATCTAACAAGGCAGCACAAAATAATGAACTTCCAAACTTGACATGCTTCTTTACTAGATAACCCCATGGGAGACACTTCCTCTCTTGCTAGATATTGGATGAAAATGTTGTGTTGAGTATTTCAGTTTCTTTAGCAAACTGAGGCTCCAAAGTGGTGTGCATCATCAGTGGATTGTCCCAACTTAGTATCCTTACCATTATAGCCAAGATATATGACAGTATTATCAAATGACTGCCATGTCCTTGAAAAACTGTTAAGAAATTCAATTTGTTGTGAAAAAGAATTAAACTGGTTGCCATGGCAACCGAAAAATGTTAAAAAACAGATAGAATTTACATATCATATAAGAATAGAAGCCCAATTATAAAAAGAATCTAACACAGCATTATGAAATAACAAACTTCCAAACTAGACACATATTTTTACCAGATAACCCCATGGGAGGCTGGTAAGGAAAGGGTTAAGCAATATGGCACCACATGAGGATATTTTAGCTCGCCAATTAAATGTATCTGGATACATTTAATCAGTGACAGACTGCAGTTTCACACTCTCAATTCTTCAGTGGTCAACTCATGAAAAAGAGGGCCTTTCCCTATGTGATGATGATCTCTACCATAACCCTATTTCACATATAGGAATCCCACCAGTTTGTCTATTGGAAATATGTACTCAGCTGTAGCTTAGGAAGAGATTATCTTCAGGTTTTGAAATAAAAAAAGTTTTGCGCCTGCTGGATTGTCTCCGCTTTCCCAGTGGGGTGTGGGGGACAGATTTGTGCGGCAGATTGCACATCTTTACATTGATTTATCTTCAGGTTTCTCTGTGAGATAGAAATCATACTCCCCCAACCAATGAAGTAAATGCTTAGCAATAAGGTGGAAATGGTCTGTTGATGGGGTTGATGATTGTGCACAGAATTTAAAGAGAAGTACAGAATCTAAAGAGAAGTACAGGGTATGCTAGACAGGCCTCAGTCCCTGCATCCTTCCACCTACCCCACCCCTCCTCTCCTCGATACAGGATTTGATTCCTGGACCAGTCACACTGCAACATACTATGTTTTAGTTTTTTCGAATCATGAATGACCATAATGAAAGACTTCAGCAAGTCTAAGGGTATGCCACACTTATGCGATGGAATCATTTCAGCGCATGTGGCACCAATTTGGTCGAAAATAGATCACCTCTAGCACAAGATATCTACTAAAATCAGTGTATCATTCATATGACAGCAGCAAAAGAGATAATATACCTTTAATAAGTCCTCAAAGCTATTGCTCGTGGCTGCCGTTATTTGAAGCAGCAAAAATAAGAAATCATATATCTACCCTTCTAAATGTTTTTATTATACTGGAGTTGCTGTTAGGGGTCAAGAAAATAGAACATGAAGGCAAAGCTGAGAACGAAAAATAAACTAAGATAAACGGTGATGAACTGTATAGAAGTATTGAAGGATACGTCAATGAAGACTTTTTCAGATATATAAGAGCTGATATTGTTTCCAACAAGAAGATTGTAATAATTACTTCTTCAACAAAAATGCTGGATCCTGCGTACAGTGTGGTGGAGTTGGATACTTGTATTATTCCACAAGGAAACACATCCGATGTAAGAAACTTGAATCAGAACTTGGATGGGAATTCTACTGGGCACATTGCCATACCAAGTGAACTAGAACGATTACCTGTCATGGTTCCCACAGGAGATCCTAAGCCCATAGCTGTCTAAATACGTACAAAATTAGGGAAAGTGAAGGGGGAGGGAAAATATCATGCGCGCATGGGATGGTAATCCTATTTCATAGAAAACTGGAATTCCAAGTGATGGAGTCCACAGCAGATTCCGAGGGGAGAGTTATTGAGTGCAGGAAAACACACTCATATACGTCATCTAGAGGTTAGAATGCTCACACAGGCTTCCAGCTTACTGCAGAGAATCTAACACTTCACTATCAATGTCCCAACTGTAAAGGCCTGGTTAAATAAGCAGGGGTCCAGTATCAAGCCTTATCATACCCTTTGCCCCACTACTGACTTGGTTCCTAAAAATATACATTTTTATTTCTAGTCTTTTTGTAGACAAAAGGATTCACTATGTCAATCATTTCATGAAATGATAAACACTTAGTTATGGCTACTGTAATCTGCTATTAGAAAAGGAAACTATTAGATGATAGTATGGTCTGAATGTGGTATTTACATTTCAAATCTGATGGGACACAAATAAATACACTCTAGTCAGAAAGTCAGATCTGGTGGGACAGATCTAAATACACTGTATTCAGACCCACTTTGTACAGACCTGACAAACCAGTTTTACTCCCTTCAACCCTGTCATCAAGCCTTACACCTGAGACTTGACCATAGACTTGCTGAAACCCTTGATCATTGATTTCCATAAAGACAGGGAGGGAGACACAGACAGACAGATAAGGATACAGATGGTAACAGAGACAGAAAGCAGACTCACACAGGGACAGGTAAACAGACAGAGAGTCAGACATATATAGATAGGGACGGAGACAATGGGACAGAGATGCAGAAAGACACATTCAAAGAGAAATAGTCAAATATACATGCCAACCAACAGGGACATAGACAACAATATAGTATGACACACATATGGACAGACAGGGACAGAGACAAATATATAAACAGAGAGATAGTGCCAGGGAGACAGACAGAGAAGCAGACAGCTGGAGACAAAAAACAGACATAAACAAAGAGAAATAGACATATTTACTAACATACAGGGACAGGGTCTCCTACCACTTAACAATGCATGTACATTTCAAATCTGGTGGGAGAGACTTGGCTGTATAGCATTGGAACTTCCACATCTGGTGAGACAGACCATTCATTATGCTCCTCAAAGAAACACAGACCCAGTAAGGAGGTATGAGGTATGAGGTTGATTAGCGTGTTTAAAAGATCCTCACAATTACCGATTCTCTTGGGGATTTTAATGTGCCATTAGACCTGTCACTAGACAGGCAATACTAGGACTCCTGATAGAGCATCAAACTACAGACAGAAGCTGATGACATCTACATTACAGGCTCTAGAGTTGACAAATATATTAAGAGAACTTAGCCCACCAACAAGACGCTTCACCTTTCATAAGAAGTAACAAAAGTTACGGCCAGACTACTGGTTTATCTCCGAATCGTTAAAAAACTAAATTTCAAGGTGTAAAATTGAACATTTCATTCTGTCAAATCATTGCCCAATCAGCACAACATTGTTCAATAACAAAGAAAGGCGTGAACCAGGGCATTGGAAACATAATTATCTATTACTCTCTAATGAACAATATAAACATGGATGACAGAGGTAATTCAAAATTCAATAAATGAGAATAACCAAGAAGACCCAAGACCCAATTGGGATTTTATAAAGTATAGGATAAAAGAATTCTCCATGTCTTTCCCAAAAGGAAAGAGGGCAGAGAAAACCAGATTAAGAAACTCCTTTGAAACCAGCCTGGACACTCTGACTAAACTATCAGACCAAGGCAAAGATAGTGAAGGTAAAACAGGAAGAGTAGATACAGTCTATCAAACGGAACTTAAAGAATTAGAAAAGAACCAATAAGTTCCATCTTCCATTACAAAGCCATCTGGCATGACAAGGGGGAGAAGCCGACAAGCTACTTCTTAAATCTAGAAAATTAAGAACTTCAACAATCAAAAAACTGTCTCAAGTGGAGGACGCAAAGGGTAAACTAATCGTATAGCCTAAAGATGTAAGAAACCGCCTCCACTGGTACTATAAAAACCTTTACTCTGATCCATCACCTCACACGGGGACGGAAACTTCCAACCTGACGGGAGTGATAGACTCTCATGTTCTACCAATTGGGAGAAAAAAGAGGTAAAGTGATGTGGTGTCCTCTGACACCAACTGATGATTTAGGAAACCTACCTGTTTGCATGTTTCAAGGACAAACTCTAGAATGTTTTGCCTCTTTCAACTACCGGGGAGTTGTAATTGGCCAAAATCTACTGCGACTTTAGATCAATTTTTACCACTACTGAAAGGTCCCATATACAGACCCTGATAAATACGGTTCTCAGAATTTGCTACCTACTAAAATTGGGTGATCACGTGAGCATTGACTATCTTCATAGAAGAGCTAACCTAGAAAAACTCAGAAGTATCTCATGTCGACTGGTTGTCCTTAAATTCAGATTTTGTCGTTAACCCAATTGGACCAGACAAGGTTTACTAACATGAAACCATTTTAAAATTAAGATAAAGGTACATACGTCCTTTCTTGGAAAATATGTGTGGTGATCTATTGCGATAATTAGCTTAAAAAATATTCAACTCCCAATGTGTCCTCAGTATGCACCATTCAATTGATTGTTACTGGTTTCTTATCCGGCCTACCTTGATCATGTCAATAGAACTAATTTATGGGCTACACTATAGAGAATTATGATTGGCATTCCAACCCCCCTATATATTATGTGTCTATGTCCATGTGCTTGTAAATGTAATGGGTATTCTGGTAGTGTTCTGAACCCCATTGGTCCTGTTTGCTGTAACCTGTGCTTGATTATGTCCTAATTTGGTACCATGTTTTGACTTTTATGCCGTCTTGTATGACGTGAACAGTTTAAAATATCGTATTGGTAATATGAACAATTCCGTCAATAAACTTTACAAAAACAAACTCCATTAACAGGGAAAGCTGGAAGAGTTGGTGCGTGTTTCAAATGCCTCTGAGAAAGTGAACAGTCGGGCCAAGTCAAGGTGTGAATGGCCAACTGGCCACCTGTCGATCAACATCAGTGTCAGTAGTGAGAGCTAATGTGCTATTTGAGTCTAACAGAAAGGTGTTTATGGTGGTCTAGTCGCAGTAGCAAGGTGGACGCATTAGGGGGTGCGTCCACCACGACAGGGCTGCGACACGTGCCGACAAGAAAGTTCCAATCGCAGCCTTGTCGCAGCCTTGTCGTGAGAAGGGGGGCTGTCGTGACCCCTTGTCGCAGCCTGTCGGGAAGTGCACGCTCCACCTAAATATTCTATCGTAGACCTCTGCGACAACCTCCCGACACGCCACGACACGCCACGACACGCCACCAAAATCGAACATGTTCAATTTTGTCGTAACCTTGTCGGAAGGCCCCCGACAGGCCCCCAACAAGCTTCATGTCGCAGCCTGTCGTGGCCTTGTCGTAGCCTCTTGTCGGGAACTGTGGTCCACCAACCACGACAAGGCTACGACAAGGCTTCTAATCGTAGAGCTGTCGTGGACCCTGTCGGAAAGCCATTGTCGCAGCCTTGTCGTGGTTGGTGGACGCACCCCCTTACTGGATATTTTATAAACATAGAATAGAGGCAAAAACGGTTGGGACTGACCTAAACCGTCCTTATTAAATAAGCGGTTTTCGGATTAGCAAGGTGGTCTTCAGGTGGGAGTCTACGGTAGAATATGTGTAATAGTGAATTCAGAGTGACCTGGGCGGTTTAAGTTCCTGAGGATAGCCACTAGACTCATAAATATTCATCAGTATTGCATAAGATTAAACAGGTAGCCTACGCTCCCAATTCCTACTCTGTGAAGAGCTCGTCAAATAAACGCGGTAATCGTAGAAGCATCGTAGAAGCATTCCTTTCATCTGAAATACAAACTAATAACTAACAGTTTATTTTGAGCTTAGCTCTGTATATTTTCATTATGTTCATAAGAGGTCTGTTGACAAATGACGTTCCAACACAGTATGTGCGACTATCCCACATGGTTTTGATACAATTTAACGATTAATCGTAGATTTTGATTTGATATTTTTTTATTGATATAGGATAGACCGATTACATGAACCTGTGAGAATCTGTGTTTCTTAACCTAGTATGGTAAAACCTCAAAATTGTATCATGGCAATCTACCTTCTCTCCTTATTATTTCAGCATTGGTTCAGAGGGATTATTTCAACGTTGAATCTTCATTGAGATTTAACACGAGAAAGTAAATTACATGTACAATCTTGTTTTAGCGTTGAATCAACGCTGCCACATGAATGCCGTTGGGTGAACCTAGTTTTAATATATGCATGTCTACAGGGGTCTGTTAAGCGGGATTCACTAGGAACAGTTTTAGACGAACAGATTGTCTTCGAGTACAGAATCTCATCAGGATTTGTCTCAGACAGACACCCTATGAGGTACATGAATCCCATCGTGTGAATCCCACTTTACAAGGAACAGAATATCATGAGATTTTGGACCCTGTGAGGTACATGAATCCCACCGTGTGAATTCCACTGTAGTGAGCACATTGGTCTTGTATTTCTCTAAATCAACTCAGAATTCATCTGTGCATCGGTATCGCAGATGAACTCATCATGGTTTTCTCCTTTTTTTAAATGATCATATTAAAGAGAATTATTAGTTGAGTTTTCGAATTCTAGAAGCTTGATATACACAAGATATACCATTTATGATGCGCGGGATCTGGCCGTGAAGATACTTCTGGAAGTTGTCTCTTTTTGTAATAGCCGATCGCGAAGTCAGCCACCCGTGTCAAGTCAATCCAGATTACGTGCTTGGCAGTGTTCGCTGATGCGGGCATAAACTGAGGTAACACCTCGTATCCGTGCACAGGAGGCTCAGGATTAGACGGTAAATCCGAATGACGTGAATCCGTAGCACATGTTGTAGGATTAAACACGTTGGGTTCTCTTTCGTTGAAAGGCGGAAAGGCACCGTCAACAGATTCAGTTTGATAGCGGAGTGGGAGCGCGGAACAGGAGACTTGTGTGCTGTATGAGTGACGAAGTATTGTGCCGTTAGAGACACCATGTAAGTAGGCACATTTATTGAATAGTTTAACATGAGATGTGGCACAATAGGAATATATACAATGAGAGGGACCCAACATGAATGAGAACAAGGATGGAGTATTCCATTAGTAACATGATAGAGAACTGAACCCGAGACGCCGCCTCATTGAGTTTCTTTTGTGTTTTTCGTTAAGAAATGTATACGTAGCTCGTATATCCAGGGATATGCTTTATATATCTGTTAATGAATACAAAGCATCCTTGCCATGCAGGAACCACATCTTTCTTATCCTTAATATTTATTTTATAGATTCGGAAGTGAAAAAAGTTCAATTATATGTTTCCCATTGTAAATACCCAGCCTTTCTGATATTTACTCTTCCTTATTTCTTCTTGAAAACCATAAGCGTTTGATCCATCACATTGAGAACAGGGTGTTATATATAGTTGTGTTTTAGGTTAAACTTTTCTTAAATTTCGTAGTTATAGAAAACTAGTTTATGTTGAGGACTAAAGGCGCATACCGCATTTGATTGCGGTTTTATGGTCCGGGTATGGCCCGTAATCCCACCAGGCTATATTATAGTTTTCCTTTCCTTATATACCTAAAAGTATCAATGAAATGGTTCGAATTCTCCTGAATTTGATGTCAGACTTGAATTGATTCACAATAGATATGTGCCAAAAATATAGGGACGGGGTTTTCTTACCCTGGGTTATGAAGTCCCAATTGAAATGTATTGGGGCCACAGCTTTTCCAAACCCGAAATTGAATTTCTATGAATAGAAATAATTATGAAAGTCCATCGGCAAGAAATACAACAATCGATGGTGCTTGGACGATCGGCTCCGTAAACCACTCGAGGTTGATGTTCGCTATCACTCGTGTGTTACTATACATCAATCTCTCGTGGTTTACGGCCGGCCGTCCAAAAAATCATCAACTATTATCTATAAAAAAATACATATAATAGAAATAGATATATAATAGTCCCATTTCATGCACGTGTTCAGTATTGCCGTTTATAGCGAAATATAATTGATTAGTGTGAGGCCTATGGAGTGCGAACTAGATATCGCTACGAATTTTGTTTCATTTCAGTGACTCATAGCTCCTCTTTCAAGATGGGAAAGAAAAGCAGTAAACGATTTCAGAACGGTATTATCGCCCAGGATGGCGCGAATGAAGGTATGAATAGCTTGTTTGGTATCTCAAAATGTATCGACCCATTAATATATACTATATATATATATGTATGTATGTAAATAAATACACAGTGAAACCCCGCTTAAGGGGACACCCTACGTCCTGAGCAATATGTTCCCTTAAGCGGGGTGTCCCTTAAGCCGGGTTGAAATTAACTAAATTAACATTTCCGTTCCGAGCAAACTTTCCCCTTAAGGGGGTGTTCCCTTAAGCGAGGTGTCCCAGCTGGGTTTTACTGTATATATATATATGAAGTAATTTGTAAGGGACCATTCATTATTCACAGCAAGGAATGACACAGTTTTCGTATGGGGCAACTTTTTTTTCCACTGCTCTTTTTGGGGTTGAGGTACCTTTCTTAGTATTTCCGATGGGGAGGGGGTAGGGCCTACTCTTTTTTTTTTGCTATTTCTAAGACTTCGGGGTGTTATTGCTATTATCAAACGTAAATCTAATTAGGAGTTTCTGGTACCATGATATAGTTGTAATCATTAAGAAGTCTCTTATATCTAACAGCAGCAATTCCGATTCCTGGATATTGGCTTAAATAACTTAAATCTATGCATATCTACTGCAACTTCCCACTGTGAGCGTCACATTTCTAACGTTGAAGTATACCGTGTGACGACAGTTAGATAAGACGTGTGGTGAGACGGTAGTTAGAGATAGTTAGACGGCAGTTAGATAAGACGTGCGGTCAGTAGACTACGGACTTCGCTGGGTGTGGTCGCTAAAGGGTTAATAAAAAACAATGTCAGTCTTACAAGAGCATTTTGTTCTACTGTTTGTGCCCTGGCAGCATACCTGACAACAATATAAGATCCAGTTGATTGCCTCCAAACATCTTTCATGAAAGTTTACAACAGTAGAATGCCCATCTTTACCAATGCTGCTACCTCGACTGCTGCTGTCTTCTACCGCTAGTCATTCCTCTTTGTCCCTACCATGGCCGTAGCTACCTGATCCCAGCTCACTACCCTGTCGCTCACACCTTCAGAAGACCTGGTCCTCTATTGTTAGATGTAACCCCGGACAGTTGAATGAAGAGTGACTGCTCATTGGATTAATCTCTGATTGATCCATGCTGCCCATGAGCCAGATCCAGGTTCTTCTGGGTCTCGCTGTGCAGGTGAGCTGCTGGTTCCCAGAACCATGCATACTGGAGTCCCATCCCAGAGCGATCTGAACTGACTACCTACTGTTCAGTTGGCCATTAAATCTCACCTGTGAAAGTTTCTAGAAACTTCCAAAAGCCTTGTTAGCTTTAAACATAATTACCTACCAGCCTGGAAGCTCTATGTCATCCAGCTACACATCTGCAAAATGGCATATCATACCCCTGCTGACTCACTGTAGAGACTCTCTTGAACCCCTACTTGATTGAGGGTATTCCCTGTGTTCAGCATGCACTAGTCATCCCAGCCATGCCTCCATGACTCCATGGGCATAATGTCAGCATAATCTCAGCATAATCTCCTGTACCCAGTACATTGATGTAACACAAAGGAGCTCCCAGTATAAACAATGCGTCTCCGCTCCCCGCAGTTCATTTGGCTAAAATGTTGACATGTAGGAGCTTGGTGTGGGCCTTTTGTTGAAACTCCATAGAAAAAACAACCACCCAATGCTTATGGCCGCCCTGTGTCATGGACAGTATACACACTCGAACGCCTCGCCTTTCTGAGATCGAAGAATTATACGGTTTTTCTTAAGATTATGTGGTGATTATTGAGCGAGGAGCCGTGCCTGTTGTAGCTATCTGGCGGAGTGCAGGTCTCCGCAGGTCTCAATCCGACTAAAGGCGACGGATTAGGAAAAGTGAAAATCGAAGCTTTCACCCCAGGTGGACTGGAGTTAACGTGGGATTAGAGTAAATAACTCTCGAGTCGTAATTCCAGAGCTTCGCCTTCCTCACCTTACTTTCCAAGTTTCGGAGGTTCTTATTCTAGGAGTGAGCTTTGTATTCATATATTTACCAATTATAAAGTTATCATTATTACCTGTGGTATATCAATAAAGGAAACCACAATCATGGAATAAATAGACAATAATCGATGGTTTTGTGGAGGGGCCTAAACTAGGAGAGGTTTTAAGTGGTATACAGAGCCTCCTGTCTTGTAATCAATGGTTTTGGGGTCGTAATCAATGCGTTTCAAATCCGTAAGGAATGGTTATGGTTTCTGCCATCATAGAAACAATGGTTAGTGGTTTGATGTGGCCCCATAGATTTTCAATGGGGAATTTGTAGTCGATGGCTGATAATAGGAACAAGGTTTGTTTTACGAGGTTTATATTAACGGTTTATATTAACGACATCAAACATTGTATTCCTCCAGACACCTTTATAATGTATGCAGACGACCTGGTCGTTTTCACCAGTGACTCTAACCCAAAACGTGCTGAAATTGAAATGCAGAAGTATGTTAAGTCAATACAACAATGGTATATTGCTAACAGACTTACTATTAATGCATCAAAGACGAGGTTGGTTTATCACAGTACCAAATACAAATTAAAACGGTTATGTAAAAGTAATGAGATTGTCACATGCTTGGATATGAACTATCTTGGAGCTCTAGTAGACGAGTCTCTTACCTTTGAGAAACACGCAAAATAATTGGTACAAAAGATGAATGACAAATTGATCACGTTCAGAAAGATAAAGAAATTGATGGATACCGAAACTGCTTTAAAGATAGTTCTGACGTGCATTATTCCTATTTCCTATCACTGTTCTTTCTTGTTATAAAATGCGCCTTTAAGAGCACAAAAGAGTGTGAAAATTTGTATTAATAATAGCATACGAATCGCCTTAGGTAGCAGAGCTTATTCCAATGGAATATACATAAGCAACCAAGAGCTCAGGGACAGATGTTGTATTATGAAATACAGGGAATGTAGACTTATGTTTCTACTAGGTATAATAAGAAATCTGCTCAGTGTGGATTTAATGGAAACTAAATTGTTAAATAATGAAAGGAAAACAAGATCCGCAACTAGAACAATCATCAATCAGCCTCATCACAAAAGGGATAAGTAGTCCAAATCACCATTTTATGTGGGGACGTCCATTTGGAACGGCTTAAGTAACTCAGTACAAATTGGTGTTCTAAACCAGCAAACACAATCCTTTAGACAAGAATCTCTAGTAAAAATAAAACAATTCATTGGTAATTAACCGAGAATATCTTGTTGTTGATGCTGCTGTCTTTATGGAGAACTGATGTATATATCAATGCATGTGAGGAGATTATTCGACATTGTATGTTTCATTAAACATTTAATTTTTCATGTTAACACCCTCGTTTATGTGGAAGAGCGACGATGTTATCCGTCGAATACAAATGATAAATTAAAAAAATTAAAAAAAGGTTTAAGGGAGGTGTAATCGGGTATATGGTGAAATGGGATTAAAGATAAAGGCCTTAAATCGACCATTCCATACTCTAACATGGAACTTAATTTTTAATGTCTAAAAAATTATATGATATTGATTTGTATCTACAGGTAAAATATCAATTATAAAGATGCAATAATTTCGGAATTATAAAGGATTATACATATGATACATCAAGCGCTGTATTAATGCACTCTCTTCATTGTGAGGTTCATTAGGACCATGATCACCTTTTATTTTGCACCCTCCCAACATGTTACGACGCACTCTAATACGCTACGATATGTACCTCCCGATACGCTACGATTTGGTTATTTCGTATCTGCGTTTATCCTACCCCTAATATAAAATCCCATAGGCTTAACATTGGGTTTCTGTATGCCACGCTGACTGGCATACAGAGTTTTATATGCCACTAGTGGCATACAGCATTGTTATCATGTAATATTCCAAATTCGAGAAGATAGGGTAGGATAAAATCAAAACCTGGGCCCTGTTTTTTAGTCACGACATTTGTGAGTGTCGCAGGCCTACGATCGCAGAGCCAATTTACGACCTTTTTGGAAGACAAAAGATGGCCGGCGTCCTATAGACGGTGTCGTAGTGCGCACGGACGATCGCCGCTAAAAGTGTCTCAAGTATAGAACTGTCTTAGGTTCTATAAAACCTCACTGTGCGTATATAGAGGATTTCCCGTGCTTTCCTTATGAATTAAGCGATGGAATTTTAACACAAGTAAGGGATACATATAACCTATAATCGTACCAAATATGAAGAAAATCGGTCGCAGCGTTTCGAAGATATCCGCGTTTCAATTTCGTCATAGCAATCGTCTGCTCTGGTTGCCATAACACCCTCCCACCTCCCGAGCCCAGTGAATGTCGAGGTCACTGCATAAATTAGGATCACGTGAGCGTTGGGCTACACTGGCCATCAGAGCAGATGATTGCTATGACGAAATTGAAACGCGGATATCTTTGGAACGCTCCGACCAATTTTCTTCATATTTGAGACGATTATTGGTTATATGTACACCCTACTCGTGTAAAAATTTCATTGCTTAATTCATACGGGAAGTGAAGTTGCGCATTCGGTACGACATGTCGAGAGTGGTCTTAGACATACGACACTTATGGGGACATTTTCCGGTCCATTGGCCACCGAGTGTCGTGACTATAGCACACCTTTTACCTCCCTATGTGTCGTATCTACAGCAAGTGTCGCAGCCAGCCTAAGATCGTAGCTCTATAGCACACAGACAGCAAATATGGGCCCTGTTTTTTAGTCACGACATTTGTGAGTGTCGCAGGCCTACGATCGCAGAGCCGATCTACGACTTTTTTGGACGACAAAAGATGGCCGGTGTTTTATAGACGGTGTCGTAGCGCGCCACGGACGATCGCCACTAAAAGTGTCGGCCGTCACGACAAGTATAGAACTGTCTTAGGTTCTATAACACATCACTATGCGTATATAGAAGATTTTTCCACTTCCCGACGGAATTAAGTGATGAAATTATAACACAAGTAAGGGATACATATAAACCATAATCGTTTCAAATATCAAGAAGATTGGAAGTAGTGTTCTGAAGTTATCGGAGTTTGAATTTTTGACTCCCTCAGTGCTTAGCGTTGGTCGCTGTTCTTTTTCACTCCCTCCGTATTGCGGCGGGGTTTCGGCTATTCTTTTTATCTCCCCCCGGTGGCCGGCTGGAAGTGCTGGGTACACTGGCCACCAGAGCAGTTTTTGCTATGACAAAATTAAAACGCTGATATCTTCGAAATGCTACGGCCGATTATCGTCATATTTGGTACGATTATAGGTTAGATGTATACCTTACCCGTGTTAAAATTCCATTGCTTAATTCCAAAGGGAAGTGAAGTTGCGCATTCGATACGACATGTCCAGAGTGGTCTTAGTTATGGCAACACTTTCCGGTCCATTGACCACCGAGTGTCGTGACTATAACACACCTTTTACCTCTTTATGTGTCGTATCTACAGCAAGTGTTGCAGCCGGCCTAAGATCGTAGCTCTATAGCACACTGACAGCAAATATGTGTCGTAAGTTATGAATGTCGTGACTAAAAAACAGGGCCATGTGTCGTAAGTTACAAATGTCGTGACTAAAAAACAGGGCCCTGATTCGTTTTAATCTTGGCCACCACATTCCACTCCTGAAGTTTTGGCTCCGGACTTCACTCGGCTTTGCCTCATGAAGTCACTTTGCCAAACTCCAGTCGTGGAAAACGGTGGACAAGATTAAAACTCATCCAGTTTTACTATAGTATCAGGAGGTCTATCGGTGTGTATCGGCGTTGGTAGGCGCCGAGTCAAATACTGGTATGTACATATATACAGAGAAATAATTATAAATATAAATCAATGCTCTATTTAAAATGCACTTAATTCTTATTTGAATAACACGTCCAATAATGCCTGGATGGATCTTTATACCCTTCACAGCAATACCTGGAGGCAACTTCAAGATATAGCGAGATTGGTCACGATTTGGGTGTCTTGCTAAATCGGGCTAGGTTTGAATAATCGCATGCCTATTTGTTGTGATGTGTCATGAGGTCTCGTGGTGGTGGCGCACCGAAACATACACCAGCCCTTTAATCGCACAAAAAAATTCCCATTGCAAACGTCAGGTTTGAGCAGGATATATTACAGGTACGCATATATATACTGATTAGTGACAAGTATTCTAATGATAAACATGAATATTCATTCTGCTTATATATATGTATAGATATATAGGCTAAAAATAGGGCCAACACCGTAGGCCTTACTTTTGGACAATCCAGTTAACAGTGTGCGCCGTACAGGGGAAAACTGACTGACATTTAATCTTGTAATTGTTTTCAAACTCACGGACGGCAAATACTTGCCCCGATGCCTTTAGGCGGGAGGGGCATATTGTCGTGTCCGTGACTTTGTAGACAATACACCGGTCGACGCGCTGAACAGTAATAAATTATTACCCGAGGCACCTTACCTCTACTATGGAGAAGACGGGCCTATAGGGCACTAAAATGTTCCCTAGCCCAAAGGATAACAGGGACAGTGGATCTTTGCTGTTTGATCGAACACTCAACTTTCGATATATTTTAGAAAATGAATATGTAATATTTAAAATTGTAAATATTAAATTAAAAATGCAACAGCGACCGCCTGCCCAGATTTATAACATAATAATGATGATGAAATAATATCTAAAGGTGAAGTGCATTTTCAATCAGAAATAACAAAATATTACAAAAGTCTTATATCAGAAGCTTCATACCACAGAGCAATCATATGGTAGGACTATGTTAAGGTGGGTCATATCATGGTGGGGTCATGTCAAGGTATACGATCGTGTCAGCTTATGATACAATCATGATCTCATATACCTAGCTATTCCATATGTATATTATATCTATATCTATTAACTATTAACCCATTAGCGGCGGGTGATGCCTTGTGGCATCACCACATACCGTCCCTCTTAGTAACAGAGAATTTATATACGCTATACCTTCTTATGTATAATCCATGCAGTTTTCATTATTACTGCATAATTTATTTATCTATAAAATATTGTACAAAAGAGGAACATTCAGTGGCACTATATATTTACATAGTTATCATGATATTATTTTTAGATAGTGATTGATATCATTATTCAACTATTTTCTAGTCAAATACATATATACATAGATTTTCATAATACAATCGATAACAAATACTTTAGTTTGCAAAAATATCATGGACGGAGATCCAAGGTTATCGTCAGGAGTTGTCACTTTAAGGCAGGTGAGTACATAGCTTGGGTTGTGTAAACACAGAACAGATGTTCACACTAAGACCACATTAGTTCTGGTCAGATGATGAAAATCCAGCCTATTGAGAATCGCCAATACAACCATTAGACAACTTGAAAACTGGAAAATTATATCCTTGACTTTTGAAGGCATAGCAATTTGAACATCTGAGATGTCAACTATAGGAATGTACAACTGCTTCCTTTCATGAGATCCACTGACATTTTTCATTCTATAAACAATGGTAAACACACGGCCTATACATTAAGTCCACTATTCGCCGTGGATAGCTGTGGATGGTAACCGTATCGACTTTTTAAAGCGTGCTCTCACGCTCTAATATACGTTGCCTGTAAAAGGTAAGAGTGGTCACATACACTTTCAGCGTGCTGAGAAAAATATATCCCTCTCTGCGTGCTATTCGCTTTGCTATTGAATAGGGAGCAGGGTGCCAGTGTCTGAGGGTCTTAGAGGCATGCCCAGCTGACCATGACCAATCACTCAAGACCGATTTATGCAGTACTTCATTGACCTACTGGTGTTTGATATGTCTGAATCCTATAGATAGACCTTTTAGTTGTTATTCATTTAGAATTGCACGCTCATTCATCAATGATGAACATTCTATTTGCTCCTAGTCTTTGTGTGCACTAACGAGGATTCTCACTAATTTATATTCAGAGTGTTTACGATGATGAGTTTCCATTTGGTTTGTGGCTCTTGTTAGAACGTGCTCGCACGCGCTGTATATGGCGCCTAAAGAGGCGTGCCTGGCTGACCATGACCAATCACTCGAGACCGAAATTGCCCCACTGGTGCTTGACATATTTGAATCCTCGAGTCAGGCAGTTGCATAAATGGCAAGTTGACTGGGAGTACGTGGGTTGCTGAAAACGATCCATATACTGAATATACCAAAAACCTTTTGATTATTATTCATTTATAATTCCACGCTCATTCATCAATTTACATATGAAGTTCTAGCTGGGAACGATCTTCCATGCTGCTAGTGTAAGGTCAGGTATTTGGCCTGACATAGGACTTTTGTTACGTCATATATCATTGTCAGAGTGAGTCGATGATTGCTGTGAACAACGCATGCGCACAAAACCAAACATTACCATGTGCCAGTTTCCCGGCACGCCGACGACGTCCGTTAGCGGCAACTTCCACTCGGGGATTGTGTGCAGTGATCGTGCGGTCGGGTCCCAGGTGCGTACTTCTGTTACTTCCATAGACATGACACTTCTTACTTTAAGATAATTTACAGATAATGCAGACTTGTAGCTTTGAACCCTTTGACTTGCATCATGGGCCGTATACTCACGGATACTGTACATGCATGTAAGTAGGCTGCAATAGGACAGAGCACCTCGCACACAACCTTTGAATATTTGCCACCAGTATAGCTCTCAATGCTATCAATGGGGGCAAATACTGGTCATATATATATATATATATATGGCACATTTTATTTCAAATTTTGAAATTATTGATCCTTTTACCATAGGAAATCCCTCACGGGATCCGCTTGTCATTTGCCTAAAATAAATATATCAGGAGAATTAGCGCAAATTATAAATTTTATACCCGGTAACTAGTGAAGCGGCCCCATTCAACTTCCTCTCGATATTTTGATTGCAGTAAGTACTCTGAGTTGTTAGTGATTAAGAGTCAGTAAGTATACTGTGAGTCATTCTCTACATATATGAACCTAATCAGGTATCTGTGCTGTATCTGTGCATTCTAGTTGTAGTCCTTTGGGAACTATGTAACGAGTGAGCCCATCCCTGTAGTACAGGGCCGGGTTCTTAACTATATATAGCCTTCCCATGCTTTTTCATTCCAATGAATTGTCATACTGGCCACCATTTAACTTGCATGAAAAAAGACTGAATCAATTAGAATAGACCAATTTGTGTTTGCCAACCATCAAAACAGATGTATATTGCTTTATAAGCGTATTTAGAGATAGTGGAGCTTGGCTGGTTCTCAAGTCCAGCCATTTTTTTCAGCCTTCCTTGCTGGTTCCCTAATTACAAAGTGCCTCGCCTATTTACATAGAACATAGCCTGGACTGTTTTTTGTTTTTTGTTTTTTTATTAGGCGCATTCAAATATACATTTGGTTTTCGATGAGCCTATCGTATCAGGCGACGTCAGCATAATGCATATCTACGAGTATTTCCATACATGTACCATATTTAGTAACTAATATTATTAATGATAATGTTAACAAGTATTATTAATGATAAATGATTATGATATGGTATGTGTATAACATGACATAATTTTCCGTAGACAGTAAGGAAGGGAGAGCAGGTATACTTGCATCAATCTACCGCGACGACAACTCCAATATCTCACTTACAGAAAGACTACAACAATAATATGAATAATAATACATTTGCAGTTATTATAACTGTAACTGTAACTGTAACTTGGGAACTATGATCTCGGGACAGATTAGCATATGGTGGTATCAACTTCACGGCCACTTATCAGATATTTGGCCGAGTTTTTTCACATGTCTTTTAAAAGCATATTTAGTAGGTTCTTCCTTTAGTTCTTGCGATTGGGCGTTCCAGAGTTTGGAACCCCTGTATTCCGGCGATTTTTTTAAAAATTCACTTTTTGGTTTTTTTAGGGCAAAATTATGTTTCTTATCAGAGCGTAACAATCTCACATTTTGTGTCGTTTCCACCAGATCATTTTGCGTGTACAATTCCATTTCTCTTTGTCCAGGATCAGAATCTGTTATGTTCATATTTATAGGACCATGTGTCTTGATAAAGATTTTTCTCATGTAAGAGAGTGTCAGCTCTTGTCTCCTCCTAGACAGTAGCCTTACATCAGTTATAGTATGTAGCTGTTCGACAGTGTGCACCATGGTCCCATCATTCATGATTATCCTCAGGGCTCTGTTCTGCAGTCTTTGCAATTTGGTTGCATGTGTTTCATTAATGTAGTTGTAATTCATGGTGTTTGCCCTGTTGAGAACAAGGGCTATTTTGGGTAAAACTTTAAAATAAGAAACCGCATCGATCTTGTGTGATTGTTTTTTGGTTCTTGGGACGTATCAGTATGCAGTGGGATGTCGGTATGGTCTGAGGAGATGTTGTCAATCATGATGTATGTCACTGTCTATCGTAGTGTGTGAGTCGTTTTGGTTTGAGAGGGTTCTCTAATGTTAGATTGGTAAGTCTATGATCTCAGGTAGGATACTAGAGCAGTAAATCTGTAGAAACAGGGATTTTAATAAGAGTTAGCTCAAACTAGACTCTTGTTTGTATAATATTTGGCTGTCTCAAGGGATTCCAGCTAGGATGCCATACTATAAGTAATGTTGATGAAGAAATAATTAGTTATTGGGATTGGAGAGAACGGTTGGCACCAATGTTATACAAGTAAAAATGGGTTTCGCCTTAGTCTTGGATATTTGTGAGACTGGTGTATCTCCCACTGGTAATGAGAGTCCCTCTTATTGTTTTGCTCTCCTACATGTTCACATGGGAAAAGTCCCTGTACCAGTGACTAAGTACCCTGCACTGGATGCTAGCCATGGGCACTAGAGTCTCAAGCAAGGCATTCATATGGGGAAAAGCTGCAAGTCAGAGACTATGTACCTTGTGAAAGGGAGCATGTCTGAAACTATGTACAGTAGAACCCTGCATAAGCGGACTCCCTTTGTTCTGGGCAAAGTTCTGCTTATGCGGGGTGTCTGCTTACGCAAGGTTAAAATAAATATCTAATAGAGGTAACTGTTCTGAGCAAAGGTGTCTGTTAATGTGGGGTGTCCGCTTATGTGGGGTGTCTGTTAGGCGGGGTTCTACTGTACTGGGTGTGTTCTTCCATATGAATCAGATCCACCATTTTCTTTCAAGAATGGAAAAGCTCGATTTCAGTATTCTGTATTTTTGGACAGAGGGAAAATTATCGGAGACTGGGGAAAAGATGTAAAGTACACCAGTCTCAAGTACATGATTCTCTCCATGTGAATTCCATTTTACTGAAAACAGCAGACTTGCTAAGCCACAATGTGAAAGTCATGTCTTGCAGTTTTGTATGTTTGATACCAAAATACCAGGATCGATAATGATGTCAAAACTAATGCGGTCTATTATTCACAATCTTTTAAAAACTACAAATATATGAAAAAATAAACCAGGACTATTTTCTGTACAAGTATTAATAGAAAATTGCAATGATTTTAGAGTTTGTAGTTAGGTTCTGCAGGAATATGATAAGACTATCAAAGGTGATACCAATGTCAGGACATTGCTCCGTGACCTTGTGCAGTGCAGCTCCACTGTTTTAGTATCTATCCCAGCTCAATAGTCAATGTCAGGTGATTGCTGTGCAATGTAGATTAGCACATACTAGTTGTCTTTTTGATGCCTCCACTGTGTCAATAGAACACCCCCTTAAGATAGTCTCAGAGCAGCAGGTACATAAGCTCCAGTGGCAAAATGTCCTGACAAACTAAGGGTCCACTTCCTAGATAGTGGATATCTAATTCTTTAACTATGCTAACCAGTCTGCAATCATTGCTCTTAAACCGTCACTAGCAGTTCACATTACTCAAGGGGCGGATAGCTGCATATTACAGGATTTGATTATAGAATTTTAAAATTTGCATGCCAGAATTCAACTGGCTTTATGTACTTACATTACTACATATGTGTACATATATATATATATATATATATATATATATATATGTGTATATGGGAAAGGATTACTTTAAGCCTTTTGCCTAGGGGGGTGTATATGAGGGTATTTTCCTGGGGGGACACTTTCTTTTTGAGGTATTTGCCAGGGGGGGACTTTATTTTGAGGTAATTCCGAGGGAGGGGGCACTTCATTTTGAGGTATTTGCCTGGGGTAGTCCAGCAGCCAAAGCCCAAATTAAGGGCTAACCCTGACTTCTCTGATATAGTTTTTTTCTCTGCTTAATAGTTATCTCTGGAATGATGTAATAAGATATAGGGTGGTGTGGAGCTCTCACCATTGAGCAATTTGGCATCAAGATGGCATCCTCGCTGTCTACCCTGAAGGACTTCAATTTTAAAACTAAATTTTTTTCTTTATTTACTACTACAGATCTATGATATTTTGGTTTAATTATATGTTTTTGGGTCCAATTATCTTGATGGCAAGGGTTTGAGAAGAATTTGATTTACCGTTGCTATGGTAACTAGCTATACTACTATGATTAAGCTGATGATAGGGGGTAAAAAGTGGTAAAACTGCCATAACTTGCAGGAAAGTGTAAATTAGTACATTGCTTTTACATTGTAGCTGTATGTTCATGACCACAAGATATCTGATAAATATGTTTGATGTATCACATTTTCTGTTGCCATGGTAACCATCTATGATAGCTTAGAAATTTAGCGTTCGCTCCTTCTTTGTTCTATTGCATACAAGATTGAGAGAGGGGGTAAGGGGTCAAAATCTTTGGCATTTTTGCATACTTACTTTATGGATGGCTTGGCACTTATTCAGGATATTATCTCCAATGATGAATGTCCAGAAATTAATGGCTATAACACAAAGATGTGTCGAGATCAATGTCATTCAGTGGCACCCAGGATAAAAAATCTTCCACTAATAGATGAGCCTCCTGCAGATACAGCAACATTGATGATAGCAATGATGAAGGCAAATCAGATATTAGAGGTTGCTGGGCATGAGTGCACAATCCTTACACTAGATAATAATCAGCAACTATACTTCATTGCATTGCATATTTTCTGGGAGAATGAAACCAGGTTCCAGAACTCCTATCTGTACTTGTGTGCGCTTGTTGATGAATTACTGTGGTTGCATTGGAACACTGAAGGCCGACACTGGAATAATAGAAATACTGAGTGCTGTGACTGAGCTAGATTGTGTACTGAAATTGTTCAGGGGCAAAAAGTTTCCACAAAATGTAAGAGCTCTCAGGATGGTGGTAGAAGAATCTTTAAGGCTTCTCTTTCAGAAGCACAACTTTCAAAAGGTGGATGACCTACTACACATATTGACAACTGTTCCTGTGAGAAGTAGAACATCCCAGGTTTGGGTAGATTGGGTGAGCTGAGCGAGAGGCATTCAATCTGGATACTATCAAAGAAAGGATGTCTCTCTTCCTTGAAAATCTTGGCATACAGTCCACATGCAGGCAATGTAATCATTTATGACTTGAACCAAATGAGGGATGGGGAAGGTCCTCCTGTGCAGATGGAGATGTTGAAAAAGGTTGACCATTTGGCTTTTATGATACCATAACCAAGAAGGTAAATACAATGGTGGTCACCCAGAAACCCCCCCAAAGCAGGTTTTTGAGACTGAGATTTTCACCTTATCCTACTTCCATGTTTCATGAAGATAGTCAGATGTGTGAAGCCAAAACATCAAGAATGCCATCAAAGTTGTGGGATCAAGCAGAAATGCAGAGAAGTATGTAGAGGCACCTTTCTTAAAGGGTTGTGCTCTACTATAGGTAGTACATCCAGGGATGCCTGAAGATGACTGACAAATAACTGGTGTTTGATAGGTACATCACTTCAAAATTTAAGCAGGCACTGTAGATATAAAGTATTAGACATGTGCCATTTTGATGATCATATCACATAATTCATCTGACCAAAAACACCTTTGTTTTAATGGTTCACTGTATCCCATTGATATCACTGCAACTGTTGACTAGCATTATCGAATTGTAATTCCTGAAAGTCCTGAAAGCTTGTTTTCATACCCTTAGCTACAAAGGTGACACAACTCTTATGATATCCGAAGCCATCTCCCAGGCACACCATTCATTCTGTTATAATCAGAGTTAATGTACATCATTGACAGAAGCACAACAGAAAATGTGGGCAAGCAAAGTGGGCTAGTGTGACTAATGTACCAAAGCTGGCTTCCTTGCTACCAACAAATGAGGCATTCAAGGAAGATGTTGACTATGCTCAACTTGTTAGATGTACTTGTAGTAGTGAGATCCCATGCAAAACAAAATGATGTGGTTGCAACATTGCAAACCTTGCCTGGTCATTTTTTATGCCTGTCAGGTTTGTTTTTTTAAAATCAATTTTTATTGGAGAAATTTCTTCTTCAATCGATACATAAGTTTATCAATGTACATTTTCCGTTTTTCCAATAAACTGACAAACCGTCAGCCTCTCAGCTGGTTTTCATCGGCTGTCAAAGAGATAAATGGTAAGCATTGCATTAGGTACTCAAAATAAGTTAGGGCACAGTTAGTTGCAGGCTAACTATAATTTCCGTCAGAAATATCAAGCTCATGTTGGAATTGATTCGAGCATAATTTTTTCCGAAAGTGATTTGAACATTTTATAATGGCTTTAAAAAACTGCTTTAAAAAACTGCTTCTATAGCCTTAACTGAACAAACTGCCATCACAGCAAAGATAAACAAACTGCTAATAACACATGGCGGCTTTCCACAGCACTGGAAGGAGGGGAGGATCTGTCCTTTGCCAAAAAGGGGAGACCTTACCCATATCGGAAACTGGAGGCCCATATGTGTCCTCCCAGTAACTGGGAAGGTACTTGAGCGGATTATCAATACTAAATTATATAATTACTTGGAGCATAAGAATTATTTTAGCAAAATCCAATTTGGTTTTCGTAAAGGGAGAAGCACTGGAGGTGCTGTTTTCAAATTAGTTAAACACCTCGCAGAGTTAGATAATGAAAATAAAACCGGTTTAGCCGTATACATTGATATTAAGAAAGCATTTGACTGTGTGAATCATAAGCTATTGTTATTCAAACTGGCAGAGGCAGAAGTAGGCCCGAGACTACTAAAATGGTTCGAGTCATATCTGAGTAATCGACGCTGTCACACTAAGTATGGTGAAAACGATTCAAAAAGTGAATTTGTCGAGTTTGGGGTACCACAGGGCTCGATACTGGGCCCCATGTTATTCCTGATCTATATAAACGATTTGACTGAGTTTATAAGTAATAACTTTGCACTGATGTATGCCGACAATCTAGTGGTTGTAACTAATGGCAAAGATGTGCAAACGGCTGAACTGTCAATGCAAGCTGCTCTGAATGATCTGAACCTGTGGTATTCTGCAACCAGGTTAAGCATCAATACTGGGAAAACGAAATTGGTATATCATGGAAGCAAAAAGAAAATAAGCCCAGAAAAAAAAGGGGGGCGCTCTATCTTAATGGTGATATTGTCTCCGTATGTAACGAAATAAACTATCTAGGAGCAATCATAGATGATAAATTAAATCTTAAGAAACATGGCGAAAAACTTCAAAGAGCCGTAAATGAGAAATGTATGATTTTTCGGAAAATATGCAGGTATATTAGTAAGAATACAGCTTTGAAGATTGTTAAGACTGCAATTCTCCCGATTCCAGATCACTGCTCTTTCCTTTTGGAGAGTACCACAGAGGAGGATAAAACGAAAATGAATAGATGTATTTATAGAGTATTACGCGTTGCGCTCGGCAGAGAAGCATATATGGGGGAAAGGTTCATACAAACCACAGAACTGTTGAGTAAATGCGAAGTTATACCACCAGAGGTAAGAAGGAAAACACTATTATCAGGAATAATCGGAGGTCTGGTAAAGGTCTCTGCGATTGAGCTAGAGAACTGTGTCAAAGACAAACCTATAACAAGATCGCATGGTAAACTATCTATCCAGTTAACTACACCAAAGAAAGAACGCTTTCGTAAATCGGCGGTATACACTGGTATTAGTCTGTGGAATTCACTAACACTGGAATTGCAAATTGAGGGCTCTAAATAATTATTCAAGGGGGGTCGCTGCGAAGATTACCAAAAACCATAGTAATATATAAGATGAAGAGAATAGCTCTGGAAGTAGTATAGAAAAGAAAAGACTGTAAATATCCAAATAGGCGACTGTATCCTCGCACCATCTTGGTCTGCACTGAAAGGACATAATGGTGGTTGGTCCAAGGATAAGCTGTTGTAAATTAAATTATACGATAATAAGTAACCACATAGTTCTGACATATAGAACCTATAATGTACAGTAGAACCCCGCCTAACGGACACCCCGCGTAAGCGGACACCCCGCGTTAGCGGACACTTTTGCTCGGAACGGAATTTTTTCCCTCTATTAGATGTTTATTTTAACCTCGCGTAAGCGGACACCCCGCGTAAGCGGACACCCCGCGTAAGCGGACAGTTATTTCGGTACGAAAAGGCCTAAAACCCCGTGTAAGCGGACACTTCCGACGGACACCCTACCAAAAATAGACTAATCTGTCCTTTTTATCAGTGTGTGTGAGTATATTCATAGAAAATACATTTTGTGATTCAAGGTTTAATAACTTTGTACCCAATTAAGATATCAGAAAATGGATTTCAGATCTATCATCACCTCTGTCTCCCCTATTCATCGGTATATAACACATTTATATTGGGCTGGAGGAAACTTGAAAACCCCGCGTAAGCGGACACCCCGCGTAAGCGGACACTTTGGCCCGGAACGGAGTGTGTCCGCTTACGCGGGGTTTTACTGTACATATATATATTATGTAGTATGATAACTTTGCACTGCACATTTATTGTATCATCTTTCATTGTAAATACCATCAATGTTCAGTCAATTATTGTATTGGAAGAACGGCTGCAAAGCCGAAATCAATAAAAACATCAACAACAAAAAAAGTGAACCTGTGTTCCACAGATGTTTAAAATAAGGTCTTTAGACCAGGTTTTAAACATCAGGGAATACAGATGAGGATTTAGAAGATTATGTAAACACAAGTTTACTGTTTTCTCATTACTATATAAAGTAAAAACCTGCTTAAGGGGGCCCTCCCACCTACTACGACCCACTACGACGCACTACAATTAAGTCCCTGACGGTGGTGCGTGTCTGCGACAATGTCGGCGACACGCACTGCCATCGGGAACTTAATCATAGCTCGTCGTAGTGTATTAGGAGGTTTGGATTTTGGACCCGGCTGGTCAGGGACAAAAAAGAGCAGGAAAACTCTTTTAACTATCTACTTGAGGTAGCATATATAAAATCTGTTATAATTCAAAGAAATAAAACATTGTTATAATAGGTTTTTTAATAGTATATACATAACAAATATATACATAACATGACTTACTAGCTAGTCGCGTTACAGCCCTGTCAAGCTTTGTATATACATTACAATACCATTATTGTTTTTGAGACCAAAGAAACTCGGTTCCAAGCTAACCATAAAATGATTGATTTGAGACCCTTAGCTTTTATCAAATGACACCAAGTTTGCAGTGGAGTATCTCCATTATATGACCCACCTGATCTGCAAAATCGGAGACTGGAGGCCCATATGTGTCCTCCCAGTAACTGGGAAGGTACTTGAGCGGATTATCAATACTAAATTATATAATTACTTGGAGCATAAGAATTTTTTTAGCAAAATCCAATTTGGTTTTCGTAAAGGGAGAAGCACTGGAGGTGCTGTTTTTAAATTAGTTAAACACCTCGCAGAGTTAGATAATGAAAATAAAACCGGTTTAGCCGTATACATTGATATTAAGAAAGCATTTGACTGTGTGAATCATAAGCTATTGTTATTCAAACTGGCAGAGGCAGAAGTAGGCCCGAGACTACTAAAATGGTTCGAGTCATATCTGAGTAATCGACGCTGTCACACTAGGTATGGTGAAAACGATTCAAAAAGTGAATTTGTCGAGTTTGGGGTATCACAGGGCTCCATACTGGGCCCCATATTATTCCTGATCTATATAAACAATTTGACTGAGTTTATAAGTAATAACTTTGCACTGATGTATGCTGACAATCTAGTGGTTGTAACTAATGGCAAAGATGTGCAAACGGCTGAACTGTCAATGCAAGCTGCTCTGAATGATCTGAACCTGTGGTATTCTGCAACCAGGTTAACCATCAATACTGGGAAAACGAAATTGGTATATCATGGAAGCAAAAAGAAAATAAGCCCAGAAAAAAAAGGGGGGCGCTCTATCTTAATGGTGATATTGTCTCCGTATGTAACGAAATAAACTATCTAGGAGCAATCATAGATGATAAATTAAATTTTAAGAAACATGGCGAAAAACTTCAAAGAGCCGTAAATGAGAAATGTATGATTTTTCGGAAAATATGCAGGTATATTAGTAAGAATGCAGCTTTGAAGATTGTTAAGACTGCAATTCTCCCGATTCCAGATCACTGCTCTTTCCTTTTGGAGAGTACCACAGAGGAGGATAAAACGAAAATGAATAGATGTATTTATAGAGTATTATGCATTGCGTTAGGCAGAGAAGCATATATGGGGGAAAGGTTCATACAAACCACAGAACTGTTGAGTAAATGCGAAGTTATACCACCAAAGGTAAGAAGGAAAACACTATTATCAGGAATAATCGGAGGTCTGGTAAAGGTCTCTGCGATTGAGCTAGAGAACTGGGTCAAAGACAAACCTATATCAAGATCGCATGGTAAACTATCTATCCAGTTAACTACACCAAAGAAAGAACGCTTTCGTAAATCGGCGGTATACACTGGTATTAGTCTGTGGAATTCACTATCACTGGAATTGCAAATTGAGGGCTCTAAATAATTATTCAAGAGGGGGGGTCGCTGCGAAGATTACCAAAAACCATAGTAATATATAAGATGAAGAGAATAGCTCTGGAAGTAGTATAGAAATACATTTATTGTATCATCTTTTATTGTAAATACCATCGATGTTCAGTCAACTATTGTATTGGAAGAACGGCTGCAAAGCCGAAATCAATAAAAACATCCAAAAAAAAGTGAACCTGTGTTCCACAGATATTTAAAATAAGGTCTTTAGACCAGGTTTTAAACATCAGGGAATACAGATGAGGATTTTGAAGATTATATAAACACAAGTTTACAGTTTTCTCATTACTATATAAAGTAAAAACCTGCTTAAGGGGGCCCTCCCACCTACTACGATGCACTACGACGCACTACAATTAAGTCCCTGACGGTGGCCATGTCTGCGACAATGTTGGCTACACGCACTGCCATCGGGAACTTAATCATAGCTCATCGTAGTGTATTAGGAGGGTTGGATTTTGTACCCGGCTGGTCAGGGACAAGAAAAGAGCAGGAAAACTCTTTTAACTATCTACTTGAGGTAGCATATATAAAATCTGTTATAATTCAAAGAAATAAAACATTGTTATAATAGGTTTTTTAATAGTATATACATAACAAATATATACATAACATGACTTACTAGCTAGTCGCGTTACAGCCCTGTCAAGCTTTGTATATACATAACAATACCATTATTGTTTTTGAGACCAAAGAAACTCAGTTCCAAGCTAAACCATAAAATGATTGATTTGAGACCCTTAGCTTTTATCGAATAACACCAAGTTTGCAGTGGAGTATCTCCATTATATGACCCACCTGATCTGCAAATTTTATAATTTTCGGACAAGTATTTCACATATAAGAGAGATTTACATAGCCGTATTTGTCTACGACAGGCTCCGACGGGCTATGATATTCAAACATGTTTGAATTTTGTAGGCCCTCTACGATAAACCTTTTTTTGTTGTAGTGCATTATAGCGCGTCGGCGTGCGTCGCAGAGCTCGGCGACAAAACCTGACTAATTGACGGCTTTGTCGCCGACACTTCCACAATTTTTTCAGTTTGTCGGCGACGAGGCCAAAGGGTTAATCATAGTAGGTGGGAGGCCCCCTATGGGGCCACCTTCCGCACTGAGCAAAGTATCCCCTTAAGCGGAGTGTTCCCTTAAGCAGGGTTAAAATAAACTATACCAAACTTATTGTTCCCTTAAGCGGGGTGTCCCATTAAGCAAGGTGTCCCAGAAGCGGGGTTTTACTGTACCTCAAAAACATTAAGATATTTACCTTATTTCAACTGTTGGAGGCACTGCAAATCTGGGCACACACTGGCCATAGCCTCATGTGAGTTTTGCAACCAAGTTTCAAAGTCCAGCACAAAGCCTTTCCTACTGCCACTTTGGAATTCCCCACTTCCAAGTTCAGAGCAAGGCTGCTTTGTGATATCATATAACTCTCAGACCCTATACTTAGCGTTGGTATGAGGTTCTACATTCAGGCACAGACAGATGCTTGAAGTGTGATAGCATCAAGCACAATGCCAACTGGTTGAAGTTGGCTGCACTACTATATGGTGCTATGATGACAGTCTGAGTTGATGCTCCTAGTCTCTATCTATAGTTGTAAGATTCTGCTAATGTTCCTACCCGAAATCAGGTATGCAACCCCTGGCAAATCAAGGCTGTAGTTGGCAGCTAGCAGACATGATGGAAGCCCCCCATCTCTCCTGTACCCATATAATCAATCATAAAGCATGACTGCCTGGAACCTAATTCTCACTGAAGTCCCTTATTGAGACTTGGTGGTTCCCCTTTTATATATCCAGCAGCAACTGCTTTCTTGATTTGTGCCACCAGTTTGTAATCATCAGGCTCCCTTACAGGATTCTGCAGGACTTTCACTGTTTCTGGTAGCAGTATCATTGACATGCAAATACAGATGTTCTGGCAATTTGTTATAGTCTGGCATGGTGTGTAGGATCCTTGGTATGAGTGGATCATCTCATGGTGTGGCAATACTGAAGGAAGACAAGGTTCCATTTTTTTAATGCAGAACCCCTTCGAGTACTTAATGTTGAGTTCTCAATGAAGAGTCCTCTTTGCTCATAGTGCTCTTCCAGTAATATTATTGAAATTAGGAGCAAATAGTATGTTCATCATTGATGAATGAACATGCAATTATAGATGAATAACAATTAAAAGGTTTGGGTTACATTCAGTCAATGGGTAGTTTTTTGTAATCCACTTGCACCCAGTAAACTTGCTATTTCTGCAACTGCCTATCTTGGATCCAAAGATATCAAGCACCATTGGGTGTTGAGGTATTTTGGTCTTGAGTGATTGGTCATGGTCAGTTGGGCATGCCTCTAAGACCCAGAGACACTGGCTCCCTGCTCTGTTCTGACTATCACAGTTAATAGCATGCAGATGGATGCAGCATGCAGTGGAGGGATAGTTTTCTGGAAGCACGCTGGAAGTTCAATGTGACCTCTCTAACCTCTAAATGATGTATATAGCATGTGCTAGGAGTCTTTAATAAGCAGCAACCGGGGTGTTTTGTAACACTTGATGTTGTATTAAATGCCTCTAATGCCTCTGTTGAAGAAAGAAAGAATGATTTTATGAAACTGAATTGATTCTGGGACTAATGTACTAGTGTTTGTCCATTGGTGTCTTCCACAACATCAGCCAAACCAGAGGAGAGTGTACACCCATCTTCCAGTAGAGAATTGGGACAGTAACCCTGAACTCCAGGGAATGACACAACTATAGTTACCTTGTGCATTAATCATTACTATAGTAGTACAACTTAGCTGATTTCTTGTGATATGATATGAATGCATTTCATCACAAATATTAATTCTTGTAATTGAACACAAATATGGAAGTCTGCCTCATTGTTAAGCTAAAAACGAAGAAATAGTGTCCCCCTGGAAATACCAAACAAAGGTTTATCCCCCCTTGGAATACACAAAAAATTCTTGGGCCCCCCCCTTGGAATACCCCAAAAAATGTTGGGCCCCCCCCCCCCCTAAAAACTGTGCCCTTCCCCTCACCCGGCCATACTTATTGAAAGCTCCCCTAGACTTCTATGTAGACGGTCAAAAGTGATAGTATAAAGGTTTTAGAGATGCACACTCACTGGTGGTCAGAATGCATTTACATGTTAATAAAATATGTGTACGAGCATTGACTTATATAGTGGTGCAGACCTGCCGGTGGCATTGCTTTCCGGAATATAGGTGTTACTATGTGTCATCAGCAATGGATATACGATTTTGAAAGAATTTAAGAATATTAAGAAATACGATTTTAAAGGGATCTCAGCTTTGGGGTAAGTTGCGACCATTTCGGATGATTTGGGTGTTTTTCAGTTGTGACAATCTCAAGGGATCTTAAGTGAAATGATCCCAAAAACGGTCTCAACTTGAGACCAGTTGGTACTTGTTATAACTCTTTTTCAGGTGCTAAAACTTATTTAAATTCGAAAATATTTAGAGCGAAGGGTACTATTAATCTGACATACCTATATCCCAAATTTTATAGTTTTATTAACTTTTAAACATTTGTCTGGAAATCTGAAAAATGCAGGCACTGCACCATTCAGGGAGGTTGTGTGACCTACTGTAATACTCGCTTTTTATATGTCAAGGTCACTCCATATTTATGAATAACAATACCCATTGAAAAAGTAAAACATGTCTCACTTATGGCATACTCAATGGAAAATTATGAAATTTTAGGATTGGATCAAATGGACATGGACAATTATTCGCTGTAAATATGGTCTAATTTGATTCTAATTTGAATTAGGAAAAGTGCCTCAAATCAATAATTTCCGATTGCAGAAGCTTGTACCTGGCAGGAAATGATCCCTAGGGATCTCAAGTTGAAATAGGTTTATCTGAGATCCGCTCTGGCTAGTTGAGACCACGTCTGAAAAACACCTTTCGCCATTGATATCAAAACCGGTCTCCCAATCTCTCACAGATCTCAACGGATCTTAACTTGAGATCGTCACGACTGAAAAACACCCTCTGTACTCTGTTGTGTAGTGGCGGGATCGCCTCTAAAACGTTATCCAGCACCAGGGCGCCCCCTACAGTGTATCTGGGGTACTATTGTAATAAACAGTCAATGCTGGCGAACTTGAAATGTAGACTGCATCTGAGTTATCCACTGATCTAATCCCCACATTATACACAAGATTTGTGACATGGTGGCAGCTAGTGGGATCTTCTTGAGTGGTTATACATTCCTGGAACAAGTTGGTAATGTATAAACCTACATTGTCATTGAAATCAGAGGAGATAACTCTGAAAGCAAAGTGGTCAAGTGAGGAAGCACATTGTTGTTGTGAACAGATATGAGTAGATGAACTGGAGTGGATAAAGACTGTCTAATGTTTTGAAATCACCTATCCAACTGTAGTGCTATACACTAGTAGAATCCTAGTTCTGAGTGAAATTTCTCTGTGTGTGGCATTTTGAGTGAAGTTGTGGTGTTGACATCTGAATTTAAGACTGTACTGTCACTGTCAACATGCCCAAATTTAACCCCCCTGAGCCTATGACTTTTGATGCCCCTGCTAAATGGCCAGAGTGGAGGGAAAGGTTTGCAAGGTTTAGAATTGCCACAAAACTTCACAAAGATGACGGTGAAATTCAGGTTGCGTCACTCATTTACGCGATGGGTAGACAGGCAGAAAATATCTATAAGTCCTTTACGTTCAATCCTCCACCAGCCGCGACCGAAGCTCAGTCTAATCCGCTCGACCCAAAAGATGATTACGATGTAGTGCTCGATAAATTCAACGCATATTTTGTCCCTAAGAGAAATACTATTCATGAGAGGACACGGACTCAACAAGCAGGAGAATCTGTTGAGTGTTTTGTGCGTAACCTTCACGAGTTAGCAGAAAATTGTCGTTTCGGGGATCGTGAGACCGAAAACATCAGAGACCGTCTAATCAGCGGAATGTCCGACAAGGAGGTGTCATTGAAACTACAGCTGGAACAAGACGAGTTGACGCTCGATAAGGCAGTAGATATGGCGCGACACTCCGAATTGGTTAAAAAGCAGAACGAGACAAAGGTGGACTTTGTACATAAACCAAAGCCGAAGAAACCTGCTGGTGGAAGCAGACCACCCAAGAAGGAAAGTGGCGGCCCACCAAAGAAGGACAGCTCAAAGTGCGGAAAGTGCGGTTACGTGCATAGGACCCAGAAGTGTCCAGCTCAGGGAAAGAAGTGTGTGCTCTGCAAGGGCTGTAACCATTTCGCTTCTGTTTGTAAAAATAAACCAGCCGTTGAAGACCTTGAAGTGACTATCAACCACAATGACGATGACGATGGAGGAGCCAGTGGGTACTTCCTTGGAGCCGTTGACTGCCCCGACAGCGACCCAGCTTGGTTTACAGAGCTTGACATAAACGGAAATTTTGTTAAATGGAAATTAGACTCTGGAGCCGACGTCAGCATTATGTCAGAGAGGACATTCAAGAGGATGAGAAATAAGCCACAACTCAAGTCTGTCAACATAGAGTTGTCAAGTCTGGGTGGTGCAGTCAAGCCTTTGGGACAGTTTGTCGCCAGAACAAACTTTAAAGGTACAAAGTATTTCTTTAGAGTGATCGTAGTTCCAAAGTTGATTGACTGCTTGATGAGCCGCAGCGTCGCCTGCCGTATGGGTCTGATCAAGAAGATAGATCAAGTGGAGGTCTTCCAGGGTTTGGGATGCCTCAAGACAGAGCATGTCAAGATTGTGCTCCACGATGATGCCCAGCCATATGCTCTGACTGTTGCACGACGTGTACCCATTCCCCTGCTCCCAAAGGTTAAAGAGGAACTCGAGAGGCTAGAGGCCAACGATGTAATTCATAAGATTACAAAACCTACGGCATGGTGTGCTCCAATGGTACCTGTGGTGAAGAAGTCAGGTAAAGTGAGGCTTTGTGTAGATCTGAAGAAACTAAACGTAAGTGTTAAACGTGAAAGGTATGTGTTACCGACCTTAGAAGATGCAACATCCAAGCTGAACGCCCTCTCGGGAGATACTGTTTCAGATGACTCCCGTTCGGGATAACATCCGCACCTGAAATCTTCATGAGAAAGATGGTTGAGGTCTTAGATGGACTGGAGGGTACATTTGTGTACATGGACGACATTCTCGTCTATGGTAAAGACTGAGAGGAACACGATCGGAGGCTAGACAACGTCATGAAACGTCTTCAGGAATCTGACCTAAAACTGAACAAGGAGAAGTGTGTGATCGGCAAGTCAGAACTCAAGTTCTTAGGACATAAGTTCACCAAAAGTGGTATTGAACCAGACAGCGACAAGGTATCGGCGATAATCGAGATGCCCGAACCAACGTCCGTGCCGCTTTTACGCCAGATCATGGGGATGGTACATTACCTCGGAGCCTACCTCCCAAATCTTCATGACATTACTAAGCCTTTGAACGACCTGCTTCGAAGTGACACTGTGTGGTCATGGGGACAACCTCAGCAGGAGGCCTTTGATAGGATGAAAAAGCTGGTATCATCAGCCCAAGCTCTTGCCTACTACGATGTTTGCAAGCCGACCGTAGTGAGCGCTGATGCGAGTAGCTATGGTCTAGGTGGTGTGCTGCTTCAGGACCACGATGGTCAGCTGAAGCCCATCGCATACTGTTCAAGGACCCTATCGTCAGCTGAACAACGGTATGCCCAGATTGAGAAGGAATGTCTCGCTAGTGTTTGGGCCTGTGAGAAGTTTGATCGTTTCCTTTGTGGACTGGAGAACTTTAAGGTCTTAACAGACCACAAGCCCTTGGTGACTCTGATCAATGAGAAGGACTTAGACAGAGCACCCTTGAGATGTCAACGTTTGTTGATGCGCATGCTCCGCTTTAATGCGAAGGCTGAGTATACACCTGGAAAGACGATGGTGATATCTGATGCGCTTTCACGAAGCCCTAAGTGGGATAATGCAACTGTGACGGACACAGAGGTTGCAATACACATGGCCATGGTAGAGGAGAGTCTTCCCATGTCCGACCACCGGATGGCAGAGCTTCGGAAGGCGACACACGAGGATGATGTCCTCCGAGCCGCAAGTGTGTATGCCCTGGCTGGATGGCCGAAGTACGAACAGGACGTCCCAGACCAGCTGAAACAGCTCTTCAATGTGAGAGGGAGCCTATCAGTTAGTAATGGTCTACTGACTTATGGCAACAGGATCATCGTCCCGGAAAAGATGAGACCCGATATTCTCGACAAGATACACCAAGGCCATCAGGGTATCACAAAATGCCTTGAACTTGAGTCTGTGTGGTGGCCTGGTATCGCCAAGGATGTGAAAGGTATCGTGACCACTTGTGACCATTGTCAAACCTATAGACCGACCCAGAACAAGGAACCACTCATGACGACTACGCTCCCTGATCTACCCTGGCAGAAAATAGGAGTTGACCTGTGTCAGTTCGAGCGTCAAGAGTATCTTGTTATGGTTGACTATCATTCATGGTGGATTGAGATACTTCATCTATCAACGACTACATCTTCAGCAGTGATAGCCAAGATGAAAGATGTGTTTGCCAGACTGGGATTCCCACAGGAAGTAGTCTCAGACAACGGGCCCCAGTTTGCATCTGAACAGTTTAAACAGTTCGCGAAGAAGTGTGATTTCAACCACGTCACTTCTAGCCCCCATCTGCCAAGTTCTAATGGAGAGGCAGAACGTGCCGTGAAAACAGCCAAAAGTATCCTGAGACAAGACGATCCATGGCTGGCACTGATGATTTACAGGGACACTGTCATCGCCGCTACAGGGTGTAGCCCATCCCAGCTCCTCATGGGCCGACATTTTCGTACGAATCTGCCAACTCTTGGTGCCAGACTTAGGCCATCGTGGCCTAACCCAGATGTCATTAGAGACACTGATAAAGCAACAAAAGCAGGATATGAGCACCACTACAACAACCGTCATGGTGTCAAATCCCTGCCTAATCTACAACCAGGAGATGTGGTTAGGCTGAAGACCGACCAGGAAAAGACTTGGACGACTAAAGGTGTGATAACCACCTCAGCCGAGACTCCAAGGTCATATAATGTGCAGACAGAGTCAGGCATTTTCCGCAGAAATCGTCGACATCTGCAGCTAACTGAGACTGCAGACTCCCAGCCAAGTTCTGCAGTGCAGAGTCCTACAACTCTGACTCGACCTGACCACTATCAGCCTTCTGTGGTCGCCGCACCTAATCCGGCTACATCAGCTGGTCCACCTACTCCAGCTCTCACAGAAACACCTGTGCTATGCCGGTCTCTGAGGATGATCAGGAGGCCAGAGAGACTGATTGAAGCTTAGTCTTGTCCCCTGACATGGGCTAAGAATAATGCCCAGGACAAGGTGCAAAAGGGAGAAGTCTACTCCTTATTTGCAGGATATGTTTTGTTCATGTTGTGTTGCTACTATAAATATTCTCTTACAGCTGATTAACATTGAGACTCATATAGACATTCTAAAGACATTTCAAAGTAGTAGTAAAAGTAAGAGATAAAAACTCCCTATCTGAAGTAAGACTTATTTCAGAGAAACATAAAGACTCTTGTTTAAGAAAATTTTGAAGAAAAAAAAAAGGGAGATGTTGTGTAGTGGCGGGATCGCCTCTAAAACGTTATCCAGCACCAGGGCGCCCCCTACAGTGTATCTGGGGTACTATTGTAATAAACAGTCAATGCTGGCGAACTTGAAATGTAGACTGCATCTGAGTTATCCACTGATCTAATCCCCACATTATACACAAGATTTGTGACATACTCTAACCACCAAATCCCAGTGTGTGCGAAATTACTGAATCATGTTTGCGTTGTTCAACAGTCTATATTAAAATATGCATGCCAAGCTTCTGTTCGATTACTGCAGACACAATACCTACATCCGTCCCACTTGATAAAAGAAAACATGGCAAGCCTACAGCCTGGACAGTTCTCCACGAAGACAGTGGCCATTCAATTACCGCCTGGCCCAATACATAGTCAATGAATGCAGCCATGTGGGCAGGTCCCAGGCTGCTATCATACCCCGCCGCACTGTTCTCACACCAGACCGCCGATTTACTCTGCAAATATGGCGCCTTGGTGGTTTTCGCGGTGGGCCACCCGCACACAGCGACTTAGACCTAGGGGTTTAACCCGGAGGGTCGCTTCAGGCTGGGTCGATGGATTTCTTGCGCCAATTGGTGCCATTGTTGACACAAGCGCCACACGTCGGCGGCGGCACGACTTAATAGACCTTGGGGAAACCGATCATATCTGACCTAATAGTCACGTTTTAATAGTGGATGTGAGCTGAGTAATTCCATACTAGTGAATCTATTATACGGATTAACTCTTTTACATGTGTAGTTGTTTTTTTATCAGTTTGTATATTCAGTTCTATCCTCCCCTATACAGACTTCTTTTCTGAGCCTACGCACTACTTGAAAAACATATTGCTGCCATATAAACTCTACTGACGACGTTAGTATACCACTAGATCTTATGATTGGGTAGTAATTGGCATGAGATATACAACAGAACCCCTCCTTTCCGAGCAGAATGCTCCCTTACACGGGGTTTTCAGTCCGTTGATGATCCATATATTATTAATGGGTATAACGGTGGCATTATTTAGTTACGCAGACACTCATATAACTACACAGACAACCCATAGACGCCTACCTGTGTCCTACAGGGGTCGACGCAGATCATCGTCTGGTGATTGTTCAGACACCAGTCTATGCGCCACACACACACATACATTTTGTACATCACAGATAAGTGATTTAGATAATCCGGAGGGTTGCCCCCTCTCCGCCCTCTTAAATTTGATGTGGTATCACTCCAGAGTGACCCTTTAACCGGGGTTAAGAAGCATTCCGTGCCAAAATAACTGTCCCTTTATGTGGGGTGTCCCCTTACGCGATGTGTTCCCTTAAGCCCAATGCCCATCTACCGATTTCGGAACATTTATGTACGTTTGTCGGCGACAAACGGAGGGTAATTTGTCTCAGGCGAGGTATCCTAACAGAGTCGGTAGATGTAGGACAGCTAGGCAAGGCTACCCAGCGATTAGTGAACCACCTCCTTCAGACGTCCTTTTGTCGCCGACAAGTTGTGGTTTTTGCCCTCCCCAAGCGATTAGTGGACCATACACCGATTTTATTAGTGTGGGTATATATTTCGGTAGATCTATGTAGACTGATTTCCTTAGGACTAATACCCACCAGCCCCTCTCCTCGAGGGCCGCAGGTCGAGCGAGGGTTACCTAATTTGCCTGCGACAAGGTGACCGATTCCTATACGATTTGGGAACTAATCGTTCAACCCTAAATCGGTAGATGGGCATTCGGCTTTAAAGACGTAATGCACACGTTTTGTTGTTGATTTCCTTTTATTGAACAAACTTCACCAATTCAGGTGGTTTTACAGTTTGGTTACACCGCTCCACAATGTTTTATAAACGTGTACAAGTGATCTGGGAAATTAGACGCATATCTCGTAGCACTTGCAAGTGTGGTTATAATAATTAATATCATAAATAGTAAAAAAAGGAAATAAGGTATATGGTAAATGATATGAGATGAGGTGAAGAAAATTAGATGAAAGTGGAAGCAACATATCAACACTTTCCATTAATGTACTCAATATCTGACGCGCCGCACAATTCAGGCAGCTTGTGTGACCTAGATATAGTGTTGGTTATCACTAAAAGAAACCAGCTTAAATTCAGTTCAAGAAACGATCATACATCACACCACTTTCATTTGTAAGCTATTGACCTTAGCAGTTTTATACAACTTTTGAAAGCTGTTGTAGATGACTTAACTCTCACAGATACCTGAGGTCGTATGTAAACTGTCAACAGTGTGCACCACCCCTGGTCGAATTTGGTGATGCGCAAACCTCGAATCGTTGAAGTGTATCGAGCCACGGTTTATTAACGCCTCTCCATATTAACGACCAATAGTAAAATGATGGAACTATAGTCTGTTTGAAATATAATACAGCTATTTTCGAAAGCATCCCAAGTCGATTTGATGATATGGTTGGCTTTATTGGTGAATCAGCAGTTAAAACGTTTCGGCTGTAAAGTTGCCTTTTTCCAGTATACCTAATTTTTGTGTGTGTAAAGTTTCTCATTGCTCAAAATGTTTACAGTCGTGACTAGAATTAGACATTTTGACTAGAATTAAAACCGAGCAATAAAGTAGCATTTTGGCTTCAACCCGATTGGATTGGTTTTCGAGCCATTGCCTAGTGAAGCATGTTTGTTACAATATGGACATACCTAATACATACAGTTCATTCCAAAATATATGCTTTTCAGCCATCTTTATCTCACAATATTAAGAAAAGTGTCTTTCGTATCACGTCATAGTAAATATAACAAGGTATCTCGTAGATCTTGGTTGGTGTTAAGGTATATTCAGTATATTCAAATAACGATGATTTGTTCTCTTTATCAGCTTCCGCATATGAAGTTCGAAACTAAGGAAGGCGTTTACTTAATTCTCTAAATATTGAATATGAATTAGTTTTTGCGAGCTTATAAGTACCTGCATATACATCTTTTCAGCCAGCATATTTTCGTTTTAGTTGAGTCATTTGTTAGTAAGTTTGCTGCGCACGAATTAAAAAAATGTATCCATGGAATTCTGTAATTCGATTTCAATTTCTACTGGATCTGGACCGGAGACAAAAATCACCAGGTATATAATAGGTGCTTTACACCTTCAAGAAAATTACCTACTTCATTTATATAAGAAATGAACAAAAGGGGGCCTAACACGGAGCCCTGTGGGACTTCGTAATCTATACCCGCTCAGTGAGACAATTCATCTCTGAAACGAGTCCTCTGCTGTTATTCTTACAAAGGCGAACTAATCCATATATTATGTTCGTCAGGTAGTTTAAGCATTAGAAGTTTATCCAATAATTGACCATGGTGCACACTGTCGAAAGCCTTCCTCAGATCCACTAAAACAGCTCCGGTCAGGCTCTCCTCTTCCCTAACTAGTGAAAGTGATTTCCGAAATCGTAGATCGCACCCAAGGTATCCCTGGCTTTCCGATAACTAAACTGCACTTTCTTATTCTCCAACACAACCATGAGATATTTGTACATGATTTTTTCGCCAACTTTGCCGGGTACCGGCAGTAAGGAAATCGGGCTCAAAGTAGGACATTCAAGGTTTCTTGATTTCGGGAGGGGAACCACCGTGGCGCGTTTCTATTCACTTTGAAACACACCTTCACCCATGCATATATCACCCTGGGACCTTGGTATTTAAAGCATGCATGGCTTATAAAAGATATATTTCTTAGGGTCTTATTATAGAGGCTTCCCCAGCTGACCATTACCTCTAATTGACCGACTAATGCTAGTTACAGAAAATGACCCATAGCCTCAATAAACCAAAAAGAACTATTCATTTTTATCTATTTATAATTTAGACGCATGTCCGGCTGACCATAACCTAGATACCGAAATATCTCATTGACCGACTGGTGCTCGTTACAGAAAATGACCCATAGACTCAATAAACCAAACACTTTTAATTGTTATCTGTTTATAATTCTACGCTCATTCATAAATGATACACATAACTATTTGTTCCTAGTTTTATATGATTGTGGTTGGGAGGAAGGCCATTATGGGAACATCGGTGGTATATTCATCCAACTAAACTTGATGTGGCACCTCAGTGCATCTCTGTGAATATCAGGTCTAATTGCATGTGCCATATGTTTCACCACAGATGTAGATATTAAAATATTGTTATTATAGAATATGCTGTAAAGGTCATTTTGATCTATGAATACACCTGGGGCCTGTTTTTCAGACAGTGACGTCTTTATTTATAGTGATCACAAAAGAGTGACCAGTTGGGTGACCAAACCAGTGATCATGACCAAAAAGTGTTCCTCAGACCCCGTCACTGTTTAGCTGTTATGATCACTGTTGGTCCAAGGCCCATTCAAAAACAATAGCATGTCTCACATGTATATTACTCAACAGAAAATTGTGAAATAAAAAATTAAAAGAAATTGGGAATTAGATAAAACAGATATAGATAATTCATCGCAGTAAATATTATTTCATTTGATACAATGGAAGGTCTCCAAACAGTCACTAACTGGTCACTATAGGAAATGGTCACGACTAAAAAACAGGCCCCTGGAGTCATATTTCATTGTTGGTATATACTGGGTAATTTGATGTAGGATACATGTGGAGTTATATCAAACTGTTAACATAAGTTGCCTATGGTATTTAGAATGCATGGCTACATGTGTAGTTAGCTTACACTCGTTCTGACCAGTTAACGGTAACTTTACATGTCTCAGGGGTGTACGTCCGCTCATACATACGACAACAGGAAGACAGTCGCAGGTCTGTATCGATCGGTGGCAACTGGACGCTGACAGAGAGACCCGGACCGCCAGATGGCATGGCGACTGACAGCCACCCCACCGCCACCTACGTCAACCATGCTTTTGACCCGACAGAGGGCTGCGGGGTAACAGAGGTCACCCTTAGCATCGAGGATGACACTGTCCCGTCTCCCGTCCCGACCCCGACCACCACGACTAGCAGCGCCACCACCCAGTTCACCTATACACCACAACATGACGTCACTGACCTCAGCGAGAAGGATGAGCAGAACGGCACCTCCACGCTGGGCACGCTGGCCATCGAACCTATGGAGGAATTGTGAGTAGAGTACAGTATGTTTTGTGAGATCGGCAATTGAGCAATTGAAAGAGACCAATAAAAGAGTCAGGATCACACCATGTGATTAGACTACCCACTGGGATACATGCTAACAAATGAAATTAACATATTTTGTCCCAATCTGGAAGGGTGAGCTTTTCGGCCACATTCCAATAGATAATAAAGCTGTTAGGTTCCTCCCAACCTATAAGATCCCCAAAAGCTTTAAGATAGTTTTTTTGTTATTCAAGTAGATTTTGGTATGACAGCATAGGCTTTGACTCAAAAGTACAGTTCCGAGTCTGACTGTTTCCATGGCAACCAATAAAAAGTTACGATTATCCAGAATAGGTTTATCATCGTACCAAATCTAATGCTTTCATACCAAATGAACAAATTCCTGCCTCCGTATATTTTTGTGTTTATCCGCAATAAGACAGAGAATGATATGTATGAGATAAACTCTCTCAGGGAACCCGTGGATCCAGAGGCAGAGAAGGCAAGGTAAATGGTTACAACAATTATATCGTTTTGTGTTTCTCTCATGCACATGAATCTCTGAAATCCTATTTTATGTGTGCCATTTAGTGTGTTTTATATGTACAATCATACCATATATTCATTTCCTACCCTACACCCTACATCTTATTCTATAGCGTGTGGACTTTCTTTACCTTCAAAAGGTCCCTGCCCCTCCTATGATAAGAAGTTTCATACCTCATGTTATATTTTCTTTATTCTTTTTTTCACTTTTCAAAAGTAGTAAATCTACTATATTTATACTGTTCATTTGCTTGGAAGATACTATGGCTTGTAATGTATTCAAGAATAGGAACTCTTAAAAGTAATTAATTGATATTAGTACCTGAGCACGTTTTATTGGTAAATTGTGAAGTTTTACTAGTACTTAATTAAGGATGTTAAAGTTTGAGCATGTTACTATACGCAATGAGGTTTTAATTATACTTGTACTTGAGCATGTTTGCCAAGTAATAAGCGTATCTAACTAGGATAGGCGCATGTTTTACTAATACATTAGGAGGTTTGATTCCTGTTCCTCCCACTCACTGTCATTAAAGAACTGCGTGATCGTTCTGAATTTCGCAGAACATTTTGGGACTATTTATGGTCTGCAGAATACATGTACTAGAAATCACGCTCCTTTTTCGGTGGAAGAACGCTATGAAATTGTGAAAAGTGAGTATCTTATTGATAGAGTCAATACCAATTATAAGTATTAGTTTGACAAATACCTTTTTTAGTATAAATATTTGAAAGTATATTTCTTTTTGAATTGGGCGTGTCCTTTTTAATAATCTACCTAAAACGAATCTATCATTATTTACACCCATCTAAAAGAGGTAATCATGGAATACAGGTATAATCACATTGTTCTCCTATTATTATATACCTTAAACTGTCTGTAAATATTCAAATTATACCCTAAATAGGCGTTAATGACACTGCCACTCTGTTCAGTTTACAACCAAAGGCGCCCTGTACAAGAAATTATGAACCGGGAACAACTCCAATGCTCTCCAAGCAGAGGTTAGGTTCACTGAACTTTGTACATGTGTTATAGGAGCATATCTAAGCTATCTAAACTATATTACATGAACAACCTACATTAGATACACCTATCTATTAAATAAAAAGAGGTAAACATTGAATACAGATATGGTCACAAAATATAGGTTGTAATTACTCCCTGTTGGAATGCGTAGTCGGTAGTGTAGTGGTTTGGGTGCCTCCTCTTGTAATCTAAAGGTCTGGGGTTCGACCCCCGGCCATGGCCATAGTTTTTTTAGGTTTTTCTTTTTAAATAAAAAGGAAAAACGCCAGTGTAGAGAGGTGCAGTACAAAATATATAAACAAATTCAAAATCTATGTTGGATTATATTAGTTTTATGTGTAAACAATATGTCTTTTGTTGTTTGTTTACATTTTGATGCTTTGTTTACATTTTCTGCCGTGCCTATGGGTAGTCAAGACACTGACTCTAAGTGTCCATAAGATCAGTTTTGAGGCTTTTCACGATGATTCCTTCTGTATTTCGGAGTAATTCCATAGTTCATCTTTGGATTATGCATTTCAATGTCCTACATGCTGTAGTTCACAATAACTGACCACTCAATATTGCCGTAATCGAAGCGATGCCATTCGGCCGCCATATTTAAATTTGCCGCTGTCCCTTTTCTGTCCAACTCTCGTCCAATCAGATTGCGTTATTTTATGTTCAAAGCACTCCGTATGACCTATCCAAAGGCGAGCTGTACAAGAAATTATGGAGTACCTTGCCCATATGATAAATATACTACACCCATAGCAGCAGTCCGTATTCGTAGTGAGTTTATGCATAGGTATATAATAATACGATACATGAATTATGCGGAGGACCTGATGCGCCCACTCGTATCAGAAACTGGTTGATATTGTGAATGCAACTTCAATGTGCTCCCCCCGACCCCTTTTGTGCGAGTGGGGCCCCAGAGTTATCCATACATACATGGACAGGGTACTTTAGGGAAACTAGTTAACCTAATTGGGAGGGCTTATCGTACCGCGTTACTATCGGTAAAATTATTGCATGAGCTCGCAGAGCGAATGCAATAAATTTACCGATAGTAACAAGGTACGATAAGCCCTCCCAATTAGGTTAACAAGTTTCACTTGTACCATACACCTCTGATAATTCGTAAATATTCAATAACTTACCAAAATAAGTCGATGTCGAAGCGGAAATCAAAGTAGTCTGGGCAGGCGGAAGTTATTTTCTGCTAGGCTCTATGCGCATGTGCAATATTTACTCTCCAACCAGAGTCTTGAACACAACTTACTGCAGAACATGTGGGGGGAGACTGCTTGACCTCATTAACGGCATTATCGCAATATTCATAGCCGCGATTTCGTAAATATAATTAAAACTCTTAGAACATTCTTTTCTTTGTGAAAAATAGTAATATATTATTATTTGTTAATTTTCTGTTTGATATTTTTGTCTGGATATTGATTAGTTATGATTTATTTTCGTATTTCCGTTATTACACTTATTCATGTTGCTATGTATTGTAATATCACTTGGCACTTCATAAACTTGTTGTTACATTGCTGTAAATCGCTATACTAATCTTATTTCATCATTATGGGACATATTTTCAGGTTTGTGTAATTACTTGCTTGCGATCGTCTTTGTTTACATTTTGTAACAACCGTTTACGCAGGGTATCGCGGCATCGCGTCATAAATAGGTCACTGGATTTTCCTAACCAATCAAATTGAGTTTTCAAAGTGTGGTGGTATGGCGCCATACCGGCACAGTATGGTGGTACGGCTAAACTACCACTTGCATAGCAGAGGTCGGTATTTGGATTATTTTCAGGCATAGGTGTATAGTACTCTCTAGAGCTGTATGTCCATGATACATATAAACAGACTTTACCATTTTGTACACGTGTACAGGTATTCTAGCACAAACCAAAGTTAGAAAATGAACATGTTTAGTAGTGTATAAGCATGGCCTACCAGTACAGGGGCATGTTTTGCTAGTACATGAGCATATTTTACTAGTTTATTACAAGGTTTTACTAATGCCAAAGCAGCTTGCTCAGTACATACGCATGTTTACCAGTAGCATGTTCATGGCCCTTGGTTTCTGTTATAATGTTAGACTTGACGAGGAAGCGAAGTGGCTGCAATGGATGGAAGCCAAATTTACCGATATTGCCGGAGAAGATGGTGAAATTGACCTAGCAGAGTTTAAAACAGCGCTGGGTGTTAAAAAGGTGAGTTCCCATCATACATCCCAAATCCAAACCCTTTAATAGGGGACAGGTAGCACAAGTTTTTTTTTTGTTTTTTTTTATTCAGGTAAATTCATAAGGGACAAAATTGTACATTCGCTGGGTTCAACCAGCGTTCTTCCATGAAAAAGTCCAACATGGTGGTTGACAACAATACATGAGTAAACAATACAAGAGACAAAAACAAAGACAAGCCCTTCGGCGTGGGTTGATAGGTGAAAAATGTCATGATTCATCTTGAGAGTCAGTTCGTATAGGTCATATGACGCTATAGATTCGGTTGCAGTAGGTCTAGTTCTCTGGTTGCAAGTCAATCACTATTCAGAGAGCCATTTCTTCTTATAAGTACCTTCCCCTTGTGAGTGCAGCAATTATGGACAAAAACAAAACAAAAACAGAAACAAGACTATACAGGACAATTACAACTGAAAATCCCACTTACTCAGTTTCCATACTGTAATTAAATTATCAGAGCGTATCGAAGGAGAAATACTTCCAAAATAATTTTGTATTGTAAACAACATGAAGAGTGTGATAACTTCAGATTGGTCATATGACTCAATCATTATTATATAAATAAAACGCTGCCAACGTCCCAATAACATGGGATAATGAATTTTACAGAGACAGTTTTTCAAATTTAAAAATTTTTAATCAACCAAATGAACTCAACTATGAACAATGAACAACTACTAATACGAAACTATGTACATATGAAACCATAACAACAAGTCGTAACCATGTCAGTCTCTAAGCAACAATTGCAGCTCCCAAAACCGCTCCCAAATGGATATAACTGTAACAACTTATGCAATAAATCACACCCTGAAGAAGGACATAATAAGTCCGAAACATGTCGGTAACTAAACACAAATAAATGCCTTGTCATCATTGAATAGGAACTAGCCCATCCCCGAGTTAGTGGGAATATTTTTCTCATCTCCCATAAATAAAATAAGCAAGTGAGTCAACTACCTCACAAAGTGAATAACGATCCGACGTAAAGGGGACCTTCTTGGCTCCTGTTTGCCACACATTTATATAATTACATGCATTCCTAGCGGTTAGCAAAGCCATTACCTTTTATTTTTATGATATTATATTCACCAGTCATTCTTCGCTGAGCGCTTCTTCGACCTGTTTGATGCTGACAGCAGTGGCTCCATCGAGATGACTGAACTCATGGACGGCCTCAAGATGCTCACCAAAGGAACACCCAAGGAAAAGCTCAAATTTCTCTTCGATGTCTATGATGTTGACGGTAAGTTCAGAAAGTTCAGAAACGAAAGGATTTATGCAGGGATGCAAGTTTTCTGACAATTGACGGAATTCCCACATTTCCTACATGTAGACGCTAAAAGGTATATCCTACAGTACACAGTGGCGCCACTTGGTGATTTTCAAATACTGTTAACTATCATTTCAAACTGGTTCCTTTTACTTATTCTATTAACAATTTAAATGGATGAATTATGAAATATTATCCGAGTTTGACCTACGTAATTCACTCAGCTTCGCTTCATGAATTTATTCCGCAATAATATCATGGAGGGATAAGATGCCAGCTGATCTCCAGGAGCTGGCCATATTCCCTGGTTTGTAAATATTAATAAACTTAATTAAACAATTAGTATGAAAACCAGCATTGGCAACACATGAAGAAATATCTCTGTATATTAATTTAATCCAACTTAGAAATTCCTCCCCACATCCAAAACGTCTGAGGGCATCAAATATAACCTCCCAGGAGACCGAATCAAATGCCTTCTCAAAATCAAGGCAAGCAGAATTCCTGCTAATTTATTTGTGTTCAAATAATCAATAACATCTTGAATGATCCTAATGTTGGAGCCTATATATCGACCCCTCAAGAAACCAGTTTGATCATCATGAATAATCCCTCGAAGGGGAGATTGAAGTCTCAATGCCAGAGCTTTGGTTAGAATTTTATAATCAGTGTTTAATAAAGTAATTGGCCTCCAGTTCTTCAATTCAGCTCTGCATAATCCTTTCTTTGGAATTAACGAGATTATACCTCTTCGTTGTTCTGTGCCTAACTTTCCTTTGAACTTGGAATCCTGGAAGGATTCCATAAGAAAGCCCTTGATATGATCCCAGAAGTAATGATAAAATTCAGTCGTGAGGCCATCAGATCCGGGGGATTTGTTAGTGTTGAGTTTTTTAAGAGCATTATAAAGTTCAATTTCTGAAATCTCTCGATCCAAAAAAGTGACATAAGTTTTGATTTTCGAACCAAATATGTACGATATGCCTTTTAGAAATTGTTGAAACTGTTCAGTCTAAAAACTCCCCGAACGGAGATGTACCGTTTCAGTCAATGGATGACTTGCAGTCAGGATTAAGTACTTGATGTATATTATTCATCGTATCATCAGGAGGTGGCACGATCGACTTTGAGGAGCTGAAGACCGTTCTTAAGTCGTGCATGGATGAGAGCTCGCTGCAGCTTACCGAGGACAGTCTGGAACGACTCACATGGGCGCTCTTTGAGTCAGCCGACGAGGACGGCAGCGGTGCCATCACATTCGAAGAGCTTGTGGAGGAGCTGGAGAAATTCCCTGGCGTCTTAGAAAACCTAACAATCAGGTAAACCAATCAGTTCACCTTACATTTTCTGTGCTAGAAATCAAGAATCAACTGAGCTGGATTAATCAATAACGACATTGTACTTCAAGTAGATGTAGTTCTATTAGGTTATGATATTTTTTTTTAAAGGAACGAACTATTAGATGTCCCCTCCGCTAAGGGTATAAAGAATGGATTCGTACAAAGTCGCAGTGAAAAGAGTTGCAAGCAGCGCATATCCAGTGGTTCTGCATTATCGGTACAATGTGTTAAAGTAAGGGTACTTTGTCGCTGAGTTTCACCTCCAAAACTATAAAAGACGGAAGGTGTGTTCTCGGCTATTTTTTTTTCTTTTATTCAATGTTTATTTAACGACAGGCATTACATTCACTTGTACCACAAGCGATCTTCCATGTATGTGTCACAGTAAGTCAGACAGGAAAAACATTATATATACATATACAAGACATGACAGGACAACAAATCATTCACTCTCACATATATACATGACCGGGGTTTTATATCATATTACGTATCATAAATTTCCTAAACACTCCTATACTTTATTTAAGTTTCATCATCTAGTATAGCATGCAATACATCTTTTATTCTCATTTTAAATTGATCCGGTCTACCTATCCTTTGCATACCTCCAGTTAGTTTATCCCATAAGCAATTCCCTACATACATTGGTGAGCGTCCACCATTTTATCAAAATTAGCAGATGCCCTGCTCTTCTTATTTTTAATTGCCGTACTTTACATCTTTCATGGATCTGCTTTGTCTCAAGGTCTCGCACCTTTTTTATCCCTAGGGCTACTCTCAATGATCTGTTTAGTAATATTTGTAACCTATCTCTGTTTCTTTGACTTGTGCAGGTTATTATTTCGGATAGTCCATATATGTTACTGTTGAACATTGAAAATGTGTTGACAAATTGAAGATAAAAATCGATCTTTTCGCTCTTGGTTAAAGCACGGATTTATTTGGTGTTCCAAGTCCGTGGTTAAAGTTTTGCATCTTAACTTAACTTCACTCGGCAGAGTTTAGCCTCGCACGCCATCATCCTCGAGGTCGAACCTGCCTGCTTGTTTTCTCAACTCTGCTTGAATTCATATTTAGGCCAAACCAAATGATTTCAGGAGTCTATAAACCTATTTCAGATTTTTAAAAGAACGTAAAACATAAGGCGCATGGACAACCAGGATTGGTCCCGGTAGGATTAGAAATACATGTAATTGTTTACATGGAGAAATAGAAGAAAGCTGTGCTATATTTATGCTTGGCTTATGCTATGTTCCAGTCGGGTACTTATAATGTTGCTATATTCATATCATCTTCATGCGATGTAGCATAAATCGTTACAGTACATAGATTGTGCGGTCGAATCACCTTGCACTACTATTGTGACCATTATCACATGGCGGTATCAGCTTGTTTTGTGACTTTGTTTGATTGTGCTTAGAAAACATTGAACACTCTTGAATTACGTCTGAATATCAATAAACGCTAGGCCACCTTTTGCTTAGTAATAGTTGAACGAGCTAGACAAGAACTACTATGGAGTGGACTGCAATCCAGTAACTCAAGAGTCGTCCACATAGTCATATCATCTACGTTTGGTCATGCAATTACGGAACGGCACGAACATCAATGTAATTGGGAAATATGCTAAGAGTCGAAGGGGCGTAGTAGTCTCACTAGGCCAGGTTAACTAAAATCATGTAGTGCCTTCAAAGAGTGGTATAATTCCCAATTATACGGATGCGATTACGGTTCAGTATTTATCCCACCTACACGGTAAAACCCCTCTTCCGGGACACCCTGCTTAAGGGACCACCCCGCTTCAGGGGGGCATTGAACGGGGGTGTAAAAAGGAGCAAATTTCGCAAGGAAGGCATGTCCATCTTCAACCTCTTTTTTTTTTTTTAAATTTTTAAATACATTTATTGGGTCTAAGTTAATACATATTAACTGCCAGACTCGGCTAGGCCGTTCTTCCGTCTGGTCCCTTATGGAGAAGAGTTACGCAGCAAGTAAAATACATGGACGTCCTGGGAGGGGGGCAAGGTCATTACAACATTTAACATGTCTATATGTCTATATGGTGCACCAAAATAATGAAATGATGATATTTTATACGCCTGTCACATTGTGGGTTCTGGGAGTAAATAGTTTCACTGATAATATTTTTTCCCAGGGCAGGTATAATTGTTTTACAATCAACAGGTAAATTTATATCACAGCGGTCGTAAGGAGGAAATCTACAATTTACAGAGGCAAAAGAAAAGAGAAAAGAACAGACCCTATCCTAATGTGTAGGGCTGTGTATTCATGATACATGTCGTTAATACAGTTTGTCAGTGAACATACATTGGGTTTTGATTTGGCATAGAGCTCTGGTACACAATACAAGGTTTCAATTTGACATAGAACTCTAGTACAGTGTAATCAGTAACACTTTAGGAGGTAAGAATCACAGAACAATCTTAATATCAGATACAGATCATTACAGATATCTTCTAGTAGTTATTTGTATACAGGGAATAGCTTTCAGCTCTTAGCTGAACAGTAGGTCGACTTAGTTTTATCTATTTATTCTTAATTTGTTGTACATTTATATTCATTTTTATTCATTTATATTGTATGATTTATATTTATTTGCTTATTTATTAATAAACCTTTTAACCTAATAACCATCATTTCCTTCATTTATGTAGGTATTCTCTATTGTATAACCACTGGCATCTGGAAACCCCGCTTAAGGGGTCCCCGCTTAAGGGGACACTTGGCCTGGAACGGAGGGTGTCCCCTTAATCGGGGTTTTGCTGTATATAACTCCCATTTTAATGTGTTTGTTCGATTTGCCATTCGCTATTATTGTTGCTTATTTATGAACGGTGCCGTAACTACATTTAGTTACGGCACAGTAAGCTAGTACTTTGTGATTCCAGGAAGGAAAACACTAAACACTTTGTTGGGTATTTCAACGGGGTTGAGTATTTTCGTCGAATATAAAGTGAATGGCGAAAAAAGACCAGCGGTGGGGTGACGTTTTATACTAGACAGCGTTACGTGCTTAACCTGCGTCAAACATGCACACAAAGACATACTGTATGATCTATAGGCATATAAGCTGTGGTGTTATTAAATTAGCGTACCAAAGAAGAATCCAAGCACTTCTCTCTTTTCCTTTTTTTTAATTTTTGAAAAAAACTAAGAAGTAAACCTAGGATAAAGAGGAACAGGATAATTAACGAAGCAATTACTGCGAACTCAAACATTAATTGCGTCTTGTTGACCTATGCAGTATTCATAAAGCATTTCTTTTATAAACCAGCGCTGCAAATTGGCTTAAACCGCCCGAGGAGAAGAAAAAGAAGAAATTCAGAATGCCTCGCTACTTCAGTAGACGCTACATTCTTAACAACATGAGGAAGGTAAACTGAACATTTATATTCATTATCCAGTCGTTCATATAAAAAGAGCTATTAACGATCGACCTATAGCGATTGTTTAAACCTAGATCGCATTGGCATATGTATGTATACGTGTATGGTTAAGTGGAGCGCAATTAGAGAATTAATAAAGCAATTAAGCAGCAATAGTCAGAAACATTATTTGAAGAAAGAGTATATCAGTGGATATCTTTTTTTTAAAACAACATTCACCCCGAGAGCCTTTAATACGCCCGTTATTGCAGGTGATGTTCTTCTTGCTGTACTGGCTGATCAATATCGGACTTTTTACACTGAACGCTGTGCGTTACCGGGCCAGTAACCCATACGTCATCATCGCCCGCGGGGCTGGTATGTGCCTCAACTTTAACGGCACGTTCATCGTGGTGCTAATGCTGCGTGCCTGCCTCACCTGGCTTCGATCCACCAGGATCGGACACTTCCTCCCGCTTGACCAGTCCGTCCTCTTCCACAGAATGGTCGGGCTCTCAATTGCCTTCTTCACCTTCATCCACACTGTGGCCCATTTAGTCAACATTGGTAGGTACAGGCACCACTGGGTAGTAATGTTTTACATTCCAATTCGATTATTGTGAGGATGGGAGAGATCTAGCGTTTCATTACAGACACCTCTGAATTCTCCCGTTGATAAAATCGAATAACATGATGGAGGTTCTCAATATGAATACCGTTACCACTGAAACCTGCTGGAGGCAACATGATGTAATAGCCACGGAGGTAGGCCTATAATGCTGCGTTACCCACGGGAATACCTGGAGATATAATATATGCATGCTCCAATGCAAGGGTTAAAATAATGACTGCTTCCAGACAAACTAAAGTACAATGTAAATTATATAGACTTTATGAGAAGGTCTACCACATAACTGACTTGAGTGTTGTTGTAGTGGTGGTGATGGACGAGGGGCGACAGCCTAACAGCACGGTGCCGGTACATCTGCGTAATCTGCAGTACTGGGAGTTCCTGTTCACGCTGCGCTCACAAATCGGCTGGCTGGTACCAGGCTTTGGCTACCTGTCGGGCGTTATTCTCGATGTTATACTCGCAATAATGGTCATCTGTTCGATGCCTTTCATTCGCCGCGGGGGACACTTCCAGGTGAGACCATACTTTTACTATCAAGACGTTGCTAATGTACTCGCCCAGGGAACAGGTTATTTATGTATTTTCCAGGGATGCAATACCTTAACTGGGGTTTCGAGGCCACAATAAGGTTCATATGAAATACTGTAATCCGATAGATTCAAGAGAAATATACTATTGCCGTTATGAAATTAAACTAAAGTTACAATATCAATTATTTAGAAACGCCATGTGCCACGTATCCAATCTAAAGTTACAATATCAAAGAATTGAAACGCCTATGTATATAATGCGATGATAGCATTAAGCTGTAAGGACAATATCGTAGTTATCTAAGAGAAATAAATAAATTTAGCTTTAATGACTCTAGACCGAACATTATTCACAGATAGAAGTCTCCTATTTCTTAGGTGTTTTACTGGACACACATGTTGTACGTGCCGTTCTGGATTCTCCTCTTCCTCCACGGGCCTATCTTCTGGTATTTCTTCGTCGTCCCGGGCTTCCTCTTCATTCTAGAGAGAATCAACGTTTCCAAAGTATACAAACTGGCTCGTTTCGGCCACGTCAAGGTCAAAGAAGTCAACCTTTTACCATCCAGAGTAAGGGAAATCTATTCTTTCCTTATGAATGTCATAGTATGATAATCATATAGTAAGTTAATTTGGATTAGAAACGAACAATAAGGGTTCGCCTTAAGAAATATTATTTTCAGATTTTTCTCCATTTTTAGAGGTCGAGGTACATCCTATAAGCAGAAAAGGTTAAAACATTTCTAATCACCCTAAAAAGGTTAACATTGCCTGCTAGGGTTTCATTCCTTCTGTTTATTATTATGGCAGGTTATCAGGTTCATTCCCTGTCAAAAACTCTGATTACTGAATATGCTACTTAACTGACATTGGTAATAGTCCCTGGGCCAAGACCCCAAATTTTCATTTCCGCTGCCCCCCCCCCCCCCCCCCCCTGGAAACATTTGTTTTATTGCTTTATCTTGTAGATCCATCCTTCTAGCAAAATTGGTAATATACCTGAAACCTGATATCACAAAACACTAAAAATAGCTCAAGATGTTCCTAAAGGATGCCACAATATGGCCAGATAGCAAAAGACTGCATATGAAAAGAATCAATAGCCTTCAGGCACTATGTCATTGCAACTGGGTGTCAAAAATGTCAATTGATGGTGGCGGTAGTGATAGAAAAATTGGTTATATAAGGCTTTGGCCATAATATATTCCTAAAGTATGAAACGCGTATGGGTATTGGACAAGGCAGGCTGTTGATGTACGAAAACCGTGCTGGCATTGGGCATTAATGTTGGATTCTATCCTCCAACAGGTGACCAACCTTGTGATCGCCCGTCCGTCCAAGTTCCGCTATAAACCTGGCGACTACATTTTCGTAAACATCCCGGTCATCGCACAATACGAATGGCATCCATTTACAATCAGCTCGGCCCCAGAACTGGAGAGTAAGAACACGTTTACATTTCGAATAGAGTTCTGGAATTGGCAACACTTTAATAGACGGACATACAACTGGGGAAAAAGACATAACACTTCTAGTTTTCATGAAGAAATATCGGAAAACATGTAACTTTTTGTTTCCGAAAGAAATAGAATTATTTTCTTGCTTTCCAAATAAACAAATATTGTTCCATATAACCTATCTCTATGTGTGTATTGGCAGCCCCACTCCTATCAGGGGTCGCTACTCTATTTCTAAACTGCTGCCACCTAGTGTGGTCTCTCTCTAATTCCCTGTCGTTGTGCCACTAGTTTGGCAACCAACCTTGTGTTGTGTATTGTGCCGCGTGCGTTGGTCTCCCAGCATAATTCAATTTCACTATCTGGTCAAGGGCGCGTAATTCTGAAGAATTTTTATGGAACCAATTGTATACACTAGATGAATAGAATCCTGACCAAAAAAATAAGGCTATCTATTATGTACAAGATATTACTTGCAGTGATAAGCGATTGTTAATTCAAGCTGTAGGTGAATGAGCCTTTATGTTCATGTATATGGTTTTTGTGTGTGTACTACAGGTGAGGTTTGGCTTCACGTCCGTTCAGTCGGACATTGGACCAACAAGCTTTATAATTATTTTGACGCCCAGCCTGATGTTAACGAAAGCGATGCAACACTTGAATCAGAGCGGTCAGAAAAGAAAGCAAGTATACTTTGAATATATCGAACAGGACTTATACTTTGTCCAAGGTTAAACGGTTGCCCGTAAGCCTTTCCAGTCGAAGATGCCATAAGGCCTTAAGTATATCGTGGGAGCGGGAATGTCTTTGGGTATTATGTTTCTAGGGGATGAGAATGCTGTTAGATAATCTTGATCAATATGGAAATATCTCAATGAATACAGTCATTATAAACAATCTACAATATAAAAAGAAATGTATGGAAGCCCTTCTATTGCTTTATGAAAACCATTTACGACCATAATGACATTTGTCTAGGTAATAATACAAGGGTACAAAATGTAAGTGCTTTAAAGCGTTCTCACCCACAAAGACCTTCGGCCTTTGGGCATTCTGGGCATTCTGGGCAGTGGAGCGACTGCTGTCCAAAATTGTCACCTGGGCCCTGTTTCATAAGTAGCGGAAGGTTTCAGTGAGCGAACCCTTCAAATAGTGGCTGGAATAGTGAGACGAACAACGTGCCTGTTAAATCTGCGTTTCATAACCCCTCTCGCTATTCAGCAGTCTCGTTCGTTCGTTGTTCGCGCATCATCACTCTCCCAGCAGATGTCTTTCGCTATTTATCTTTTACTGGACTACAAGATCTATGTTTGGAGAGTGTAGTGGTTAGTGTATCGGTTTGTTGATCTCGGGATCGCGGGTACGATTCCCGGCCGCGGCAAAGCTTTTTTGTTTTTGTTTTTGCTTTTAGAATCTGCCTCCATATGCATTATTTACCAGTATAACATCATATATATATTTATCAATTAATTCCATATTGTAAATTGTAGAAAATCATAGAGTAAAAATGGAAATCTTTATCAAATTGTCGCCAAATTTTGAATATCGACCATATATATACATATATATACACATTATAATATATTTACATATATATATATATACATATGTTTATATATACATGTATGTGTATATATTTATACTGCTATTTGAGGCTGTACGAGAGGGTCGACCCTCTCGTAATTAGCGGGAGTTTTCCCGCCTAAATAGCGGAAGTATAACCGAGCGGCAGTTCCTATTGCAACGGACATTACCGCATTTTCTCCCTCTCGCCCAGAAAACGAAGGAGGCTATAAAATCTATTTGCTTATGCAACGGACGCTCACGCTATTAACGAAAGAACCGCTTATAACGAACCTTCCGCTGTTTATGAAACAGGGCCCTGGAAAAGCTTAGCTCTCTAATTGTCAGCGGACTTCTGCAGAATTGGGATCTTATGGATTTATAAGATTATATTTAGATCAAGAGATAATTGACAATCAAATCATATAAAGAGATCATAAAGATTTCGGCTCAAGACCTGGAATATAGACAATATCCTGAGTTTCCTACTCAATATTGTTATTACCGCGGGACAAGGACAGTGATGTTACTGAAGCACCAGCTCCATTATCAAAGTTTTAGATTGAATCAGATAGTGGGGTCTAATACCTGTTGCTGTTTTCTGGATCAGACGTTGACATTGTTTGGATGTACCGTAATTCTTCTCCAAGTAAAGAAATTTAGTTATACTTTTTATTCATCTGGCTGGTAATACAGTTTTACCCATGTATCCTCTATCAGGCACCCTCGAAGAAATCTACACATAAGAAAAAGATAGTCAATGTTGAGGTGAGTTGTTTTTTTATTCTTGTCGCACTCCAGCAAAGACAGGCATGCGCAGTATTAGGCATGCTTTTTTGTTTTGATATAAACTTATTTGTATCAACATGTAGTGGGATAAGCCATAAACCCCTATAATAAATTCATCATATTGATATGAATTCCAGGAATGACGTAATGACAGTAGATGATGACGTATTTTTACCATGCAGATCTACATAGACGGTCCTTATGGCACATCAACCAGGGAGATATTCGACTCAGATCACGCTGTTCTTATCGCCTCGGGCATTGGTGTCACACCCTATGCTTCTATCCTACAAAGTGTACACAGGCGCTATATGGCCTACAAAAAGAACTGCCCCAAATGCGACCACGAGTGGTATGGGGACCTCCCGCCACATGTCATGGCACTGAAAAAGGTGAGTAACATGTCGACAACTTTGCTCTGATTCTCTCATCTAGCACCTCACTAAGACCAACAACGTTACTCCCATTCCAATACAGCCATCCATCTCGACCAACATCTTTGCTCGTTTTCCAACATCTGGCAACTCCCCTAGACCAACATCCTTGCATTTCTCTCAACATCCAACAGCTTTCCTCGACCAAAAATTGTGCTGCCATCCCAACATCTGATAGCTTGCCTCGACCAACAACCTTAATCCCATCGTAATATCTGGTAGCTTAACTAAACAACTTTACTCCCATCCCATCAACTGACAGCTTGCCTAGACCAACACCTCTATGCCCATGCCATCTGGCATCTCACCATGACCAACACCTTTCCTCCCATCGTATCAAAACCAATAACTTTACTCCTATCACAACGCCTGACAACTTAGCTAATCAAACAACTGTACTCACATCCCAACAATATTGGACCTTATACTCTCCAAACAAACAAACCATCCCAACATCTATCATCTACGAACTATGGCAAAAGAATTATTACTAACACAAAGGGTTGTTATAGAATATGCACTGAATGGTTTCGTTTATTTTGATGGTAGACCACGCCCCTTAGATGTCAATTTAGCAGTTAAAGGCTGGTCCACTTTGTTTTTCAATATGATAGAGATATTTGTGATTCGGAAATTGATATTTGTAGGTTAAACGTGGTGTTCTTTTATAGCTTTGTGTTGCTTTCCTAGATAATTTAGATAATTCCTCTACTGAGATGCATCGATGTATTCCTACTGCTATAGAAACAAATTGAGCAGAGAAGGTGATGAGTGGGATGCTTTGACAAAGATAACTATGTGCCATGTGACACCTTGTTGAGAGAATTGTGTGTTTGGTGCAGGTGGACTTTATCTGGATAAACCGCGACCAGAAGTGCTTTGAGTGGTTCTGTGAGCTGCTCTCGCGCCTAGAAACAACATCGCCTGACGAACCCGATTGGACAGAGGAGCAGGTGGAGGACAATAAGTTTATCTCCATGCATATGTACATCACATCAGCTCTTGGCAAAACAGATATGAAGGTGAGGAATACCTCCAACTTACCACACCCATTGATAGATATACATGTAGTACTTATACTTGGTTAAGGATGTATACATTATCTGGAGGTATTTTATGAACCCCTTCTACCTTGTTTAAAAACACCTGCTTTCCTCTACGGCATATACATGTATGACAGTGCCAAGAGAACGGTACCAAACATTGTTCACACAGACTATAGGCTTCAGCCAGGGCTATGGGCAGGACTATTGCTGGATAAAAGTTTGTTTCTGGGAGAATAACGTCTCCCCAAATAAGCTCGCAGAGAGTTGACAGGAAAACCCCAAAAACTAGCAAGATTAAATTTACACCGACCTATTGCTGGATATGGTCTAGGACTGGGAATGGGAAAGGGGATAGCACTAGGGCTACGATGGGGCTGAAGGCTAGGGATGGGGCTGGGACAAGGAGCGGGACTGAGGGCTTGGAATGTGACTTGGGCAAAGGAAGGGATGGGTTGGCGGTTGGGGATATTGATTGGGATGCAGCTTCGGCTAGGGAATGGGCTTGAACTAGATACGATGCATTGTGCCATGAATGAGATTGAGGGTGGGATGGGCTGAGGCTAATGATAGAGCATGGACTGGGCTAGGGATGGGGCTTGGACGTTGATTATCTATTGGTGTCTTAACGTTTCGACGTATTTGTGTACCGTCAATATCAGGGAATCGGTCTGCAGATGGCAATGGAAATTCTTCATAAGAAGGAAGGACGAGATCTCATCACAGGCTTGCGGTGCCGGACACAGGCGGGTCGACCAGATTGGAGGGAGGTAAGTTGATGAGATCTCTGTAAACTACTGGGGAACCAAACACTATGATAGGCTACTATATCAGATAAGAACGACAACATCGCCCTCGTTGACCACCAGTGTATCTTTTGTGGATCCTGATCAATCTCACCCAAAACCTGATCAATTCTTTACTCAGTATACTTTTCTTGTGGCCCCAGTGAAATCCATCCCAAACGAATGTCCAATTGACAAAAATATGTTGGATAATCAAGTCATCAATTACAACCTTTAACAATATCTGACTGAATGTAGGAGAATGGTTAAGGGCTTTCGAGGGAATATCTTCTTTTATCATACTTGCTTCAATAAACATCTTTGAGCGCAATCTTTACTTTTGCAGAATGATAGCGTGGTCAAAGGTTTCATGCAAGGATCCAGTCTTTGTGCTATATATGAACGTCATGTTTAGAGTGGTTAGAATCTTGTGACTGGATATTTACCATACGTCAGTGACGTAGTGACCCAGCATCTGTGAATAGTCGATCATGAGAAATGAGAACATAATGCTTCTATTGCAGTTTGACCTTGAGGTTACATTTTGTTTAATGATGTAAGCGGTCGATACTATTCTATTCTCAATTATGCCATATATCGACACTTAAATGTGCTGTGAAACATGTTGTTGATTATCGAACAGGACTGATAGTGAAAAAGTTTATATCTGTCACGAATTCTTATCATATCTGTCACGATTTTCTTATCATATCTTCTATCTTCACTAGCTCTTCGGCCAGATAGACAAAAGAAAAAAGGGCAAGGTGAACGTCTTCTTCTGTGGCTCTCCACAGCTGGCCAAAGCACTCAAGATGTACTCGGAGCAGTTTGGTTTCAATTTCAACAAGGAGAACTTCTAAGATATTCCATGAATGTTTTGTAATCGGTTACATATGTGTGTTTTATACTACAGCATAAAGCTGTCATATAAAAATGGAATTCAGATTCAGGACAACATGTTCTGAGAAGTCCTGCCAAGTATGCAAGATGATGTGATTGATGTATTATGCTACTGCTTTACCGCAAGATACTTTATAATTATCTAATCTGCCTTCATTACTGTGCAATCCACAAGGTCGACTAGCCACATCTTTGGATTAAGAAAGATATATATATATATTTGTTACATAAATAAAGAACAATTTACACAACAGGATAAAACTGAAAATCAAAATTGTGTTATATTGAAAGACCCCATGTAGAATTTCATCTAATAATACATACAGCTATTTAGTAAAGATATCTAAGATATCTTGTATCTGAGGACAAACAGCAACTGTTCCTAAAGACCTTATGTACTGGATTAACGAGTCTACTTGAGAAACTCAATACATTAGCAAATGTGCATTTGTCATCGAAAGGGGCAAGATATTTACTTCTGTCACAGGCGACAATCCTAACTGTGTTCAAGAATTTCCCTCGTGATAAAGTTATCATTTGTGAATATAACGCAACTAATGAGGACAATATTATCTAGATTATCTGTACGTGTATGTACATGTATGTATATGGATTGGGTACAGCTTAAGTATTCCACTTCGAAGTACAAACGAAACTAGGACTGCTGACTGGTCGCGAACCCACTAGTATTTATCATTGGAACCCATCAGATGCATCATAACCTTTCATTACAGTGTAGTTTAATGAGGGTTTAAACGGAGTAGGCTAAGTAACAACGATCCGGAAAGTGGTAAGGAATGAATTGTTGAAGTTTCGATATTGGTCTTAAATCTGTACTAAGATGTCATGAAACTAAGTGGAGTAGTCCAGCGTATTTATAACCCACAGTTGTGTTATCAGTCGTAAACCGCCTCCAATATGTATTAGCCTAGTTAAAAAGGAAAATAAAAGTCGTACTATATCAATATTGAAAGTATTGAACTATTTTGAAGATTAAGACATGCTCTAAATGCTTCACAAAAGCGTCTCAAGTTACCTAACTAGCTACTTACGACTGATTTTGACTTGTCCTACCACCTCCTAGTAATCACCTAGGAGCCCAGTGTGCTAGTGATAGTGCAGCTTTAATTCTTGGAAACCAAGGCTAGTTTCTCTGGACTAAGACGGGCCATAATTGAAGGATAACTGTCTGTCCAGAACAATGGGTTCTATTTCAGATTATTAAAGACAAATGCCGGTAGGTATCGCTGCTCCCCCTGTTGCTACTCAGTTTACACTGGTGCTGCCATCTGGTATCATGAAAATGTAGCAGTTTCCCATAGACACCAATAGTTAAAACACTTATCTTTTCAGATAGCCTTCCCATAGAAGTTAGCATGGTGACATGGTATTTTTTTTTAAGCATTTCTCGTTTGTATATGTTCCCAACTATCAGAATCCAGAATTATTTAAATATAGCAATAGAACATCAGCGTCATCTAGCCACGAAGTCAAAATATTGCATTTTCCCATAGACGCCAGTAGTTAAGCACTTACATTTTCAGATCGCCCTCCCATAAAAGTTAGTATGGTGACTGTCATTTTTTTTGCATTTTCTATTTCCTGATATATGGAACTTTTATCTGGAGTTATTTGCAAAACTCAATAGAATTTAGAAATCGCCCAACTACCCGCATTTGTCTTTAAACGTTGATATATTGAATATGTGAATAACCCTAACTGCCCGGTATGGCTGAAATATTAGTAATTGTCAAAAATGATTTAGTCCATGATTTGCATTCTCAAGTGGTTTACACTATCTCTGATTATCAAATATACTCGAAATGACAGATTTTTTGTTAATGTACCTTGGACTGTTGTATTAACCTTACATTGCTGCATTCATAGATGAATCACTTATGATATGTAGACAAAATCATTACTGGTCATTTCACCAAATAAAGAACAAAGAAGAATCCTGGTAAGGATATTACAGCAGGTCACGTATGTGTCGACAAATCTTTGTTGTTTTTCGTGCTTTCCTGGAATTTGTAATGGCTCCGGCCAATATTTGATGACCCAAAATATTTTTTGGGACGAAAGGTATAGTATATTACGAAAATGAGGACGAAAGGGGTTTGTCCAGAACGGCGCCCCATAGTGCCGGCCAGCCGCGGCGCCTGGTTCCATGGCTTGTTGGCGGTCGTCGGTGCGTGGTTTTGGTGGAATAGCTCGGAGAATTTAGAGAGTTAGGGGCGGCTGACGTCGGCGGCTGACGTCGGCTGGAGAGCCTTTTTTTGTGAAATACCTGCTTTACATGGCGTTACCCAACTCGAAAATGAGTTTCCTATATCAGGAATTTACCTTCTATAAGACAAGTGCGCCAAATTTGGTGATTCCTGCTAAGCTATATATGTTCTATTATTGACTCTGGGGCCATCCATAAAGTACGTACGCAGATTTTCGTTGAAGGTTCCACCCCCCCCCCCCCCCCCCCCACTCCTGTTGCACAGCATATGCTTCTCATGGACACCCCCTGTGCGGTCCATAACTATCAAAAATGTCCATAACTATCAAAAATGACTTGATTTGAGACTTACGGACATTTGTCATGTCCATAACTATCAAAATGTCCATAAGTATAAAAAAATGTCCATAACTATCAAAACCTGCTAAAACAAATGCGTTACCGCATTCGCGTTACATTGCGTTACTTAGCGTTACATTCTAACTGAGTCACGCTACCTAAGAATGAGTTATATTTCTATATGGATTACAAGCTAACCAAGTTACCATTACCGTGTTACCGTTACCGCGTTACCGTCGCGATTCTAACCCCACCTTAACGTTACCGTTAGTGCATTACCATTCTAACCACATTACCGTTCTAACCCCATTACACCGTACTGTTACCATGTGACCATTCTAACCCAGTTAAAGCGTTACCATTCTAACCCCGTTACTACGTTATCATTCTAACTGCATTACATCCTAAGCCTAGAACCTCCTACAGCATTACCATTACCATGTTACTGTTCCAACCCTGTTACCGCATTACCATTCCTAACTGTGTTACCATTCTAACCCCATTACCTTGTTACAGTTCTAACTGCGTTACCCCAATCCTGGAACCACGTTACAATGTTACCATTATAACTGCGTTACTATTTCTAACCGCTTTACCATTTTATCCCCATTCTAACCGCATTACCGTCTGACCATTCTAACTCAGTTACAGCGTTACCATTCTAAATCAGTTACTGTTCTAACCATGCTACCGCATTACCATTCCTAATCGCGTTACCATTCTAACCCCGTTATCATTCTAACCCCGTTACCTCGTTACAGTTCTAACTGCGTTACTCCAATCTTGGAACCGCGTTACGTTACCATTCGCGTTACTATTTCTAACCGCGTTACCGTTCTAACCCCATTACACCATACTGGTACTGTGTTACTATTCTAACCCAGTTACCTCATTACCATTACCGTCTGACCATTGTAAACCAATTAGAGCGTTACCATTCTAACCCCGTTACTGCATTATCATTCTAACTGCATTACATCCTAAGCCTAGAACCTCATACAGCCTTACCATTACCATGTTACTGTTCTAACCCTGTTACCACATTACCATTCCTAACTGCGTTACTATTCTAACCCCTTTACCCCAATCCTGGAACCATGTTACCGCATTACTTTTTCTAACTGCGTTACCATTCTATCCCTGCTCTGACCACGAAACCATTCTATCCCCATTCTAACCGTACTGTTACCACATTACTATTCTAACCCAGTTCCCTCATTACACTATCATGTTATCATTCTAACCCAGTTACAGCATTACAGTTCTAACCATGTTACTGTTCTAACCCTGTTACCACTTTTCCATTCCTAACCGCGTTACCATTCTAACCCCGTTACCGCATTACAGTTCTAACCGAATTACCCCAATCCTGGAAAACCATGTTACTGCGTTACTCTTCTAACAACGCTACTCTTTCTAACTGCATTACCATTCTATCCCTGTTCTAACTGCATTACCGTTCTAACCCCATTACGCTGCATTACCGCATCACCATTCTAATTGCGTTACACCCTAATCACGTAAGCATTACACGCTAACATCTTAATGCTGTTCCTCCATTACTGCCTTACTGTTACCGTGATACCTTTACCGTTACCTAAGAATGGGTTATATTTCTGTCTGGGTTACAACCTAACCAAGCTACCGCGTTACCGTGACCACGTCACCGTCACGATTCTAACCCCATAACCATTCTAACAACATTACCTTTCTAACCCCATTACAGCATACCATTATCACGTTACCATTCTAACCCAGTTATGGCGTTACCGCTAATGCTTTACCATTCTATCCTGGTTACTATGTCATCTTTACAGCGTTACCATTCTAACACATTTACTGCATTATCATTCTAACCAGGTTACAGTATTAACCCGTTATCATTCTAACCGCAGTACATCCTAAGCCTGTTACCATTACTGTGTTACTCTTCTAACCCTGTTACTGTATTACCATTTCTAACCATATTACCATTCTAACCCTGTTACAGCATTACAGTTCTAACTGTGTTACCGTTCTAACCCTGTTAACATGCTAACATCTGTGATACTGTTACTGCATTACTATTATGTTACCATTCCAACCACACTACCGTTTTAACTATTCTACTGCATTACTGCGTTACCGTTACCACGATAACATTACTTTATTACCCCTCTACCTCTGATTACCACGGTACTGCTACTGCATTACCATTACCATGGTTAGAACAGAAATGCGGTAACGGGGTTAGAATGGTAATGCAGTTAGAAATGGTAATGCAGCAACAGGGTTAGAATTGTAGCTCTGAGGGGTATTGAGGTTACAGGATTAAGAGGTAACACACTAAAAACAGTAACGTAGTTAGAAAAATAACAAGGTTTACAAAACTAGAATATAACGCAGTTAGAACAGTAATGCGGTAACGGGGTTAGAATGGTAACGCAGTTAGAAATGGTTAGAATGGTAACATAAATAGGGTAATGAGGTTACAGGATTATGAGGTTACACGGTTAGAGAGGTAACAGGGTTATAATAGTAATGCAGTTTACAGGACTAAGATGTAACGTGACTAGATCAGTAACGCGGTAGCGGGGTTAGAATGGTAACGCAGTTAGAAGTGGTAATGCAGTAACCCATTAGAACGGTAACTCTTAGAACGAGGTAAAGCGGTTACAAGATTGGGAGGTAATGCAGGTAGAGAGGTAACATGGTTAGAATTGTTCCTCTAACTGGGTAATGAGGTTACAGGATTAGGAGGTAATGCAGTTAGAACAGTAATGCAGAAATTGGGTTGGAATAGTAATATAGTTTACAGGATTAAGATGTAACGCGGTTAGGATAGTAACGCGGTAACGGTGTTAAAATGGTAACGCAGTTAGAAATGGTAATACAGTAACAGGGTTAGAATGGTAACTGCAAGTGGTAATGAGGTAACAGGATCAGGAGGTAACGAGGCTAGAGAGGTAACGTGGTGACGTGGTTAGAATAGGAACGCGGTTTACAAGATTAAGATGTAACAGGATCAGGAGGTAACGAGGTTAGAGAGGTAACGTGGTAACGGGGTTAGATAAGTAACACGGTTTACAAGATTAAGTTTTCCCCAATACAGAAATCTGGCAGCAGGGTATACATTTTTAGCTATACTGCTTCTCAATTATACCGCCCCTCACCCATACATTCCCTCAACTACACTTTTGGCCCTCAACTGGACTGCCCCTTAACCATACTCCCCGTCACCAACATTGTCCCTGAATCATATTGTCCCTCTACCATACTGCCCCTCCACCTTACTGCCCCTCTACCATACTGCCCCTTCACCATACTGCCCCTCTACTATACTGTCCCCACATACACCACCATACTGGGCCTAAACCATACTGCCCCTCTACTATACTGTCCCTCCACCATACTGCACCTCCACCATACTGTCCATCCACCATACTGCCCATTCACCAGACTGCCCCTCCACCATACTGCCCCTCCACCATATTGCCCCTCTATCATACTGCCCCTCTACTATACTGTCCCTCCACCATACTGCCCCTCTACCATACTGCCCCTCCACCATAATGCCCCTCCACCGTACTGTCCCTTCATCATACTGCCCATCTGCAATACTGTCCCTCCACCATACCGCCCCTGTACAATACTGTCCCTCCACCATACTGCTACCATACTGCCCCTCCACCATACTGCCCCCTCACATAATGCCACTCCACCATACTACCCCTCTTCTATACCGTCCCTCTACCATACTGCCCCTCTGCCATACTTCCCTTCTACTATACCGGCCCTCCACCATACTGCCCCTCTACTATACTGTCCCTCCACCATAATGCCCCTCCACCATACTGCCACTGCCCCTCCACCATACTGGCCCTCAACCATGCTGCCCCTCTACCTTACTGTACCTTCACCATACTATCCCTCCATCATACTGCCCCTCCACCATACTGCCACTGCACCTCCACCATACTGGCCCTAAACCATACTGCCCCTATACTATATGTACCTTTACCATCCTGCACCTTCACCATATTACCCCCCCCCCCCCCCATACTGCCCCTCCACCGTACTGCCCCTCTGCAATACTGTCTCTCCTTCATACTGCCCCTCTACAATACTGTCCTTCTACCATACTGCCCCTCCACATACTGGCACTCCACCATACTGCCCCTCCACCATACTGCCCCTCTACCATACTGCCCCTCCACCTACTGCCCTCTGCCATACTGCCCCTCTACTATACTGTCCCTCCACCATACTGCCTTTCTACTATACTGTCCCTCCATCATACTGCCACTCCACCATACTGTCCCTCCATCATACTGCCCCCTACTTTACTGCCCCTTGACCATACTGCCCCTCTATCATACTGCCCCTTTACTGTCCCTCTAATATACTGCCCCTCTACAATACTGCCCATCCACCATACTGCCCCTTTACCATACTGGCCCTCATCATACTGCCCCCCCCCCCCTCAACCCATACTGCCCCTCAACTGTACCACCCCTCACCCATACTGCCCCTCAACCACCTTAGTGTTCCTCGGCAATACGGCCTTTACATCATACTGCACCTCTACCATACTGCCTCTCAGTCATACTGCCCCAATCCATACTGCTTCTTTACTATAATGCCTCTCAACCATACTGCCATGAATCTTTACTGCTCCTTTACCATATTGCCTCACAACCATACTGCCCTTAATCCATACTGCCTCTCAACTGTTACCATATTGTCTCACAACCATACTACCCTTAATCCATACTGCCTCTCAACTATACTGCCTCTCACCCATACTTTCCCTCAATCACCATACTGCCTCTCAACCATACTGCCCTTAATCTGTACTGTGGAGGGGCAATATGATTCAGGACCACTTTTGGCAGTATGGTTAAGGGACAGAGATGAGCAGCATGGTCAAGGGGTGCTATGGGTGAGAGGCAGTATTTAGTCAGGAGCAGTATGGTTGAACTACAGTATGTTTGAGGGGCAGTATGGTTATGGAGCGGTATGACTCCGGGGCAATATAGCTTCGAGACAGTGTAGAAGTACCTTGGAGTGCACCATATTTCCCACATAAAACGAACTGTTAGTTATAGGATATATCAATTATCAAAAATGCATTCTTATCTTACTAAGCAAGCAGCTCTTAATATCTATAAAACAGCTATCTTACCTCACTTTGATTATGGAGACGTTTTATTTAACGAAAGTCCAGCAAAATATTTATCTACTCTTCAATTATTACAGAACCGTTGTTTAAAAATCTGTCTGAAAACCCCGAGATACGGTATACTTCCATAAGAAATTTATTTAAGTTAGGAGGTGTTCCTTATCCGTCTGAAAGGAGGGATTCTCATTTAATGAACTTTATGTATAAAAGACAGACCAGATTGTTTAATGACCCTGTCTTGACAGTTTTTAAACCAAACTGTACAGCAGATATGAACTCGTTACACTTTAATGGTGGAAATTTATGGAACATTCAAACGCCCTTAATTAGAAATCCAGAGACCTATAAGGCTTTTAAATCGTTAACAAAGACCAAACTACTAAACAGTCATAGTAACATGGAGATGGTTGTTTCCTTGTTATTGGATGAGAAATATATTCTGTTGTGGTTTTGATGCTGTGTGGTTGGTTCTCTTGCTCTGCTCACAATGGAACTATTGATAGCTCACAGGCTTTGAGTAGTGGTTGTTCTTCTTTGCCTTTGTGCTGGTTGTGACCGATTTTTCTTTTTTTATGGATATTATGGAATTTACCTAATATGGGGATACATGAGTACATACAAAGATATTGTGTTTTTGTATTCACTCAGTATACATATATAAGGAAATATTTGTATAATGTATAACCAGGGTCGAGGTGGGACTATGAAAATCAACTAATGACAGTTGAAGTCCCAACCTGGTTTTTTTAACATCCTACTATATAATACTCAATGTACACACAAAGGAAGACTGATGAAATGTAAGATAACCTATGATGATTCAACAAATGTAGTGAGGGGCAGTATTGTTTGATGCAATTTGATTCAGGGGCAGTATTGTGGAGGGGCAGTAAGATTGAGGGACAGCTTCTTTGAGGAACAGTATTTAAGATGAATGCCAATATGGTCAGAGGCAGTATGGCGAGGGGTAATATGATTCAACATGCCTACCATCCACGACCTCCCCCCCCCCCCCCCCCCACCCCCAATCAACTTACCCATCTTGCTGACTGCCTCCCAATATTTCTGGTATATATATAAACACAAACACGCTTATACAAAACTTTTCATTGAAATCGCGTATGCATGCGTATGGAGAATCCAGCTTTCAACCCCCCTCCCCCTTGTATGCTTTTGGTCTACCCCCCCTCCCCCCCACACCTACTGTGTACGTACTTTATGGATGGCCCCTCTTAAGACAGAGGACTCTATCGGAAATTGTGCGTCACGTGCCAAAAGAAACCGTAATGTGCTACATGGTGCCGACTTCATAATAGGTGACTGGATCATCGGCGTATTGGAACATAATAAATATTTTCCAGTGTTTCGAGTGACAAAATATACATGAACAATAAGAGTAATCTGGTTTTTTTTTATGAAATAAGTACAGATATATAATCGCATTCATTGAGTTGCATTTCACTGCTCAGTAATCAAATTAGTAAAGATATCATTTACATAGTTTTTATTCCACCAATAAGATAAGATTATACGCTTATTATTATACATTTATATTAGAGGCATGGGGTTTGGAAATAAAAAAAAACCTGGGAAATGTGGCAAAGCTTTTGGGGAAGGGGGCGATTTGTCTTTTCAGTTATTTAAATGAATTTCAGGCCGCAGCTCGGAGCTAAAAATATTGTTTTTGTTTGTTGTTTCGACAACTTATTTTATCGGATTTACATTGATCTCAAGAATGATACTTGGGACCTCAAAAAGTTCCATAATGATCCGGGGAAATCCCATCCCTGACTATTATTTTCTTTAGATGTGAATCCCTGAATTATGACATCGCTTCTACTGAAGACAGCTACTCGTCGAAGTCCTGTATGTACAAGAAATGATGGTAGCCGTTGTGAAAATTCTGACAAAACTAAGTTTTATATTGTTGTGGCTTTTATTTCATTTTCCTCAGCACCAATGACAGAACAGAAAGTAAGAACCGTTAGTAGGATTGGCCGTTGGCCTCTTTTTATAAATGACTACGTACGCGATACACACATTAAATGAAAAGGCTTAAAATATATCTTAAAATAAATTTGACAGCAAGTTCCTTCTGAAATGCTTTTTTCAGTTCTATATTGTATAAAATTAAACTGACCCAAATGGTGTCAAACATGCCATAAGCTTCAGCCGATACTACTAATTCATGTTCGTTGAAGTACATGGTAGTTTTCATAAATGGGCACTTAATTGATCATTCAGCATGGATCAAAAGGCTGAGTGAAAGCTTCCATATCAGAGCAAATGTAAGTGAACTGAAATCTCAACTGGTGACCACAGTAAGAATAACTGTCGCTACAGCAGACTAAGACTTAGCTCGCTCATGCTTTAGTATACCTGGTCAGCAGGCTTGTACGCAAAACCATTGAGGAAGATAATTCTGATTAACCTACAATAACATAGTCTATTAAATATCACAAATTAAATGCAAAGCACTGCTCAAGACCAACCAGGAGATACAGACATGTTATACGCAACTTCACTGTAAATGAATACACCCCGTCAAATGATCCAATTAGTTTAAAATCAAGTCCGAAATTTGGTATGGTCCTAAAGGTAAGTATTATATTGTAATTGATTATAAAGGTACAGCAGAATCACTTATTTGTTGCAATACCGTGACATTTTCTAGACATTTCTCAGGTTTATATAGTATCCATCCAAGTAATTCCTATGAACATGTAAAATGTGAAGGCACTAGAATCAGCAGCATTGTTTCAGAAGAGCATCGAATACTCGTTATAACGCTTTCATGAAACACCATTCATACTTTCATATTGCATAATAGCCATCAGCTACATAGGATATTGGAGACAATTAGATGACGTCATAGACACTCGTTCCAATGAATATAATGAAGGAAGAAACTGCACCAGACAATCAATAACCGAACTTGAGCACTTGTGATATTACAAAGAAATGGACACAGAATATCACACAAGGCGAACGTATGAAAGTTTTCCAACACAAGTTTTATCTCGCGAGAGGCACCAAAGAAGTCCTGCATATAATTTGTATTTTTATCCATCCTGTGGACCAACTGTCATTTTCAAGGCACATTTTTTTTTCGCTGTTCACGCCATCTATTATCAGTTAACGCAGTCCCCTCTAAGTATGTACTATTCATTTTTCCGACGTGTTGCGAGAGGTGCATGGATTGAGCACACTCCCCATTGGTGAGGTAAGGCACCAGGCATGGGCTAAAATCACCTCACGAATAGCCACCTAGACATGGGGACACTCAACGGGAAATACCCATTTCTTTCGACCTTCAATGTGTGTTTCGTCCTTCAATTACTATAAAGTCGGTACTGAAAATTTGTGTAAATGTATTCTCAATCAAGGCATCATGTGTTCACTTTTGGTTCACACAGCTAACTACATTGTGTGGCAGTGCATCAAACAGCATGGTACACTTTAAGTCTAATGGCAGCAGTGCATATAACAGCAGTCAAGAAGCTTATAGGCGTGGGTACTTATGAAATATGTTCAATATCAATGTCAAACGTAATATACATCACGATTTAATGCTTGACATTTCATATACAGAAGAAGGCACATTTTGGTGAGCACCAATTGTCTATAACAACAATTTGCTTATCCTTTTTATAATGTAAACATAAGCTTCGGGCCACATTTCATCGCTGTGGTATTATTTAGATATACGTTTGGCCGAGGATGACATCATTAGAAAATAACGAGGTCAACATTTTATGTACACAATTCAAGTTACTTACTGAGAGAGATAATGCCAGATGAACATAGTATCAACATGAACATTATTACAGTAGGAATACACCTCAACCCGCCATACTAAAGGGATTTTAATACATGTATATGTATACAAAATATGTATATCCATCTGACAGAAATAGATATTGCTTTGTAACTAAATTAATATTCTGTGCACTGCAACATCAGCAGCATTGACTTAGGTACACATATCACATGTGAATCCCCCTTAGCAGCTGCTCATAGAAGAACCTGCCTTATCATACAAGTTAATCAAAGTGGCAGTATAAAAGCTTGTGACACAAGCACTACTCGTCTTTCCTCCGCAGATTAACATCGACATATCTTGAGCACATTTCCAGGTTGGCAAAATTTGTCCTTGTATTACATCTGACAAGTGATGCAATTCATGTAAATCCACAATGAGGCTCTGATGTAGGACTTCTGCAAAACTAAAACCTCCGTATGTGACGATCAGCAAGTCTTATTCACCTCTGTTGTCTGTTGTCACCACTAACAGTCATCTCGTAAAGTTTGAGGAGCATAGTTCTCACATCTGACTTCGCAATCATCGTCATCTCATTTTTTGACAGGTTACTGCAAGTTGGAGCTGAGTAGAGACAGTATTTTCCCTTCTGGAAGCTGTTCGCAACAGATTAGATCCGATAATGGAAATCACATCTTGTGATGTCTTGTTATACCACTGGCAGCTCTGGAATCAGAAGAGAGATATCAATATTTTAATACAATGGTTAATAGTAATACAAAGATCCAGACAACTTCATCCTCCTGCTTATACATGTACATCTTAAAATCGTGAATTATGAATTAAATATTGACGAGGATTAGTTCCATGTTGAGGAACATAGACCTGGGCCCCTGTAGTGAATTGATTTATATAGAAAAAGGTGAACTAAATGAAGCAAGGAACCAAATGTTGTAAAAGAGCCAACATATATGTAGATAAAGTGATGCTCTGCTTCTAAACAACACAAAATATGTTAAATGTAAAGACGATATAAATACTTATAACTTTATAGATAATGTCAAAGTATACTCACCTGCATTTAAAAATTGTTTCCAACCAAATGCTGTGTCTCATGCCTGAGCATGTCCTCAGAACCATTGAATGCTCGGTCACAATACTGACATATCCACTTTCCCTCTCCCTTGGAGTTGTCGTTCTCAGTCATTTCCTTTTTCTCTGTTGTCTCTTTCTCATCTTTGTTAAGAGAATCTCCATTTTCTTCAATCAAACATTCTGCTTCCTTTTCAAACTCCTTAGTGTTTTTATTTTGGTTTTCACTTGCAGTAGAGTCTGTGCAGTGGACACTTTTAAGAAGCCCAGCCTTGGATAGCTCAGCTAGGTCTATATACTCTGGCTGAGAATTAGAATCATCCTTTTCATCTTTATGAGGACCTTCCACATCCTTGTTGATTCCTGACTTATTCAAACTTGATGATGATGAAGGGCGACTTACACTGAGATTAAGAGCAGCATTTGGTGCAGTGAACCCTTCACACCCTGGTGCATTAAAATGCACCTTTATGTGCTGCACCAACAAATGTTGTTTACTGACACTGTAGTCACAGTATTGGCATTTGAACCCACTTTGCTCCATGTGGAAACGTAGGTGGGAAAGCAGGTGATCTCGCCGTACATTTGTATATGGGCATCGGTCACAGCGGTACAGCTTTTTGGGCTCAGAAAAATCTGTTGAGTTTTCAAACAAATCGGTGGTATCTTGGCTGCCATACTGTGAGGCTGGGTCCTTTGTTTTTAAAGGGAAGTTAGTAGCTGCTGCCACATCAGCAGGCATATCTGGCATACGCTGGAGGTTCGTGATAGACTGAGAAGTCAGCAGGTTTGGGTTGGGATGCAGATGAAGTTTCTTGTGTTGGAGAAGCAAGTGGTAGGCTGGCACGCTGTAGTCACAGTACTCACAAACATACTTCTGTCCACTTGCATGAAGTGTGATGTGCCGTTCAAACTGGGCCCTTTTCATAGTGGCATAAGGACACTTCTCACAGCACCATTTCTTGAATGATCCTCTTTCCAACTGATGGTGGCCAGTTCTGCCATCATATTTTACATAGAATTCACTATCTTTTGGAAGACAACTGAGTTTAAGTAAACCATCAGCACTTCTTTTCACTGCCTTTCCATCCGCAATGGGATCTGCGCAGGTTGAAAGATTTACTGCACTGCCGGATCTTGAATTGGCCTCCTTTTCACTTTCAGATGAGTCATTGACCTCTTCATCTTCCTCAACTGCATCAACATCATTGATATCATCAACCCCAGGTTGGTAGCTACTGGAATGTACTGCTATATGCCTATGAAGGACCTTTCGATTGGGAACATAATAGCTACAATATGGACATTTCAGATGTTCTTCACTTGGCTTTGGCCCATGCATCTGTTCATGACGGTGCAGCAAACTAGCTCGGAGGCTTGTGAAAGGGCAGATTGAGCACTTATTCAGTTGGTGTAATGTGCCAGTGTTCAGATACTTTCCACTACTGTCTACCATGTATCCTGCCATAGTGAGGGGGCTGGACTGCTTGGTTTCTTCTTGGAATTTCTGAGGTGTGATAGGAACAGTGGTTATCTTTGAGGCAATTATCTGCTGCTTTATATTGGCCACTTGCACTGGATCCCCATAATCACTTGTGTCTGATTTAGCTGGTGAGGCTAAAACCATCTGTGGAATAGAACCACCCTTATCTGCATAGGTCTTTAGTACCTCTGGTTTGGGGCTGTTGAGACTATTATTATGGTAGTGCTCAATGTACTCTGTCAGATGCACACGCTCATGCTGGCGGAGAAGGCGTCGTTGGCTGACCCAGTAGTTGCATAGTTTACATTTGAAAGGAGCAGATGGTTTAGGTCGGTGGAACTGTTTGTGATACAAAAAGTCATTTTTGTTGCGGCTCACAGCTGGGCATTGGTCACAATAATAGCGCCTCCCTGGAGAGGACTGGCTTGACCCTGGGGACACTGCCATAGTGGACTTCTGTGGACTGCTAGGATCATCAGAAATTTGACCATTGTTTGAGAACATATCTATTTCCATCTGTTCTTCTTCATCATTCCCTGTTTTGATTCTGATGTCATTGTTATTGGCTTCCACTGGAAGCTCCTGCAAATGTAACCTGACATGCTGATGCAATAGCCTCATTGCGCTCACATAGTATGGGCAGTACTTACATTTAAATCTATTTCCTGGTTGTGGACGATGGTAGGTCTTGTGTATTTTCAGCAAGCCTGACTTGTTAGTTCTATATGGACACACATCACACCGCAGTTGTTTGGCGTCATTGGGACTCATAAAGTAGATTTCTCCAGAGTTTGTTACTTGCTGTGGCAGAGCTGGTAGGATGTTACTTACTTGTATCACCTCAACAAATGTATTAACTTTTTCTTTGTTGTGTGTCTCAGCAACATGGCGCATGATGCCCGATTTCCAGCTGGATGTTTGAGCACAGATCTTGCAGCGATAAGTGACTGGGGCATCCTCACTTCCATCAAGGCTGGCTTCTGGTTCAGATTTGACAACTGTAGTAACATAAGCAATGCTCTCATGGACAACGCCACTATAGTCTGTACTATTGTGCCGATTGCGCACATGCCTGTACATGGAGTTCCTGTAATCAGAAGCCTCACCACACATTCGGCACTGGAAGACCTTGACTTTTGGATGTTGGCGCATATGTCGCATTACCATCTTCTTATTGGGGTTCTGATAGGAGCATTTAGGACATTTCCACTTCTTTGTTCTCTCGGTACATGGTGGTACAAGGACTGCAGGCTCAGACTTCACTGTCTTGGTCTGGCATACAATAACTGGTGATGGTGAAACTTCTGAAGTGTTTTGCACCTGCTGTGGCTTAAAAATGGATGAGTTATTCTTGGCAGCTGCATTCTGTTGGTCAACTTCTTGGTACAATTTTTCTTTTGCTGGACTAAAGACAAACTTTCCACGGACCCATCTATCCTTATATTCTTGAAGAGTTGTGCGAGCCTCCTCATCAGATAACATCAGTATGGATGCTGTACCAGGGGTGTGTAGTCGTTTCAAGTGACGACCTATATCACTTCTGTAGTCAGATCTGTATGGGCATGCTGAGCACTTAAACTTCTTGGTTCTGTTAGAATCAAACTGATGATTATGCTTTGGTTTCTGTGGTGAAGGGGTTTCAGGTTTCACTGGGCTAAGTTTCACATTTTCTTTCCGGCCTGTAGTTGAATTCTTGAATCCACCTTTGGGCATAGTTTCCCGTGCCTCTTCTGGTGTAAGGATAATGAGCTTAGCCTGCGGGTGGACATTCCTTATATGTTTGTTCATGTCCCATTTCCAATTGGAGCGACGACCACACTTTGAACATTTGAAGGGACGGCAGCGCTTAGTAGCAATGGAGGTATGCTGCATAGGTGTCTCAGAAGGAAACTTAACTTCTAAGTACTCTGATAATCCATCTTCTTCCTCTTGGAAAGAACCATCACTCAAGCTTGAAGGCTGGAGTGGGGCAAGCGATCCCATAGTGTCTATGGGTGGCAGCTGGTCAGTAATACGGTTCAAAGGTACCTGTGTGGGCAATTCATTTTTCTCTGGAGTCTCCTTTTTGGGCAGCATTTTATAGTGTGACTGCAGGTAGTCTGACAGGGTCTCTCTTGCCTCTTCTTCCTTCATTTCTATAACAGTTAATGCCTTCCTTGGGTGTTCCTTTTTTATATGTTTGCGAACATCCCAGATCCAGTTTGAACGCTTACCACAATGAGCACATTTGAATCTTTTCAGGTTCTCATGTATCTCCATATGACATTTAAGCTTAGATGGAGCTTCACAAGTGAAAGGACAATAAGGACAGAGGTTCTGTTTCTTCTCTCCACTTGCCTTTGTTGTTAAGGTGCCAGAACCAACAGAACCACCAGTTGAAGTCTGGGTGGTAAATTCCATACTATCCTGATCTGAGGCTGGATCCTCTACACTTTCCTTTCCTTTAACCTCATTTTCTGTTTCACTGTCATCTTCTTTATCCATATCCATTGATTCTGATTTGACATCTGATTCTTCTGCTTCAGGAGTATCTTCCCGTTCATCTAGATTTTCATCCTCCTCAGGGGGTGCATTGGGCTGGTAGGTCTGCTCCATCAGATCAGTTATATTGTCCATTACATCATCCTCAGAACTGTGGTGTTTCTGGAGGTGTCTTTTCATGTCTCCTCTCCAGTGAGAGCGGTAAACACAGAAGATGCAGGAGTAAGGTTTCTCACCAGTGTGTAGACGCATGTGACGGTCAACCTCAGACTGATATTTGCCAAGATATGGACAATAATCACATTTATATTTGCCTTGAGGTGATACTTGTTGACGTGTCAACTTGTACCTATTGACCTTCAAGCACTGCTTTGGTGTATCAGCAGAGGATGTCTCTCCAGGGCTTTCTTCTGAGTGAACATTGATACCTTGCGGTAAAGTCACAGAAGAAGAAGCAAGGTTGGCAATATTGATGACAGGGGGACCAGAAGATGTTCCAGTAAATACTTTGGTTCTGCCAGCTGGAACACGATGCATCCTCCTCAGGTGCATGTTTAGATCAAACTGGTACTTATATTTTCGGTGACAACAGGGGCACTTGAACCGTTTTTCAACTGAGTGTACAAGGAGGTGTCTACGAAGGTCACTTGGCCATTTGGCATGATATGAGCAATGCGAGCACTTGAGGTTTTCAACAAGCAGTTTTGAGGGCTTAGGTAGACTGAGATCTAATGGTAACTCATCAGTCCCTGTGGTTGGTTTTATGTCATGGGATGCAGGCAGATCTGCACTATTCTCACCAACTAAATCTTCCTGTTTGGTAATAGTCAAATTCAGTGGTTGTTCCTGCTGTCCCATAAAGAAGAAATCCCTCAATCTAGAGCCATGCTTGCGTTTCATATGTCTGTTTAAATCTGAGGACCTCTTGTATTTCAGTGTACACAATGGACACCAGTGGACAGATTCTGTAGAGTGAGAAACCATGTGGATGCGTAACTTTGATTCATTCTTCACTTTTAGACCACAGACACGACATGATATGTCTTGACTTGATTCTTCAATAATAACAACAGAGTTTTCTGATTCACTGGCAGGTTGTTCAAGTTCTGAATGTTCTAATATATCAGAGGCATTATTCAAGGCCAATTCATCCTTAGGGTGACACTCTTTGATATGACGCTGTACTGCTGCTTCTCCAGTTGATGAGTAGCTACACAAAGCACATTTAAAAGGCAAATGGGCTGAGTGATTAGCCACATGCCTATCATAGTTTGTTCTAGAAGTAGATTTGTATTCACATTCTTGACACTCCCAATCCTTCTTGTCTGAGTGCTGTGTTTTGTGAATACAGTATTCAATTTTTCTGGATGTGAAATAGGGGCAGCTGGAACACCTGAAAACCTTTTTCTTCATATGGAATGCTCGGACATGATTGGCAACTTTCCACTTCTGTACATTACTGTAGGTGCACATTGCACACTGATAAGCAGGTTGTTGACTTTCCGGACTGTTAGCAAGTCTTTGGATGTAGTGAAAAGCATTATCAGTTGCTTTAATTGGTGACCGTATTGAAGGAACTGAAGATTTGATTGACTGAGGATCACTTTCAATTTCAGAGATGACCCCATCTTCTATTGCTTCGCCATTTAGGTCCAGAATGTCATCATCACTTCCCTGCTCCATTTCATGTATACCATCAATACCCTCTTCTTCCATGGCTTCCACTTCTTCCTCCTCTTTCTCCACTTCGGTCATCGCTATTAATTTGTTTTGGTCCATGGTCAATTCTTTATCTTTGCTTAAGGCTTCAGAGTCTATAGATTTTGATGTGTGGTGAACAAATTTGCGGTGTCTCAGAACCTTACTATTGTAGCGAGAGGCGTACTCACACAGATCACATGAAATTATTTTCAGACCTTCCCTGTGCATAGTCTTCAAATGCTGTAGGTACACCTTGGATCTCTTTGTTGAGAAGCTACATTTCTTGCACTTGTAATTACGTGCGACAGCCTGTGGTGGACGAAGGCAATTTTGGCAACACTTAGCATGGCGGTCATAGAGAATGCCATGTTTAGTGCTAAAGCCACAGGAGCAGGTGTGGAGCCCTTTTGAGCGGCTTTTACTTATAGAAATTGATTGGGATGAGGATGATGCTTGAGGTTGTCTCAGACGCAGCCTGTCACTAAATGGCAGCTTGATACAGTGAGCCATGGCTGGCCCACAGGAGGTGACGCACCCAACTCGCCTGCAAATATAAAAACAAATAATTATATAATATACATACCTCAAAATTTATAAGTTAGGCAATGTAAAGTACATTCTCAATTCCCAAATTCAAATTAATTCTGCCACAGTTGATAGACCACTATAAACTATAAAATGAGCTTATTCCATTCGAACACAGAACAATCTCTATCCATCCGCAATCTAAAAACAAAGAAAAGTCGATTCTAAACAAAATTGAATTACCTATATCATATTTATTTGTTTTTCCCTTTTTGCCATACAGACCACTTCCAGCCTAGTTAACAATTATAAATTACCTATATCAAAATAAAAAGGACTTTGGTGTTCCAAAGGCCATGATTGTATTGTACCTATTCGTAAATAATTCATAAACGAATATATTGGTATTCGCATTAGCACATGCGTAGAACATATTTTCAACAGATTAACACTGAATGTTAACATCTTGACGACATGTATAACTGTATGTATAAATGTATACTTTTGAAATATATGTCGATCTGATTGAAATGATATTATCTAACTACTTGACATGGGCTACAAGAAATGGTTTATGTGCCAAGATGCTATCAATGAATCATTGAGAGCATCTTGTGCAAGCAATGAATCATTGAATATACCATCGTCATATATATGTTTTAGTTAGTCAGACAGACAGAAGAAATGCCAAATTAATGTAATCTAATCCAAGTCCCAATTTGCAGGACCAGATTGCTAACAGGTCTAAGGCCGGTTTAAGTGCGTCTTTATCCGCTTCATTAAATATAACCCCTCTACCACCCTCAGACACGTGCTCACTTTCGATCTGTTCATCGACCTCAATCACGTCTTCACCCTCAACCTTACACCTATCCTCACCCTCTGACGCATCCTCACCTTCTTCAACCTCCTTATTGCCATGACATCCATCTGCCATCTAGTAACCATTTTCCCCCTACAGCCAATTACTCGTTGCCGTCCACCCGTTTATCCCGGTTATCTCCCCTCGCCGATGCCATTGCCGGCTACACATCTCCCATCCCCATCGACCGTGAGCAGTCATTTGCCTCCGCTCTCGCCCGCAGTCATTGCTGCCGTCCATCCCCCGGTGGAGGGCGGGTTGGGTAATTGAGCAGGTTGATGGGTGGGCTGTTCGGTAACTGAGCAGGTTGATCGGTGATTGGCAGGTTGGTAGGTAGGCAGGTTGGTAGGTGGATGCTTTGTGGCCATATTTGTTTTCAATGAATTCCAAGACCACGTGGCTAGCCAATGTATTTGTATGTGACTAGTTGAAAAGTATTTAGTTCGAATTCATTAAATGCATTGAGCATACACGTCAACGATCAAATGACTAAACTTCATTTTCGTTTTCTTCTAAAGTGATGTACAATCAGAATCATAATTTTTCCGTAATACAATTTTTATTTTTTAGAGCATTTCTAAAGATGCACAAACCATACACTTTTTGTTTATATAATTGAAACAGGAAACTGATATATTAGTGGTTGAAATACACTGGTGATAGGAATATGTTTAAAGTTATAACTTTATATACTCTGTCGGAAATCTAATATTCACGAACTAGACAGCAACTGATAAGAATGGTTACGGTATGTCATTTCTTTAATCAAATTATTCTGTTTATCAATGGATATAACACCTAGCATGGCTTCTGTATTATGCATTTATAAACTTAATACAGGCCCAGTAGTTTGTAAGTTAGTATTCGGATATCTACATGAACTTTGGTATGGGTTTCCAACAAAAAATAATGTTAAATGGCGAGGTGACGTAAGCCAGCGTTAATAAACAAGAAGCAAGAATCTTTTTATACATGAAAAACAAGGGGTCATAAAAAGCGAAAATAGATTAAAATTAATTACCAAATATCTTTCATATCATAGGTTATTGAAATTTAGAATTGAGGTGTTGTATTGTCAAATTCAAAAACACTGTACAAAAGAGTGTCGGATCCATAGTTTCGGCAATAAACTTCTCATTCTGTTATTGGAATTTGCATTATTTTCTATAAGGAATTATGATATAAATGGTATAAGCTTTCTCATGATACACTGATGTCGACAATATTTTCCTATTGTGCTAAAGTAGTGAGGCTCTTGTCCAAATTCCTTTCAAGTACTACTTGGGACACGCTGGAAGCCTGCACATCTACCGCATTGCTCCAGATCGACATGAGCGGTAGATGCGCAGGCTTCCAGCGTGTACTTCTAGCAACCGCATGGCGGCAGCACTGTTGACCCAAAATAGCCACGTTGTGGCAGCACCGTCGCCGGTGGTTACCTTCGGGAAAGGACAGTATCTATCCTTATAATGTTCAGTACTTGATGTGAGATAAAAGTTGGGGATGGGGGGGGGGGGGGGGGGTTAGTGACTGTACCCACTTTAATGAACGCATCTTCCCCGTGTGTGCATTACGCAATCCAGTTCTCGACACTGGTCGAAGACGGCATCCCGCCTGATGTTAGAAAACGGCAGCCGCAGCAGCGAGTACCGTCAACAAAGTACGCGGGACACGGCCTGCTCCACGGACCAGCGTGCCTGGGAACTGTGACGACCAGCGGAATGCACACGGCATCACAGCTGCCATGCTCCCTTGATCTAGGTGCATGTATATAGACGTATGTCCTAACGACGCGATATAAGTGTGGGTGAGGGGGGGGGGGCGTGCGTTATTACTCCAGAGCCCAACCTGACAAAGCCATCTGCATCTGGCGTGGTGAAAGCACGCAGTGCGAGGCGGCGGATCCCGGCCCCAGTACCGCAAGCCGGCCTGCTGTAATCAATGACGCCAAAAGTTCGCGGCAGGCTCGGGTCGGTGGGGGTTGGCGGGGGAGGGGGCAGGAGGCACGACTGTCACCTACCTTGCTTCTCCATGGTGGTTGTTCTAGTTGGGCGCGCGGTGGGACAGGGAGACCGGAAAGGCGGGCTGCTGGCCCGGGGAGGTTGTGTCCTCTACACGGTCTGTGGGAACAACTGCAGTTCAACCTGAGTGCCGGCAGCAGGAATCGGTCAACTCCTCTGCTCTAGATAGACACACGGCAGAAACTTTAGAGCAGGCCCCGTCTCCTCCGCGCTTCTCGGGCACACAGCGTCAGGCGGCGGCGGTGACACTGGAGTTTGTCTGGCTTCATACACGCCCCTTCCTGCGGACTTGAACTAGTGCCAACTGTTGAGCGACCTCCGAGGCGAACTAAACTGCGCCAGAGCCCGCCGCCACTGCCTCCTCCTCCGCTATCGACGTTGGACTGTGACCCTGCTCCCCCCCCCCCCCCCCCCCCGACATACGCAGTAGCCCGCCTGCATGTGGGACGCCAGCCGCCGCCAGCCAGAACGAGGCGTGAGACCAGCAGCAACAGGCAGTGGGCGTCTCTATCTAACCACCCCCTCCTCCCGGCCACCACGACCATCCCCCACTGCTGGAGGTATAATGTATACAGACACGACACGGCCGCCGATGTATGTATTGCCGCCTGCCTGCCTGCACACATACAGCGCTGCACACTAGGTCATGTAGTGGTGATCAAAGTACAGCTGCGACCAGTGCAGCCCGGTTGAGCGTTGTAGACAACATGTACACAACTCTATGCCCCGATTCTGTGTACGTTGTTATTGCACACAGGATTACTCCAGACTTTCAGGGTTGTTTTTTTGCCTTTATCGTCCTTGTTTCCTGACGAGCTGTACAATGCCGGATTGCTCCACTTCATGTGAAAAGTCCCGACAACTAAAAGCGCCGTGTCATTGGTCACGTTCAGTGCCACCACGGACCAAGATACCATACAGGCTTGTGGTGCCATTGTAGTCTAAGACGGTGAATTGTATACATGTTTATAAAGGCCAACAGCGCAAAGTTCACTGGCCCTAATGAAACAGTCATCAGCGCAGACCAGCTTGTCACAAAATTAAAACATGCAGGCCTCGCCACGGCATGGTGCAGGCTCCCCCATCCCCGCCACCTCTCACACACAAGGGTGAGCCCGGTGATTACCAGGCTTCACGGTACACTGCCCGCCTGAGCGCCCCTATACCCCACCCTCAGTTATTAATAGACACGCCAGCATGCGCCGAGTCACTCACGATCAACTCAGCTTGTTGGTAATTGACTCACAAGACCGATATTTCCGTGCCACAGTCTTGGAGGTCTCTTGCCTGATTTCTGGGCCTGTTAGGTGTTAAAGGGATGTTGTCCAAAATATTGCCAAAAAAGCTTTCAATAAATATCCCATAACAAAGACTCGAGTAAGTCTGCAATTTCTGCATTAGGAGTACAAGGGGTACAGAGACCTGGATCACAGGGAAGCGCAGGGGGGTATGGGGTCACACTGATGCAGGCACATAAAAGGCATTCAGGGAGGCCACTTTTCCGGTTGATTCCGGTTTTCTGGTTTCCCTGGAGTATACATATTCATCAGATAAGAAATGTTCCGGCTTTGTTCCCAGCAATAACTAGCGTCTCCGGACATCAAAACCATGATATCATGGCTTATATCCAAATAAAGTACACACACTATATTTTCTTATCTCGATGTGTATTATGGAAAGCTAATGGGTTAGAATTAGTACAGAATTCTGAGATATATGGTATACCGAGCAAGTATGTCTGGGACCAGTATATGATTGGTGAGGAAGAATACAAAAGACAATAATATAAAACACATAGGACCGATAAAAAGGAAAGTACATAATAACTACAAAGCACAGACAGTGACATCGTTTCTGTTCACACTAGCCAGCACGTACTCCGTTGCAGAATCGAATTAACAAAATTCTCTCAGATTACTCCAACAAAGGAAAACAATATAAATCATAAGTGACAAGCCAATCCCAAAGTTATTGAGAGAGTTGCGTATCCTCTAGCTGGTCTCTGGTCTTTTGTTTCTCGGTTTAGTCCAAACATGTCCTGCTACAGTTCAGTTCCCGGATCTGCTCGGAGCCGCTCGGATCTGCTCGGGCGGAGCTGGAGTGGGCGGCAGGCCGTGGTGACACGTGTGCGACCTTCAAGTCGTACTCTGCCCCCCCCCCCCCCCCCTGTCTACCCCCACCACGCAGCTGTCCTGGCATGACTCAGCTCCGTGTGGGCAGGGGAAATGAATAGGAACGAGTTGCAAAACTCGGCATTATAACAGCCAGCCGGGTGGCGACCTATTGCCGCTTTACTGCGAAGAGCACGTTCGGTTCGATGGCATAGTTTCATGCATATGAAGCGCAAAATATAGTAAGGGGCGAGTTTATAGCAGGGCGTCGGGGCGCGACCTACCCGCTTGGACCAAGTATATAATCATATAGTTATCTCTTTTTTTTTTGGGGGGGGGGGGGGGGTGGGGGGAGGGGGAGTGGGTCCCCATCTAACAGCATGTATCACCCTCTCTCCTCTTAGATATCCTGGACCCGCCAATGAAAGCTACTTTTTTTTTTTACCCTGGAGTAGATATTCACAAGAGCTCACTGGATGTGAGGGGAAGGGCGTATAGCTGGACGAGCAGTCATTTCCCTATTGGCACAGTGGATGGTGGTAATAAATGTAGGTGGGAGGCGGCTGAAAGAGGATGACTATGAACGGAGGCAAGTGGGCTAAAAGTGAGCCTACGTATGGCAGAGTTCAGAGACTCAGACACTTAACACGTATGGCGGCTGTATTGTTTGTACTCAATGAAGACTCGAGGCAGTGACCTGCTTATGGGCGCTATTCATGGCCGGATCCAGGATTTACAAAACGCAGGAGGGAGGCACTCCTGAAGGGTACCAGGCATCCAGCCGCAGCACGACCATACTAAATAAAACCAAAAATTGAATTTCAAAAGGAGAGGTGGGCGCTCTCTCAAATTTGCTATACAGTATTAGACAAACACCATAACAATTATCATATCAAGCTACTCAGTGAGAAGAAGTGTTGCAACGTCTATATGCAACCTCGTTGGTGACAAGTGGTGCAAGCCATGCCAATTAGTGACGCCTAGAGTGGTGTGGCCATGTTACCAATTGTAGTGTGGAGCCAAGTCACTCAATGATGGCAAGTGTTTTGCTCTTAGTCAGTGGCAAGTGGTGTGTGGCCAGGTCCCTCAGTGACAGGTAGTTTATAGCCGTATTACTCGGTGACAAATAGTGTATAATCATGTCACTCACTGATATATCACCCTTGTTACTACTTGTACATAAGCCAAAGAACATTACTTCTATCCTAGAATACGCTTTACCGTTTGTTTTTATGGTTTATGTGAACTCGTACGAAACCCAATATACTATTTCAGTTTGGGTCCATCCATGAAGTACATACGCAGATTTTCTGGAATTTTTACCCCACCCCCCTCAGTGCGTACAACTATATGGATGGCTCCTTTCTCATTTTCATTTTTGTGTTATTCAAAGACTCCATAGCATACAAATGCATCACAAGGGTTTGGGTTTGTTTGGGTAGTTTAACGTCCAATTTGTTCAATTAGACTTCATCACAAGGACACCGTATCACTCATGGTCATATACCGTACACTTTGTCATAATTAGCAGCTTTGTAAGCGGAGCCTCACTTAGCAGACATGTACACGGAGCCGAGGCTCAAATATGGATCCATTTCACACAAAAGCAGTATGGCAATGATTCAGAAATTTCCAGTCGAAATTCACGAGACCAGAGCACATGAGACAAGTAGAGTGATGAACAACCAGGTCAGATCACATGTCACATCCTGAATGATACAGGAATAAACTTGTACAAGTCTTTGGTTAAAGACATTCGTTAAGAAGCACGATTATATTGCAATATTTAGTTTTCCCCAACGCCTGACAGGCAAAGGAAGCAAATCTGAAACCCGTCGGGAAGGGATAAGCACAGGAATAGAGACTTGAGGCCAGTCTAAAATTTAAATCACAAGAACAGAGAGCGGCCACTACTTAAGTTACGAGTATTAATATCCTCCACCGAAGAATCGCTTTGAGACAAAAGCTCACAAAACTGAAGGAGAAAGAGAATGTGATATAACGAAGAATATACTTATTAAACACAGGCAAAGGTATCTGTTCTCAAGACTGTTAAAACAAGGTGACACGCTGAGAATGACCCCTTGAGCATTCCAAGATGAGTGACCGAGTCAGAGTGGCATGATGATAATATGCAATTGAGAGAGATAAGAGGATGATGTTCTTAGGAGTAAAAAGGTGATAGTGACCCAGTGAGTGACTTCGTGACACACTGCTCAACATAGATACCTGTAAAAAAAACTGCTCATGAGTAGCTAAAAGAGTCCTGAGTAGGTATGGCTTGGACGCACCTGAACAGTACATAGTCCATGGTGTAATAACGAGGGCCTCGGTCTCATACATATGGAATCGCCTCTAGCCTGCGCTGACCTTTACGACGACCCATCATGCAATACACTAGACTACAGCAGAGCCCTGGCCCAGTGCATCATGTACATACAAAGCCCACCACCACTGCAGGCACCGTTTTTCATGCACGTGGACTACCACTTCAGAACCAGGCGTTGTTTTAGTAGTATGCCATCAGGAAACTCTTTAATAATTCAGATGGGTATATGGGCTTGTAGACAATAATTTTTGCACTTGGATGAATACAAAATTTCATGTTAGAAAATTATCCGAAAAGGTATTCCTGAAAAATATCATTTCTAGAATTCTGTTACGAGGCATATACTCAAGATGGCATCTACAAAGAGAATGCCAGCTTTAACTGTTAGGAAATGAAGTGCGACCTTTTATCCATGTCTGTTACAGCAGCAAAGACTCTTGATAGCATTATGCTGTATTACGCTGACTGTATTTTCTGTTATTCTATGCTACTCTGTCATGGCCTGACCATTGGTATATGACAGGAAGTGGTGGCATGCTGGCTAATTCACATGCAAGAAAAGGAAGAAACGGGTATGAACTGGCCTGAAGATTGGCGCAGTTTAAAGATAAGGACCCACATATCCTGCCACACGCATTGACTGCCTTGCACAGGTTTGAGAGGCCTAGTCTCTACCAACACGTCTTTGTAGATACCAACAAGAAGGCTCACGGTGGAAATCACTTATCCCTACATACGGCTTGCTTAACCTACACACCGCTAGTTGAAGATGACACAGAATCTCCAATATAATCCAGAACTATAGTGAAGTTTTTGAGCATCTAGGAGGTAGAATTTCTTTCGCCTCGTCAGTTATTTATTTATACGGAGCTACGATGAAGGAAAGGCCCAGAGCCTGCCGTATGTCGTCCTGCACTCTGATACTGCATAGCGCCCACCACCTCGAGCCTGGTGCGGCTTTATTGGTGTTTGATTAGGGCAATGCTTTGTATAGTCACTTGGTATTATTCCGCAGTACTGTTCCTTATCAGGTTCGGACGGGCCTCAAACACAGCTCCCCTTATCTGTCATTCTCCACCGCCTGCTGATACTCACAGATACCCCAGCATGCCGCTACACTCCGCGCTACCCCGCAACCAAGCCTCCGGTCGGAGAGAATTCTCTTATATGATCGAGATGCCGCCAGGCCTACAGTCGAGGTTGCTGTGGCCACTTTAAACCTTGACCCAATTTCAGATAAAATTATCAAAACCAGATGTTACATTTTCAGGCATGCCCTTTCAGGAAATACTGTTGTATATGATATATTTTCAAGACAGTCTGTAATCCGGAGATTCTCGTTGTTTTGTTAATGTGTACATGCAAATGATAAGACGTATATATCTGACATATGAACTGATCATGCTCATGCTGGACTTCCTAGTTGCATGTATGAGTTGTGTGCGCCCGCTGGCTTAGTCAATATAATGCTAAAGTAGGACTTGGAGTGCCAATGTACGTGTGTATGTGGCGTCTTATCAGAGGTATATTGATGAATGCGTGTGGATGAGTGGTGTTTGTCAGGCCTACACACACGTAGCATAGCTGTTTCTGGTAGGAGCATATACAATCTACATGAGACCACTCAACAACTGTTGTTGGTACGACTAGATATATGGAGAGTAACTTGTCAATAGACCTGAATCAATGGATTCATTCTGTGCAGACAACAGCCAGTTATGTTATGTTGTGTGCAAAGAGGGTGGACTTTGTTATCTCCAGGACTGAGGCAATGGAATTCACCTGTGGGGTCTTATCTCTTCAGCACGCTGACGTCCTAACTCAAGCCCTAGATTGATTTCCTTAGATAAGAACAAGGCATTGTTCAACTCAGGACAATCTTTCACCAAGCGTCCCCCAGAAGGCCAGAAGACCTATTTAGCTGATATAAGTATTTCCGGACGAAGCTATTAAAAATATGACTGTATGACACTATGCAAAAAAGATAGAATCTAGCTGATGTAAACATCGCCATACATGTAGCTATATCTATGGAATAAAAAGCCTATGATAATGAGTTTGTTGGTGGTCATTTATAGATACAGGTATGAAAAGTATGGCAGCTTGCCAGGAAGATGTAACCTAGATGTTGACTTTACTTTGTAGAGCTCCTGATACATTTGTTTCTTGCCCCAGTTCTTCAGTTGAACCTTGAATAGGTCATCACCTGATCATCCACCTTGGTAAAAGTATAATGGGGGAGTGGGGTTCTAATGATCCTAGGGCACTACTAAATGCCCTGGGATCTCTGGCCCAATCAGCCACTCTACACTCGATGGTAATAATTCCACATATTCTTAGTCCGTGAAAAAGGGGCATGGACCTACATTTATCACAGATCACATACATTTACAGTAGAATCCCTATTGCAAAGCACCCCGTTATGGGCGTCATGGGGGATACCCCGCATCAAGGAAGAACACTTTGGACCGGAACAGAGAGTGCCACGCTTAGGCATGGTTCTGATGTACTCTGACCATCATAGTCATCACTTCCGTATAACCAGTCTACAAAGGAATACAGAAACTAACAGCGATAAGGTGAGTATTCTTTCAGACTCTTGCCTCTTTCATAATAAAACAATTCAAATCATCTTGAAAGCTTATCTGACAACTCAAGGACCCTGACACATTTAATTGTATTGCTTAAAGTGACTGCAGAGGGCCCCCAAATTCTGCAGTGCCTATATTATTACAATTGAGCGACACGAGCCGACTGACATGCTAGGCCTATCTATAAAGAAACCTACTAAAACCTATTGACCTCAATGGTAGCGAACTTAATCTATCGCACACTCAAGTAGAAGAGGCTAAATAAGGTAAAGCTTTCACAACAACCAAGCAGTTGACCTAAATTAGTGATAGGTAAAGGAAATGGAAATAACAATAATGCTAAGCCGGTGTTGCCTATCTTATATCATCTCCTTTACCATCTGTTTCTTATAAGATTTCTCTTGTATGACAAGTAGTCAGTTGATGAGAGGCTAGTTAATGTTTTTGTTATATTTTACTGGATCCTTCAGCACCATTACACACAGCACATCCAGATGAGGCCCGCTATTCCTGCCAGTTGTCACCTATTTGATCATCTCTAACAAACAAACTGGTCCTCCATAACACTGCCAGCAGTTGCTCCTCCTCGACACCTGCGCGGACCTGTCCAGTTCTGGCGCTGAGCCTGCTATTATCAGGTAATCTCTCAGGGTCTTATCTTTTACAGGCACGTCATGCCTCGCCTATTGAGCGCCCAGCGATACGCCGGTCATCTCCGTGCACCTCCCTTACACAGGTGACAAGCCTCTCCTCTCAAGGTGCTCTTCATGAAATCAGCTCGCATCTGACGTGTAAACTACACAGTCAATGACAGCGACCATGGTCCACTGTCACCAGTGTCTACCTCTCCCTTATATATCTCTCTATATGTCTTTGTATTATGCTTGTGATTGAATAAAAAAAACAACAAAAAAAACCCACCCCACAAATGATCATTCTGGAGGCGAATGCTATGTATTTGGGTGGGGTGGCGTTAGGGTCGGGTTCGGGTGGTGGGGTTGGCATGGATAGTGGGGTTAGTTTGGGGGTGGCATTAGTATGTGTGTGGGTTGGTGGGGTTTGTATGGTACTGGGGTGTTTGGGTTAATATGTGTGTGTGTTGGGGTGGGGGGGATACTAGTATAAGGTTAAGTGATGGGGTTAGTATGGGGGTGGGTTTGTCAGGTTAGCATGAGTGTGGGTTGGAGGGGTTAGGATGTAGTGGGTTCAAGATCGTCAGGATAATATGTGAGATAGGTGGTGGAGCTAGGTGGGAAAGTGAACAGGCTAGTGTAAGAATGGAGTGGTGGGGTCATTATGAGGGTGGAGTGAGGAATTATAGTATGGGACTGGGATGGGCATGTTAGTATGGGACAGAGGTGGGGGTTCTACGGGGGTGTGGAGGTGGCAGAGCGATGTAAATGACTGTGGGGCCATGAATATATACTACATTCCATATCTACCAGAACTTGATCATACCCCTGTATGAGATCAGTGAGTATAAGGTGGGAGATATCACCGACTACTACATGTAGACAGGGGGTACGGCTTAGAACACCAGACGAGGGTCCGGCACGACAACATTCCTCACCTGGTGACTCAGGTAAGCAGAGTCCCCTGGTGGCAGCTGGGCGGTGTGGTGGGCAATTTATCCTGCACCTACAGGCTGTTCTGGCTGGCACACTGATAGGTCAGCTTACACATGAATGCTAATGGCAATGCTAATGAATGCTAACGTGAGCCGAGCGCATGGAGCCAACGTGGTGTTCTTCAGAATGCCGATGTGTAGTCACGTAAGGCTTTTTGTTTATATTCAAACCGTACCACGGATCTCAAGCTAACGTTGGGTAATTGCGGTATCTAGTCATTACTTATTTGATAATCTGATCAGAACTTAGTTACTAGCATTAACATTTCAGGTAGTGAGTTGCATGATAATACTAATAAATCTAAATTCAATAAAGCTTTAGATAAGCTCTGTAAAATATGCCAATTGAACCAAAACCCACTAAATACGTACTTGGTGGTACACATGTATAAATATATAACACAACCTACAATTGCCCTCACCTATGCTTAGGAATGCAAAAGAGAAAAAAACAAACAAATGATATGAGTATAGTGTGATTTCGTATTAGATTTGAAAAAAAGAAACGAGGCGAAAACACTTCTGAAGCCAACCGACTTAAAAAAAAGTATCACAATAAATCTGGACATTGTGATACAGAGCGTTGTACAAACATTGGGATATCTGCGAGTTATAAAACAGCACACAAAGGCATGAATAATCATTTTAATTCAAAATGAGCAACTGTGTAATTCTAGTGCAAAAGTGTTAAAAGGTAAGACATAATTTCATTTAAAGAACCAGAAGTAACCAATGCAAACTGTCAGTGATTTATTTTGGTATCGGGCTTCTTATAATACTGATTTTGGATATCTTATGTTACGGTTAGTATAAGGGCAAGGTGGTGATTTAGGATCACAAAACACTGTAACCTCTGGACCGACTGTATACATGCTTAATCCGAATTAGCAATTACCCTCTCTCAGCCACGTACAGGCGAACTTCAAAAGCCACCAATTCTAACCATAACACAAGTTTTCTATGTTCCGCTTGTGTTTACACCCGTTGCTAAGGCAACCGTTCTAGCGGCTAGCAACACGCGTAACTATATACGTGGCGTCCCTAACAACCAGCAGCGCCCCACATGCGAAGTTCGTGCAGAAAAAGTTGGGAAAGTGTCCGAAGCCACCGTTTTCATTCTTCTTAAAGCAAAAAAAAACATTTATGTGATAGTCAGGAGTCAGAATGTGAACCAACATCAAATTCCTTCCGAGTTAATTGTGATATCATGCAGAAAGGAATCATCGACATGCAAACCTGTCAACAACCGACTTGCAATGCAATGGGGATAGAATTCTACTCCATTTGGTCAAAGGCCATACGGGAGACAAGGGGAGCACTGCCGGACGGCGGATGCTGCGTCTCTATGTCCGGGTCACTGAGTGCTATAGAGCAGCTGACGAATTTGGTATCTGGTTGACCTACTTGGATGTAATAATATCAAACGCTAGTACAGAATGTCCGCATTTCCAGAGGAAACCCTCATATCGCAGGATTCTTCGTAGGAAATCGTCCCAAAACATATAAAAAAACATCCCCAAACATATACATATTTACTGGCCAGAACGTGCCTGGAAAAGAGTTTAAGAAGGTAAAGCGGTGACGACCCTCGTGTCAAAGCCGCGTTTCTCGGTCTTGAAGACACCTAAAACCACAAGCAATATGACTCCAGATCTGACTATCATAAAACAACAGGCTGTGTCGCCGCATTGCCTGGCGTTAGGCATTTAGGCTGGTCGCCGGTGTTACCGTAGAATAAGCATAGGTTTGACGACAAGCTGGTGCCGCTGGTCATTTGACTTGCCACCAAGGTCGGAGAGGCCAAGGTCACCAGTTGCTATGGCAACCAGGTGTCCTCTGGCTGTGTCCAGTTACCACCTGTGGCGTTTCATGTTAACTCCACCAGCCACCGCTACTGGCGCTGCTGCTGCGCCTGTTCTTGGCGACACAAGTGCCAGGCTGTCCTAGTTGTGGTGGCCCGGTGCTCGCCAGCTCCCAGCAGGCTCCCACAGCCGGTACCTCGGGGGTGACGTGAGCTGGGAACGATGGAGACCGCTGTTTGCCGAACTACGTAGGGCAGCTAACCCGCCCACAGCCCATCATTGCCCTATTTTGTCTGCCAAGTTGTCAGCCCATCCGCCGACACTCATCAAGGAGCACTGGGCTGTCATCCCCGGTGCGACTGCTCTAGTCTATTACTCATCAAAGTGGATCTGGCATAATGTGTATATAATGCACGTATATATATAAATATATATATATATCGCTATGCACGGCATCCTCCGTTCCGATCCCAAGTGGCCGTGTTGCGAGGTGCTCTATTTAATGAGGAAGGGAATTCCGTTATGGGCCCCCTTTACGGGATGTCCTACAACTTGGTTCTATAAATATATATACATGTACATACACATACGTATATGTATATGTATATAGAGGCCAGTAATAATGAGGTAATAGCAGTATCCGTGGGGACAGTTTGGCCTATGTCACTTGAGCACGGAGACACTTGGTATCGGAAGAACGTGGCAGTCTTCGCAGCCGCAGCAGCAGCAGCAGCTGCAGCAGCAGCAGCGACGGCAGCCGCCGCCACCCCACAACTCATGGAAGTTGGCGTGACAGCCCCTCTCTGTTCTACTGGGAGAGTTCATGTCGGCCAATGAGGTGGGGAGGGGTGCTGGGAAGGGGTGGGGACTGTCATGGCGAGAAGCGCTGCCACCGAGTCCAACCTGTTGATCTCCCCACAGCCCATTCTGCATCCGCCGACCCTCGGCGTCGCTGCTTACTCCGCCGCTGTGAGCGGCGCCGCCCGCCCCACTCCCGGACATATCTTCAAGCCCAAGTTATGTCAAGATGTATGGAACTGCTATTTTTGTTTGTGCGTGTGCGTGCGGGTGGTTGGGCGGGGGGGGGGGGGGGGGATGCGGAAGATGAAAAGTCAATGTCAGCGACAAGATGAGGATATGCAGTAAAGGAGAGGCACTGTTAATGACATCTAACTATTCCGGGGACGGTGTGGGGTGGGGGTGGGGGGGGGGGGAGGGGTAGGCATAATGGTAGGGGATGTTGGGGTGGGGGTGGGGGGAGTGGAGGGTTGAGGAAGGTCAAGTATAGCGGCTGATTGCTGCTGCTGACGATGATGGTGGTGATGTCGGTGGAGTAGATGATAATGGTGGTGGCGGTGGCGGATGCTGGCATGGAAACATGTCTACAGCATGATGCCTGACACTAAAAGTGGGGTCAGCGCTCACCCACTCCCGGGCAAACCAAACCAGGATCCAGCAGATCGCAGCGCGCACAAAGATGGCACAACGACCGTCAACGTTCCCGACACCAGTTAGCTGTACAGACAAAGGCGAGACCCAAAGTGTTCAGTAAGAAATGAGGATACTTTGAGAACTTACACAGTGGGAATGAGGCGCCATGACGTTTTCTCTGCTGTACCGGCAGTGGTTGGTGGGTGTGACAGTGTTGGTGATGAGGGAGGCAGTGTGGGGAGGGCTGTTACACTGGGTAACTACGCCTTCCTCTCCTCCTAGGTGTAATCCTTTTTCTCTCTCCACTGTCAAGGCGTTCTTCACAGGTGGTGGTTGCTGAGCCTTGTATTAAACTTCTACAAACTATGTTACAATTGGTTAAGTGAAGCAAGGCTTGGTTTTGGGGAGCTGGCTGCCTCCTGCCTCCCTCCTCCTGGATTCGTTCTGTCGCAGGCTGGAGTGTGCACACACTGCTGGCCCACTGGAGAACCAGGCTGGGTCCTGTACACAGTCGCCTGCTGCCAGCCCCCTCCCCCTCCCTTCCCAACTCTGTCCTGGTGGTGCACTCAGCAGTCAGCCCCTCGTCCCCAGGATGATGACGGCACCGACTTGCTGCGTGCTGGCGCAGATCGCGGCTGTGACCTGGTAGCGGCCGGCGGCGGCGCTCTCAGCCACGAAACTTTTGGTGACAGCAGAACAGGCTGCACACACAGGAGGAAGTGGTGGTGGGCGACATGGGGACTGCTTCTAACAGAATAGGTGTATTTCGTGGGTGACGACTGGCCTCTTCTTCCCTCTTAGAGTGATCTATGGGACCTCCCCTCCGCTATCTCTCCTAAACACTACACTTTGGTTTATGATCTCACTATGGAACGGTTCCTCTCCCTACATCATATTCACTTTTCCCTGTTGTAGTCTGCATAGAACATTATAAGCATTTGAACATCCATTAAATAGATAAAGTCAATGAGGATAAAATGCATCCTAATATGTAACCTTACTCTGACAGTCCCGTGAGTGGCGGGGGGGGGGGGGGAGCAGGGACTGAGGCCAGACTTTGGTGTACAGAGCTGCTTTTCCATGGTCCTGCACTCTGTCTATCTCAGTCGCCTGCTATATACTGGTACCGCCCTCATACAGAACAAACGCGGGTCACAGCACGTCCTGTAAGCTGGTGGCGAGCTCTGGCGGCGACAGTCGATAGTCAGGAGGGGGCATGTGGGTGTCTGCAGGGGTGGAGGCGCGGTTTGCCGTTGACACAGATGTGTCTGGCTTGTTCCTGCTGCTACTGCTGCTGCTGCTGCAGCAGCGGCGGCGGCGGCGGCCCAGATATATGGTTTATGTGCGTAGAGCTTCTACACTATATTCCGTACATAAAGTACCATGTCGGTATTTAGCCACTGTTGTATTGTCCCCACACAGTCCCTAATTACCCGCTAACTATCTGCTGGATATACTGCTCATTTGCTCTTTCTTCTCCTAAGTCTGCCCACTTGTCTACTGCCCGCACGTTCTCCACTGCTGTTATCTTCACTCCTACTGTCCAACAGTTATCTACCAGCCAGTTACCCATCAGGTACCAATCAGTTTGGTCCTGCTCACCTGGCCTACCCCAAAACCTACTCTCCACCTGAAATCTCCCCATCTGGTCATTGCCCATTGCACTCTCTGCCCTCACCCTCACCCTGCCCGTTAAGCCACCGCCCGCCTGCTTTATGCCCACAACACTCTGCACATGCCCTGCCAACTAGAGGGTTGAACTCTACACACAACCCCTGCCCACCTGGTTAAATGCCCTCACCGTTTGGCCTCTGCCCATTTGCCCATCCACCCTCTATTAAACCGGTAGTGTAAACCGGTAGTGACTGTCCCAGGCCGGCAAGCCACCAATCTCTACCTCGGCATCACTCCGAGGGGCGGTCATATGGGCTGATGGAGATGGGTGTGGGGAGGGGATGCAGAGAAGAATGGGGAGGCGGGGGTTGGGGCCGGATCGCCTCTTACTAGGATCCACCGCGGTGAACCGGGTCCAGACTTCGGAGTGAACTCCCAATCGGGGACAGGAAGGGAAGAGCGTGAGCGATACATCCACCAGTGTGGAGCACCAGAGTAACATAGAGTAGTACAGCTTAGCGAAGAATAACATGATAACACAGATTAGCACTCATATCCACTTTTTTTTTTCTTTTTTCTAATGCGATTAATGCTCAGTGGGAAATCTCTTAACCATTGGCTTCCTTACACTTTTCAGCGTCGATTTTGGGCCTTGATATTACATCGGTTACACATTACATCACTTACACATTAGAGAAAAATATGACACCGAATTCAATGTCTCAAGTTCGGTTCTATTTTTATATCCGACTGGGAAGCAAATTATGAGACAACGATCTATGTGTATCATCTAAAAGAAACAATCTGCAGGTCTGCATCCAGGGCGTATGTATTCAGGATATCAGTCTATGGTTTTGTATTCAATATGTGTGTATTCAAAATATCAGTATGTGTATATTCAGGCAGTGTGTACTCAAGAAATAAATGTGGGTCTGTATTCCGGCTGTGTGTATTAAGAACATCAGTCTGCAGTTGTGTATTTATGTTGTGTGTATCAACGATATTTTTATATTGTTACTATCGGGGGATTGTTGACCTTTTGAGCTTCCCCACTGGCTACCCTTGTCTTACATGGGTAGTCGCAAGAGATGTTTAGTGGTGTTTTCTCGCTAGAGTGCTTGTGGGAGATCGTATTGAGCGTCTTGGTAGTTGGGTGTTACTATCGGGATGTGTAGATAGTAATCGAAATGAGCAACTCCAAGACTTTGTCCCATTATAAGCTTTATTGCTGGTGTTACTGTAATGACAGCCAGTCACAGACTGACTGACAATACATCTCGATGATATGCTATAAGGTAGCTCTGTTTTTACGCAGATCATAACCAAGGGGCACCACTCACAGAGTGTTATGTGGAGCTAGCCTGATAAGTCAGGCCAAAAGAAAATACAACTATGTTTCCCAAATAGGGAAACTGGAACATAACAATGTAGTCTGATAATCTGTATTCAGGCCATGTGTTTTCAGGGCATTAGCCTGTGGGTCTGTATTCAATATATGCGTGTAATATGAATATCAGTGTTTGTATTCATGCTTGTATTCAGGAAATCCAACTGTGTCTGTATTCAGGTAGTGCTTATTCAAAATATCACTTCGTGAGTCTGTATTCATGCCGTGTATGTCATCAGTACGTGGGTCTGTATTTAGAAAGTGCGTATTCAGAATATAGGTATGCAAGCCTGTATTCAGATTGTGTGCGTTCAGGATATAGGTATGTGGTCTTATTCAGGCCGTGCGCATTTATGTCATCAGCATGTAGGTCTGTATTTACGCAATGCATATTCAGGATACGGGTATGTAGGTCTGTATTCATGTTGTATGTATTAAGGATATTGGTATGCGAGTCTGTAATCGGGACCTGGACAAGAGGGAATGCTTTTTATAGAGGACATAAACTAGCAGCGCCTATAGATCAGTCTTCAGAAGGCCAGGAAAGCCTGGACTGGTCTACCAGGAAACAGTATGGACGGTGTGCAATAAGTAAAGAATACATTTGTATCACCTGTTTAATATAAAAGGACATGTACACATTACGATATTTATAAGACTAAATAGGTACATCTGGAGCTGAGAAAAAGAGAAACTAGAAAAGCTTAAATAACCGGAAAACTGGCATTCCTGGTGTAATAATATGGCCCCTGTGTTGTTCACTGGTTTAGAATAAGCCTTGGCGTTGGACACGATGCCCGAGCGACGCTAGTGTCTCCTCGCCGACAGCAATGCAGTGACCTCTGCTGCTGTGCTGCGGCTGGAAGGAGGACGCGATTGTAGCTGGTTGTTCTGGCCAAAGGGGCATACCGAGAGACAGCTGACAACTAGACCCTGGCCACCAGATGCTAACTAAATGCATGGACGCAGCCAACATGGCTGTCTTCCTACGTCTTGGACTGGCAGAGCCAGCATTGTTACGTCTAAGGTCACCTCATCTCAATAAACGTCTCGGGCTAGAAATGAGCAACTTTGGCTTCCGTCCAAATCAGCACAATAGCTAAAGTACCACTGGCCACCTACAGAGGGAATGGCTTACCATCGAGGTGAAATTAAAGTCTACACTCTTTGCCTACAGACGTGTATTTTTAGAAATAGAAACATATCTGGGTTACCTCGGTATACTGTTTTGCTCAACTTAAAACGTTTTTGGGGCTCCTACTGCCAAAGCATGGCCCGGTCATGTGTGTTCATTGGGGGTGGTCTGACGTGCTCGTTTTATCATTTCCGTATTGGGTGAGCATTCAATTATAAGATACCCAACAGTTCAGGTTTCCATGCCATGTATTTATGTATGTATATATGTGCAGATCACACTGTGATCTCCATGTCCCGCCCCGTACGGTCATACAGCAGGCCAGACACGCCCACTGCCTCCAGGGCACACACACAGCATCTGTCACCACACCCTGGAGGTGGTGGCAGCGCGCGGAGGCAGCGGCAAAGCCGGTGAGCCTCGTTGGTCTGTCCTACATCGAGTCCCCCTCTTCGTGTGACGACAATACCAACACAAGCATTCTTCGCTAGTGACTAGACAGCCGCCCGCCCGCTACCAGGGTCCTCCAGGTGGTCACCTCTGTATGCTGGCTCCTCCTCCTGCTACTGTTGCCAGCCACTGGCCCCTGGAGCAGAATTACTCTATACAATGGCGGACGGGTGGGTAGGGGGCTGATATCGCAGGCATGACAGAGGAGGAACGGAGACTCTCGAACACCCCCACCCCCGACCATCACCCCCCGCCTGCCGTCTCTCTCACACATCCCCGTCTCCGCCCTCACCCATACCCTCCTCCAGGAGGTGCATTGCTCCATATCGCCTTTTATTGAGCCCACAATATGGAGCCTTATATCATCTTGCCACCAAGTATCGTGTGTCGTGTATTATTGTAAAGGTTAAAGAAACTGACAGAAATTTTTATAAAGTCTGCTGTCAGTGTCAAATGTGTGTTTCATCCTGCCCTCGGGAAATGGTGGGCAACTATAAACCAGGCGTGTCTGTGGGTTGTGAGTTGAAACAGACCGACCTTGAGGCAGCGGGCGTTTTTCGGGTGAAGACTGCCTCTGGTAGGAATCCACAGGAGACCTTCCTGTACACACCACTAGACTACCACGAACCTTGGTCAGTCCAAAGAGTGTGGAATGTTGGTTAGCCCCTGAGCTAAGTGATCAGAGATGTGTCTAACAGTATGTGCATGAATTACATGAATAAGACTGTCGTCTCCCCAACAGCTATTACGCATCATCACCATATATAGTGCATCATCACATATAGGGCTCTCTACAATTGTATGAATATACTTCTTTCTTATATTTGTATTCAATACAGCTGATGCTGGCCAGTCTATAAAAGGAACAGTGCCATAAAGTTATATCATATCACAAGTCCGAGTCTAACATGAATTTAAAAATTTCTTTTAATTGGGGCTACCAGTACACCCGTGACAATAACAATTACACTATGAGACAAAGTTGAGGTATCAACATTTTGCAGCAGATTTTATCATAAGCAGTCTACTCGAGCCCAGGGATGAGGATCGGATTTATCGCATTAAAAAAAGGAAGAGATGGATCTTATTGGTAGTTCCTCATCATTACTATTTGTTATCCTACTATGATGGTGCCGTAGGCTCGTAGGAACATCAATTCCCCTTCAGTACTAGGTAAGTACCTCGGGCAGGGATGTCAGTTGGGGTAAAAAAAAAAAAGGAAGTATTTCCCATGACCATTCAAGGTTTAAAACTGAGATATATACACCAAAACACCGGAGATGTATTAGATACAAGTAACATTATTTTTACGAAACATATGCTTCTAAGACGAGTCTGTGGGTAGGTAGAGTTGGGAATTGAGGCTTGTTACTGATAAGAGTAATATAGAGGTTGAATCCCTCTACACTGTGCTGTTATATTTTCATTTTACCCAAGGAAAGGGATTTCACATTTCAAAAATGAAAACACGGATTTCCGCGGAAACAAGGAAAACTGACATCCCTGCTCGGGTAATTATCTATTATCCTTTTAGCATACCACTCAAAAAAAGATAGCGGGGAGTGGGGTGGGGGGGGGGGGCTTCTATTGAAGGAAACATGATTGGGACCTTTATGGAAACTTCTAAATCGGGACCGAAAAGGGGACCATTAAACAGTCACACGGGACACACCCTGTATCTGACGTGAAGTCAGAGAACGTGACGCCACATCTTCCTCCAACGTGTACGTCGTAGTACTGTCCAATGTTTCTAATTATTTCAATGCTGACGTCCCAGAAATTACTGCGCACAGGAATGTACACAATTACCACAATGGCAACTGCACTGCACGGAGGCTGCACTATAGTTAATATTCAGGGGTAAAAGTTGGGACTGAGGGACAAATCGGAAATTCATAACATTTATAATAGATATTAATTTATAACATTATCTTCGAAGGGAATGGCTATGAATTAATATATATTCTAATGTTGCCGGTGTATATGAAATGTCGGAATTCCGTCATTTGTCTAGAACTTGCATCCCTGCAGTATTAGATCTATACGAGTGAGCTGGAGAGCGCAGATACCTGAGAGCGGTAGGCAGTCAGTATGTGCGCCGTATATACAGACTTATGCTTGGACCAGGTTGGTGAGCAGTTCTCAGCTTAAGAGGGAAACCATCGAGGCCTGTGAGCAGATCTGTGGAGCACCAGGAGACTGGTTATCTGAGTAAATATAGCCCACCAATGGTCTCTCTCAGGTACCAGCAGCTGTCGTCTGCCATGAGCTACTCAGCGTTTCTCTTGCCGACCCTTGCAGCGAGTTTGCTCACCACTGCCCTCCGCGAACACCTGCCCATGGAACCGAGTGCAAACACCCCCTTCAACGGAAAACACAAACTCAAATATGCCCAATTTACTTAATGTTTATGGGATAAAATGGAACGTGTGTAGGCCCGAGTAAAAACCAATACTTACGGAAACGATAAGCTCCCAGATTTACATAAATAAATCAAAGTATGTTTAGCAATATCCTCAGAATTATTCACCTAATTTTTCATATTTCTCCAGACATAATGGAACGATTAATATATTTTTGCCAAACCAAACCTCTTATCCCATTACAATACAGTCAAATCCCTCATCCCTCACCTCATTACAATACAACTACAGTTCTCACCAATGGGCAACACAGCCACATCTCACACTCCTTACCCATAACATTACAACCACACCTCTCACCACATTGCAATACAGCCACACCCCACGAGCCTCATTTAATTACAATACAAACATAGTTCCCACTTTACCTACCACGATTATCAGGCAGAAGCACCAGGAAGCTTGTCATAAAAATGGTCGCCTCCAGCCTCGCTGCTGGCACTGCTCCCGGTCAGAACAGTCAGACCCACCTGCCTGGCTACAGTTTCATGGAGTGGCAGCCGTGGTGAGCTGTTTCTGCCCGAAGTTGCTCACCGGCGGGTGCTAGACACTTCCCCGCATTAATACTATTACATTGTACTTCTTACTTAATATAAGGCTTTGATTCCTGACTTTGGATTTCGTGGTTCATGATTCTATCCGGATTAAGTGATAAGGTTAGCCAACAATTTCAGAACGAAAGACCTTTTGAGGTTCATAAGAATTTAGAAATACAACGCACTTGCACACCCTTCTCCGTTGCCACCTGCGGTGGAAGGGAGGGTTGGGGCGGAGGTCGGGGCTGAGGCTACCTGTGAACGATTTCCCCGTGAACAAACACCTGCACGGCAGACACAAAGAGACTTGACATACAGAGGTGCTGTCCACAGTAACGGACAAGTGACCTACCTCCATCTGGCTGTCACTCGTCTGGCGTTGGCTGGAGAGCAGGCCTGCAGTTATGACTCACTGGCTCCCTGTGCCGGACTAGGAGCAGTTGCTGGCTGTGCCGAGGCGAGCAGCTCACCGGGTGGGGGGGGGGGGGGGCGTGCGGGGAGGATGTGGGGACCAGGTCCAACTCCGTCCTGCAGGCGCAGCATCAGCTTTCCGCACTGCGGCTCTGAGCGAGCGTCTGTGAGCAGGTCGAGATGAGCAGCTCGTGGATGCTGCTGGCGCTGCCAACCCGCGGCTGGCGTATCAGGCGGCGGCGGCGGTGGTGGTGGCGCAGCCCGGGTCCCCTCCCTGATATTTTGGTACCGGCGGCTGGCAGGTGGGGGCGGAGAAGCACCACAAGCAATCCAAGAGGCTGGCTACTGCTTATACTGTGAGCTGCTCGGCGGAGGGCAGGTCGAGTGGGATGTAGATGGGTAGGGGAGGAGGGGCGTTAGGGACGGGTGGGCATAGGATTGGGGAGGGGGTTGAGCAGGGTGCTGCGGCTGGTGTTGAGGCAGCCACCAGCAAGCTGACAAAGAGCAAATGGCGGGGCCCTGGAGCTGCACCGTCTGAGCTCAGCGAGGAGCAGGGCGCCGGCACCGGGCGGGCTACTGGGAGCAGTTCAGCGGTCCTCCCGGTCCGCCATCAGATCGCTGTTTGAGCTGCTTCTATCTCTAGTACTAAGATCTAGTCTTCTATACCAATGAGCTTCAAGGTCGCCCCAACAAAAACCACAAATTACCATTTCCCGAGGTCATGAATAAGGTGTATACTAAAAGTTATTACTCCATGAATATTAATTAGATACAGCTTGAAAAGAAGGTAGAGGTGTCAAAAAACGTCACTTTCTAGTAATTTGGGATTCATGTACAAATGAAATATGTATTGTATTCATTATACATATAGGTGACGTTATTACCTGTGAGTGAAGAGTGTTCGATCTGACATGTATGGTTCATGCTATATAGCACCAGTGAATAGAGGCTGTTGTCAAGGCCAATCATAACTGACTACTAGCGACTGCAAATTACACTAGAGGCATCGACTAAGTATGCAGTGTTGAAAATGTATCGTCTCATAAAGAATCATTATAAAGGGTTGAGTAATATTACACATTTATAGATGATGCTCGTGTGGTATTTACCAAATATCTTTAAATCCAGAAATCAGAAATTTGTGAAATGTACCATTAATGTCGATGAGTATACATGGGTCACAATGTGGATTATCCATGAAGACCCATGTTTAGCCAGAATCCTGAAAGCATATTGTGTATTAGTTTGGGCTGCGCTGAAAACAAGTCCATATCCTAAGTCATTGTTACGTTATCGCGGATGTACAATAATTATTTCCAGACTTTTGTACTTACGGACAGGATATGGCATGGCAATGTATTTTATGCCGTATCATGTGGAATTACAAAAATATATATCATTAATATATCTAAGCCTAGACGTCTATGAAGTACGACCTGCTGGTGGTGGTGCAGTATTAATAATATTCAGGCGCGCTGAACCTGTAGTGAATGTTCGAGCGCGCTGTGTGCTTCGTAATGGCGTTTTTCATGATCTGTAGGTATTCTAATAGGAAAACGTAGTGACGAGCCTTTTGTTCCATATAATACCCCTACGCCGGGACAAACACCTCGAACGGCCGTCCCTACGGGCTCAGTAAACACGTTTTCTCTTGGTATCAAACCTACTACTTTCATACAGCAGGCGCAGATCCAGGAGGATATGAGAGTATTCAAAATATTGACTCATACGAATTGACAAATGAGGCGTCGGGAAATCCAAAAAAACCACTGTGTAGTGGTTACTCATTTTCAGGCGCAGAGAGATACCACAATGATCCTTCCTGTCCACCACCCTACCTGCTTGCCTGCCTTGTCTTGTATTTTGAGAAAACGTGGTTGCTGAGCCCATAGAGATGAGCGTTCGAGGTCTTTTCTATTACGTAAAATATGTATTTATGTCATGAACGGCTGACATTAATATCCCTACGGCTCAGTCACTACATCTCCTTATCATATACCTAAAAGCACGATTAAAAAAACAAGACCATTTCATTCAATTATTGAATCATCGATTCACACATTCGCTACATCTCAGTGAGCCCGAACATTACTTATACTGCACCCTTAGCAGCAGGTAGTATTTGATAGACGTTCGGTCATAGGTATACATTGTATCATAATGAGTATTACCCCCATGTAATGTTAGATCACTACAAAATATTAGAAATGAGAACAGTTGATAGAGCGGTACTGTTGCACAGCAATCTACACCAACACTACCGTCTATATCCATGGAGGCTAACGGCTCGCACCAATACGCCGCCGGAGTCCACAGGAGCCGGGCGCAAGGGCAAGAGGTGGGGCTTGCCTGGAAAGGAATGTGGGGGGCTGGGGGACTGGAGCTGGTCAGCATGAGATGGGAGGTGCCCGGATGTGCTCAGTGAAGTGCTCACTGCCTGCAGCAAGAGCAGCTCCCGTCTGGTACCCGGCCGGTTACTGCTGTAGCTGTGTATTGGCACCAGCAAAGCTTGAATGTAATGCCAGGATTTGGAAACTGCGTGAGCATATATGCATGTATGCTATATGTGAGTGTGGGTCCACTCTGACCTCGTCAGACAAGTGTACCGCTCTGATACTGATATCCGTGAGAAGTTGTCGATGTTTTAATACACATATCAGGGTATAATTTTCTACGCATTTAATCTCCCAGATTTACATAAATAAATCATGCATGGTTGGACGTTATATATTTGATATATACCCCAAATTATAAAAAAAAAAAAGTCATTTTTCTAAACAACCAAAATTTTAATAAATGTGTATGGCTAGGTGGTCCGTATTTTAGTGTACTGACCAGTGGTCCATACAGTATTTTTACGTCATATGCGAAAACGGTGCGTATTTACAGTATATACGGCATGGGTATATATATAGTAAGGTACTAGATAGCTATACAGCCACAGGTATATAGGGCACATATGATAAATACCGGTACATGAACTTCCACGGCGGCATTAGGAGTGGAGCCATGATTTCCAATGGGATGGGGTATTGGCAGAGATGGAGGAGGGGGAGGGGGTGTCATATAATGAAATCGTTTTGGATATTCAAGGTATCTTTAAACAGCCCCCCCCCCCCCCCCCCCCCGATACACACTATCGTAAAACTGGATGAGGTTTAATCTTGTCCACCGTATTCCACGACTGGAGTTTGGCAAAGTGACTTCATGAGGCGAAGCCGAGTGAAGTCCCGAGCCAAAACTTCAGGAGTGGAATGCGATGGACAAGATTAAAACGAATCAGGTTTTGATTTTATCCTACCCTATCTCCTCGATTTTGGGGTATTACGTGATAACAATGCTGTATGCCACTAGTGGCATATAAAACTCCGTATGCCAGTCAGCGTGGCATACGGAAACCCAATGTTAAGCCTATGGGATTTTATATTAGGGGTAGGATAAACCTTAATTCCCTTCTAGAAAATCATTAGTATGCCTTTGTTCCCATACCTTTGAATGATAGCAGAAAGGTGAGACCAAGTTACCCATACCGGGGTATACATTTCTCTATGGTGACAAAACTTTCTAGGAAATAATATCATTTAGTTCTCCTAGGATATACATAATATAATTATTTCATGCAGCACATCGTAATATTTAGCTTACACCCAGCTTACAACACTTCTGGGTAGGCCTACTGTGCTGTAGTCTGTACATCATCAATACCGGTACCACCTGAAACAAATGGAGATGATTATTCTATGCAGGGGTATGGTGCATAGGTCTCTTCGCCACCAACCTGTTATTCTTCAGGTAATTGATCGCACTTTCTCTTGTAGCCTGTGATCCTAAGGCACTACGGTACTAGTATATTGTCATAGACTGGAGTGATGGTAGGCCTACATCATTTCACACTATTGTCAGTATATATATATATTTATGATGATGGAGTACCGTGTAGCACATATATAGAAACGACGTCACCAATGGTTTAAGCTTATAAAGATCAGTGAATATCAGTGACTGATCAGTTTCTCCCATCTGCTTCTCTTGGTTTCATGTCCACCTCACCCCTGCTGCCAGGACGTAGCTGTGCCAGCTCAACAACACCGAGACAGCGGCAGCTCTATCCAACAAACTCCGGCTCCAGGCTCCCTCCCCCACCCCCATCCCCCTCTTCAAACGAGGTCACCATGCCGCCATATGCCATTTTGTATGGTCCGTGCGGGGCGCGCTCTATTCGATGTTGAGCTGCCCTCGTGGAATGATATCAGATTCTGGCGCCAAACTAGTCTAGAAGTTTTGAAACTAACCATGTGAGAGTACAGATACATTGGGACTTAAGTTACAAACTTACCTGTTTAGGTGGAATTCTCTGGCTTATTTTGGGAGCTGTCTATGTGCGAGTATCTTCGGAGGCCTATGTCTGGTCAGAGGCAGCGGTGGCAGTGGCGGGCCAACTGTTGATGTCTTGCTTGCAACCTCGCTGGCTTTGACCTAGTTGCAGGGGAGACGGCTGGCTGGCTTGGCGCCATGGCTGGGTGGGACAAACCGTTGGCGGAGGCCTCAGTCGGGGTCGGGTGGGCGAGGGGGTGGTAGACGTCGGGGACGCAGGCGGACAATTTGGAGGCTTTGGTTGGGGGAGTTGGAGGGGGGGGGGGGGGGGGAGAGAGAGAGAGAGAGAGAAGGTGAGAACCAACAATTAGGGTATATGGGCGTATTTATGGCTTGTGTGTTTATATTATAATAACATACAAGATCTCTCTTATTGCCTTATCTTCAGTTTAATTCCACCAAATAGGCCTATCTATACCATACTATAGCATTAGCATCCCACCATGCCTACCATAACTTAAGCCGCGCAACCATATTTATTAGGGACTGAACATTACTATATTTTTTGACTTGGTACAGTAAATAGCAACGCGCGCTCGGCCGTCACTCAGTGTGATAAACAACAAATCTCTCAAATATTGTTCTTCAGATATTTATCATGAAGGGCCCGTTCATCACATCTACTATCAAAATACACCTTCTGAAAGCTGGGATTCAGGGCTTTCCTGTGAATATAGACATAGGAATAGTAGGGCAATAGTTTCTTTAGAATTATCACTTGTTCTCAAAGGACTTGGCCTGGGCCTACACCCTGGTCCATGGCACCTGCTGTCAGACACAGTGTTTAGTTAATCCATTTGCTGAGTTCTTCTGCCACTTTAAGTGCCAAAACACAATTTCCGCCAATCAGACGACATATTGGGATTCACATTAGTGCTAGCACGAAATTTCTGTGACCAGAACAACTTGATCAAGCACCAATTTGAATTTTTAAAAAAAGCTCTTCACACAAAATTGAATGAACCAAACAATTTCGTGCCTATGACATTACAAAGAGCATACATAGAGGATTAATTTAATGTATGATATGCCATAGTTTGATAGATGTAAAAGTTCACCATCTTGAAATAACTACACTGAAAAACTGAATTTATCAATTCTCTGATCCATTTGAAGACGTCAGGTTCAAGATAAATTATGTAAATTAGCTGTCCAAATTCCTATTAAAAGTCAAAGATATGTTTTGCCTTGGATGACATGATCTAGATTAGAGAGGAGTATCATTTGAGTGGTTTTTTCAGAATATATATAATATGGGTCATTCCACCGGAAAATGTACTTTTGGTGAAAATCATACTTTTGGGGGGTTAATGGGCTATAATTTCATTATTATTGAATTTTTTTTTTTTTTTCTGTACAAAGAAAACACCCTGCCCTTTCAGAAAATCATTACTTTTATTGGTCTATCTGCATTTTTTTTTTAATCTGTGGACTTTCAAAGTGAGAAATTAGCTAAAAAGTGCATGTCCTTTTGATATTTCTAAAGTTTAGCACTATTTCTTTTGTGGAAACTATTAATATATATTCCCTAATTGATTTATTTCCTCAAGTTATGTAAATTGGCTGTTGTTTAGTAGTATTTTCCCTTATTTCTAAGGCTCCGCAAAATTTGTAGGTGTATTTCAATGAAAAGTGTGCTTTTTCAGCAAATGCAATAGGTAATATTTGGCATAGCCTCATGACAATATATATTAATGGTATACTTCCCAAACATGCAACAAAAACTCAGTACATACATCAATTTTTCACATATGTATATGATTTTTGCCCAACTGCCATGGGTTTTTTTTCCAGCCGAATAACGAAAAAAAATCGATTTTACACAATTGATATCATGGACGTGACGAGTTGCATTTAGCACTCTCCACTTCTCTATATTGGTGCTAACTTGGTACAAAACTTACTGAATAATGTGGACATAGGGTCTGTAGTGTAAGAGTAATAAATTGCTTCCTAAGTCCCCGCACTATGCGAGAACAAGGAAAGTAATTTTGGAGGAATCACGTCCGTAATATTTATCACGTCCGAGAGATCAATCGAAGGCGGGAAAGCCGATCACAAGAACAGGATGTTATCCCTTTTAACTGTGCATGCGCCCCCACTCCGGCACTTCAGCAGGAAGAGGAGACGTCGAGCTAATGTGATTATTATATACCTGTGCCAGTATGTTACACAAATACCAACCTCTGCTAGGGTATTGGTATTAAATATATACCGGCACAGTATGTGGTATAAAATGATGTACCACCCTACTTTGAATACAAATTCTGATTGGCTGAAAAAAATTGCATTGACCTACTTATGAAATGCTGGCAGTGACTTGCAGCACTCCGCTAATTTATGTGTGCAAAGGATCACAGGAGTTGAAGGGGAAAAAAATGTGCTTAGAGCATATTCTGTGCTTGACTTTCACTAAGATGTCATCAGATATACCAGCACACTTTGAATCCAGCTTGGACAGCAGATTTCCTTCTGTAATTCATCAAATACTTATACTTGAAGGTATATAATAAAATAAAAATGTATTACCTTACTGGTACATACTCACATACCGCGTTTCTTTTGATAAAAATATTCCACGAGCTCGCAGAGCGAGTGGAATATTTTTATCAAAAGAAACGCGGTATGTGAGTATGTACCAGTAAGGTATATACATTTTATCTTATTATTCCACATTTCTTCTCTGGTAGCATTATTTTTCCATCCCGGACATGATTTTCTGTATTAATAGTGATAACTTGGAGTTTGTGATTCTGTAGAATCCATTTTCTTGAAAAGTTGACAAGTATTTACCGAAATTTTGTGGTTTGAAAAAAGAGCAGATTGATGCCTTCCCAAAATGGCTGCTACTGGAAGCTTTGGGGGTATTTTCAATGTGTTAGTGAATTTTTCGACAAAATTTGTTTGTGTAGCCGCCGTCACGTGCCTATTGTACTGCATATGTAATGAAAAATTGAAATCAGATTCTGCTACTATCTATAGTGGTTCATTTTCATCTCGGACGTGATGCATGATTTTTCAAAACCATATTTGAAGTATAAGACTTGAACAAACCTTCGAAAAAATCACCTGGAATACTGAAGACAGTTATATTCTGTGGTATTATGGGGAAAAAAATGGTTTTGAGGAACATTTTTTTTGACATTTTTGGCAAAAATCTGATTTTGGTAATATTTTTGTTCTAATTAACAGCCATAATATTAAGTTCATGGGCAAATTATCTATTCTAAATATAAGTCTGAACAAAAGTCATACAAAGAAGACAATTTTTCAAAACAAATGTACCTTTTGAATGTTATTTAATAGGTAATTTGCTAATGTTTTGTCTTTTCTCTTTTTTCAGTTTTAGGGCCATCCATGAAGTATGTACGCACAATTTCCCAAATTTTCTACCCCACCGACCCCCCCCCCCACCTTATTTTTTTCACAATAATATACAGAAGTAGCCTATGCCCAAAATTTTAACCCCCTCGCCCCCTCAACCAACCCTCCTCAGTGCGTACATACTTCATGGATGGCCCCCTACATATCACCCTATGTTGAAAATATGGGGCATAAACCCTTACCTCCTGAAGAGAGGAAATCTCCTAAGGACTCAGCTAAAGACTGGAGGAACAAGGAGATGAGAAAAGCCAGTTTCCGCAACCGGGAGGCAAAACGCAAGCGTCTAGAGAGGAAGAAAAACAAGACCAACTTGACAGACAAGGAAAAGGTTCGCCGCCGCAAATTAGATGCTGCACGTGCATTATGCCACAGGAAAAGGAAAGCTGCTGCTGCACTGGAGGACACTGGCACCAGTGATTCTGACAATGGCGTGCCTGAGCCTGCTGATCCTGCGCCGCCTCAAGTACCTGTTAAGCAAGATATGACTGAGAAGGCTGTGAAGTACGATCCTGCGCTGCCTCAACTACCTGCTGATCCTGCACTGCCTCAACTACCTGCTGATCCTGCGCCGCCTAAACTAATTGCTGATCCTGCGCCGCCTCAAGTACCTGCTGATCCTGCGCTGCCTCAACTACCTGCTGATCCTGCACTGCCTCAACTACCTGCTGATCCTGCGCCGCCTAAACTAATTGCTGATCCTGCGCCGCCTCAAGTACCTGCTGATCCTGCGCCGCCTCAAGTACCTGCTGATCCTGCACTGCCTCAACTACCTGCTGATCCTGCGCCGCCTCAACTACCTGCTTTTTCTGTACGGCCTGAAGTACCTTCTATTCCTGTACCTTCATTTCGGCTTGTAACACCACTTCCCAAGCTGCCTTCTTCATCCGATGACAGTGAGGATGGTGATTTTTTTCTACGCAGTCGTGTGTCCCAAGCACAACAGGTGGGGACATCCGGGAGTAGGCCTAACAACCTCTGGAGGGCTACTTCTGAAGAGACAGGAGTTTCTTTGGCCTCACAGTCATCTCTCTCTCTGGCCTTCGCAGTCATCTCTCACTCCAGTACCACTTTCATCCACCCCAGACCAGTGTCCGCGACTTATTGCCGACATAAGGTAAATAATATGCATTGTTTTTTGTTTTTTTTGTCGTCGTCATTCTTGCCGTCGTCGTTCTTGTTTCCATTGTTTGAAGTTACTTAATTCCATTGTTTCTTCTCTTTTAACTATTCTTCAGAAGTGTTTTTCTGCGTGAAATGGAGAAGTTCTCCTCCGGGGAAAAGACTAGCTGAAGGTATAGCATGGTCATGCTAGGTAAATTTCTCTTTTACTACTTAACTACTACTAACATGAAAGTAAAAGTCACACTACTATATTGGAAATTCATAATTGTGCTATACCTTTTTATAGTGACCTTTTAAAATGGCTGATAAATAAAAATACTGTTTTTTCTCAAATCTAATTGATTTTTTTACTATGTTTTTTGTAAAGTCTTTATTGCATTTTTTTTAACAATAGTTCTTCCTTGCAAAATGGACGTAAACTACCCAAACCATCGAAATCAATTTTTACCAATACTTGTAGAGTAAATGGCAGTAACTACTCTATTTTTAATATTGACCCTAACTAAATGTCACTTACTTTATCCCCCTCAACTTTACAACAGTTCTGCAAGATTTCTTAAACAATATTTCCCTCATTTGCACACTTCAGGACGCCATCCTCTGTTGAAGGGTCGAGCAGCCAGCGTACTCCCCGCAAGAACCACCTGTACTACAAACTACGGCTGGAGAGGGAGGCCCGTCATGTAGCAGAACATGAGGTTCAGGCCCTACGTAAGCGGCTTGAACGACTGGAGTCGCAGAAAGAACCTCTTGAGGTTTCATATGAGGACTTCCTTGCTGGGCTGGGTAAGTACTTCTTTTCTTTACCACACCTGAAAATATGCAATACAAATTGTCAGTGAATATTCATTTTGGTTATTGCATTTTTCTCTTTTCCAGGCACATCTTCTTACTTGGAAATCCTGACATTGAATGTTGTGTTGGCCATTGCATTTTTCTTTTTTTTCCAGGCACATCTCCTGACTTGGAAATCCTGACATTGAATGTTGTCTTGGCTATTGCATTTTTCTTTTTTTTCCAGGCACATCTCCACACATGGAAATACTGCATTTTAAACAGACATAGAATTTTTCCTTACCTAATGCATTTTCCCTTTTTCCAGGCACTACTCCTGAGGCTGTAGAGGCGCAAGATGGTCAGAGTGATGTGTCGAGTTTGGATGCGGCCGAGGACATCTCTACAGATGCACACAACGAGGTAGCTCCGGGCAATCTCCCTCAAGAGGATGCAGACAACGAGGTAGCTCCAATCAACGTCCCTCAAGGGGATGTGGTTCTTTTAGCTCCAGTCAATGTCCCTGAAAATGATGTGGTTGGTTTAGCTCCAGGCAATGTCCCTCAAGAGGGTGTGGTTGTTTTAGCTCCAGGCAATGTCCCTCAAGAGGGTGTGGTTGTTTTAGCTCCAGGCAATGTCCCTGAAAATGATGTGGTTGTTTTAGTTCCAGGCAATGTCCCTCAAGAGGGTGCGGTTGTTTTAGCTCCAGGCAATGTCCCTGAAAATGATGTGGTTGTTTTAGCTCCAGGCAATGTCCCTCAAGAGGGTGTGGTTGTTTTAGCTCCAGGCAATGTCCCTGAAAATGATGTGGTTGAGTTACACCCAGGTATTGTAGATTTACAACAGGTAAATGCCACAGGTGATAATGTCGCAGTCCCTGATGCAACCATTTTTGATGCGGCCTAGATTGCAAGTAGGGAACTTAGAAAGGAGGGGATCTCCCCAAGTAAAGCTCCCTGTGTTTGGCGCAAGGTTGGACTTTATGAAACTTTTTGTTCCAACATGAAAAAACAGTCCAGTGTTGGTAAAAAAAAATCATTGCTTTCTTCTTTGTCCTCCCCTGAGGAAGTGAAGTCTCTCTGTGCCCAGAAGCAGCTTGCCGCAGATATTGATATTGACCGACGAACAGTTTTATCTGGTCCTCGTGTACCTACTCTTAAACATAGAAAGTATAGTGGTGTAAAGAAAAATGTCATTGACTTCCTCACTAGATGTGAGCACTCCATTACTCTTCCAGGCAAAAAAGATGTGGTCAAAGTAAACAAGAGAAAGGTACAAAAAGTACAACTCACTGAGTTCATGTACATTCTTCATAAACAGTACAACACTGAATTTCCTAATGCAAAAGTCAGCAGATCTTACTTTTATAGTATCCACAGATCTGCCAAGTACATCCTTCCTGTGTCATGCCGCAATTGCAATGTGTGCTTGTGTGTTAAACACCAAAACTGTGCTCTCAAACTTTATTCTGTTAGAACACTTGGACTGCCAACTCTTCCTGATACATTTGTGAAGCAGTCAGAAAATGTCATCCGTGAAAAACTCCTTGCTGCCCCTGAAGTCATTAAGTACCAGCAGTGGAAGCATGTTGAGGTCACCTACGGTGATCAGCAGGTGTGCAAAAAGTTGAAACTTGTCGATGAGGAGTCCGAGCGGGACAATTTCACCACACAGCTTCTTAGCGACCATATTGTTATGTCACAGCATGTAGAGAAAGTGTATGCCCAACATGCATGTCTATGTGGTGTGTGAAGTAAAACATACTCTCTCTGCATAGCTCTTTTTTTAACAGCAGTGGTAGATTGACTGCTTCATCAAATCCCAATCCTTCTCACACCATGTCTATGTGGTGTGGGAAGTAAAACATGCTCTCTCTGCATAGCTCTTTTTTGAACAGCAGTGGTAGATTGACTGCTTCATCAAATCCCAATTCTTCTCACACCATGTCTATGTGGTGTGGGAAGTAAAACATACTCTCTCTGCATAGCTCTTTTTTGAACAGCAGTGGTAGATTGACTGCTTCATCAAATCCCAATTCTTCTCACACCATGTCTATGTGGTGTGGGAAGTAAAACATACTCTCTCTGCATAGCTCTTTTTTGAACAGCAGTGGTAGATTGACTGCTTCATCAAATCCCAATTCTTCTCACACCATGTCTATGTGGTGTGGGAAGTAAAACATACTCTCTCTGCATAGCTCTTTTTTAACTTGTTCCATTTCATAGCTACCATACATAATTAAATATACATATGCAGGATCAGCAGGTATTAATAGAGACACAGAAGGTACTTGAGTTACAGTATTTAGTACGCTCTTGAGGGGCATTGCCGGAATTGTCACTGCTTGAAGAACCTTTAAAAATTATTTCATGATGTTTCCTTTAGAAGGCTAAAAATTGTATTTTTAAAGTGTCAGAATTTGAATAAGTATTAAGCAATAAGCTTCCATGGGAAGTATATCATGCTGTTTTAAAAGTTTAGTATGCATTAACATGTCACAAAGTATTACTTCATATACTGTAAAAAGTTTTTCTAGTAGAATAACGTCCATTATTAAAAATATCACGTCCGTGATATCTATCATGTACACCAAGAATGTGGTATTTACATGAATATTAAGGGTGAACCTAGCAAGTTTTGTATGTCTAGGCATAGAGAAAAGGTGTGGAGACGGTTTTTAGCACAAAATGTAAGAAAAAAAGGTACTTCCCTGTATTCTGAGTGGGATCAGAAGGTAGAGTTGAAGATTTTTTTGTAGTTTTTCCAAAAAAAAAGAAAGAAGCAGCTCATTGGCATTTAAGCTACTCTAATATGTGGTTGAATTGAAGCTCAGGTCTGTATTTTCCAAAATAAACAACATTTTAAAAAAAAATTGCTCAATATTTCTTATTTGTGATGAAGAAAGTGGAAGTCACTCTTCTATCATGTCTGTTATTTAAAAAAACACGTCCAAGAGATTTATCATGTGCACACGAAATGTGGTATTTCGAGCAATATTCAGGTTAAAGTTTGCTTTTTTTCATTTCAAAGCATAGAGAAAAGGTTTGCAGACACATTGTGCTAAAAAGTGTCTGCAAACCATATTCTTTGCTGTGTCCTTAGTGGCATTACCAAAAATGTACAACTCTTTTTTCTTATTTTTCTTGGAAAAAAGAAAGTCATTGGCATTTAAGGTAGTCTTATTTGTGGTTAAATTGAAGCTAATGTATGTATATTCAAAAAGAAAGAACAAGTTTGAAGCAGTTTGTACCGATTTGTGATTTGTGATGAAGAAAGTGGAAGTCACTCTTCTATCACGTCCGTTATTAAAACAATCACGTCCAAGAGATTTATCATGTGCACACAAAATGTGGTATTTCGAGCAATATTCAGGTTAAAGTTAATGTTTTTTACATTTGATAGGATAGAGTAAAGGTATGCAGAGAGTTCATAGCACAAACTGTGAGAAAAAAAAACTTAACTGTTTTATGTGTGTCATGAGAACGAAAGAGTTGTACATTGTTTGTAGTTTTTCAAGAAAAAAAACCCAGTTCATTGGCATTTAAGGTACTGTTATATGTGGTTGAATTGAAGATAATGTATGAATTTTCAAAAGGAAATGTGAACTTTTAATAATTTGGGACATTTTTCGGATTTCTCATCAAGAAAGTGGAATTTACTGTTCTATCACGTCCGTTATTAAAAATATCACGTCCGATAGATTTTTAAACCTTTTTCCAAGAAGCTATTAGCTCAAGAAATAATGCATGGAACATCTTCTAATTTGACATAGATCATGTATATGAGCTATAAAAGTATTTCTGTGATTTAAAAAGGTGAAACTTTTGTATTTAGGTGGTGACAGAAAAAACAAAATTCATTTTGTAATCCCTTGGAGAACCCCTTGTGTATGTGCATCTTTGAGGCAGCACAGACAAAAGATTGCATAGGTAGTTGATTATTTCCACTTGTCTATAATATCAGAGAGACACACACAATACCGGAGAGAAACTTTATGTCTTACAAAAAATAAAATATATTTCTCTATCATCAACTTTTGTATGAGCGTTTTTTTATATGTCGGACGTGACGGCAATAATATTTACAATTTTTGCAGCCTCACAAAAACTGACCCCCACTAATATTCCAGTTGAATCATGTTTTCCTAAAACTTGAAAGTGTATATTTTGCACACAAGTAAAAGAAAATTTGGTTTGGGCAAATTTATTTTTTTTACCCCTTTTTTACCAAAAGTACATTTTCTGGTGGAATGACCCATATATATATGGGTCATTCCACCATATATATGCATCATTATTACATATTTCCCTATTAATATGCAAATTAGCTATGACATCATCAATATACATGTATGAAAATAAATATCTCCATTGGGTTCATCATGTGAATATACCCCTGAATGCTAAATATCTTTTTTTTTTAAGTTCAAATTTTTATTCTGGTCATGTATCTAGGCTCAGTGGCCTGTCTTCCTTTACAGCCAGTCCAATGCATCACCCAACAATAGGTGGGTATTTTCCATTTACAAAATATAAATGTCAATTTAAACTTAATGCAAAATTTGGTCATATGACCTGGTGGTGTGGCTTACTGCCATGTTCTATAAGATCATGTTGACAAGTTTTAAGTTCATACAAAATGAATGATGTTTGATGGAGTTAGATGAAGTTGGTGGTTATTTAATCATAGGTTCCTATCAACAAGTATGAGATATAGTGCAAGTTTTACGATGGGTAATCTCTACATTCAGATTACCAATTTATCTATTTATCTTCACATCTTAGGTCATTTGATGCAAGGTCTGCTTGCAGATTAATATTCTTCGTGTTTACCTAGGTTAGGCCCAATCTTAGAATAACTTAGATATCGTTTAAGTGCTGAGGCGTTTTCAATGGCACGTATTTCAGTTGGTAGTTTGTTCCATACACTGGCTGTCTTGTAGACAACACTTTTGGTGAAAATTGTGGTTTGGGGATTGTCTACCTTCAGTAGTATCTCATCATGCGCCCTGGTGTTCAGCCGTCTTTCGTCTATATACATAGGATCTTTGCTCCTTGTGTGTGCCATAGTTATCAGGTGGTTTCTCCGCCTGTCAGATAGCTTTTCTAACTTGAAGATGCGATGGAGCTCATTGGTACTAGGTTTCGGCCAACCAGAGTAAGCTAGTCTTGCACATCGATTTTGAGCTATCTGTAATTTTTTTGCGAGATAGGCTGGTCCAGCTTCAAATATGATATCACCATAATCACAATAAGGTAATATCATCTGTTTATAGATTCTTATTGTTGCTATATCTGTGAGGTATGGTCTCAGTTTATGCAGGAGATATATCTTGTGGTTGATATTTTTGTTAGTCTTATTTATCTGCTGGTGAAAGCTGAGTGTGTTATCTAGGGTTATTCCAAGGTATGTATACTGTTTAACGTATTCAATATTCTCTCCGTATAATTTACCAGGGATAATATCTATGTCTTTTAGCTTTTTTCTAGTTGCAAAAATCATTCCTTTAGTTTTTTTTACATTGATCGTCAGCTTGTTCGCTTTACACCATTTACTATATTTATCCAGGTCTTGATTTAGTCGATGCATTTCAGTTAGATCGTGATTTGAGTTAGTGATGTAGATAACCGTATCATCTGCATAGAGTTGCATTTGAGAGTAGGTCAGTATGTTTGCGGCATCATTAATGAAGGTGATAAAGAGGAGCGGGCCAAGGGTTGATCCTTGAGGGACACCATGGGTTATTGGAAGAGGTTTTGATAATACATTTTTACATTTAGTTTGCTGGGTCCTGTCTGAGAGGTAGCTATTGAACCAGTTTAGAGATGTAGTAGTAAATTTGTAATGTCTGAGTTTTTTTGGTAAGATAGAGTGGTCTATTGTGTCAAAGGCTTTTTTTTAGGTCAATGAATATTGCATTAGTAAATTTAGAGTTGTCTAGGCCAGTGTATATGTCATCAGTGAATGATGCAAGAGTCGAGAGGGTAGAATGTTCAGGTCTAAAACCACCTTGTTTGCTAGTGAGGATACTGTTTTCCTCTAGGTAAGCATACATCTGTTGATGGACAATTTTTTCGATTAGTTTGCTTGGTAGAGGGAGAATCGAGATAGGTCGATAGTTGTTAATATCCGTTTGGTCACCACCTTTAGGGATGGGTGTGACCTGTGTTTCTTTCCATGAGTTGGGAAAGATGTTGTGTCTAAGTGAGAGATTAATGATGTATGTTAGGTGGAAGGGGAGGCACATGAAGGCGTCTTTTAGGGTTGCAGTATTTACATTCTCAATCCCAGAAGGTTTGTCGGTATTTATATTCTCAACAATTTTGAGTACATCTGCTTCACTAACTTCTTGTAGTGTAAATTCATTTTCAGGGGTGGGTGTATCAATTTTCCAGGGTTCGTTATGCTGCTCGGCAAGCTTGCTAACAATAGTTGTGAAAAACTGGTTTATGTGATCTGCCGTACATTCTTCTGGGATCTGGTATTAGTCGAGGGGTCGACTAGTTTTATTACGGTGGGTTTGGGGGTATCGTTATTCGTTAGTTTTGTAACCTTCCTCCAGAACAGTTTAGAGTTGTCTGCAGTTTGCTCAAACTGCCTTAGGTAGTAGTCTCATTTAGCCTTCTTAACCTCCGCTTTAACATAATTACGTATTCGCTTAGCAATATTTAGATCATCCTCATTTTTTGTTCTCATTGCCCTTTTCAGGAGTCTATCTTTCTGTTGCATTAGGAGATGCAAGTCAGGGTTTAGCCAAGCTTCTTTTTTTATTTATTTATTTATTTATTTATTTATTTTTTTGTCCCTATCACAAATATCTAGAGAGTTATTGTAATAAATACTGTTCATCTGTGCTAATCATAAAGGGCCGATTCCACCAACACACACAATGTAGCAATATTCGGCCCGATTTGGTTGTCATGCTAGATCGGGCTAGGATTGAATCATCACGTGTCACAATGTGTTTTGAGGTGTCGCGGTGGTGGAGCACCAAAATATATACACCCGACACCACTCGCCTACGTTTTGAGACAAGTGAGGTACGACACATTGCGACACAGTAAGACACTTACTTGGTAGAATCGGCCCTTTATGTGGTGCCATGCCTTCTACTGTTTTCTATAATATATACTTGAGTCCCTTAAATTCAATCTTAATTTGACTAGACTTTCCTCTATAATTCTTGAACTACTTGATCGATTTTTAAAATTCAAATATCTTTGTAATCCTCTCTTTCCAGGCTATCTCATCCATATATTATTCTAATCATAGATACGAAATTCAATTCTCGTAGCTACAGTAACGCTACTACAACGGGCTACGACAGGCTACGATTAAGTCTGCGACAGCGACGCCTGTTGGCGACGCCGTCGGCAACACGCGGCACTGTCGCAGACTTAATCGTAGCCCGTCGTTGTAGGTGGGAGGCCTTATTGCAGTGACAACCTGCCGTGCTCTCGATTAACCTACGACGGGCTATGACGGGCTACAAAATTAAAACATTCTTTTGTTGTAGCGCGTCGGTGTCGCAGACTTGTCGCCGACACCGTCGGCAACACTCACTGGTGTCGCAGACTTAATCGTAGCCCGTCGTAGCCCATTGTAGTAGGTGGGAAGAACCCTTATATATCGATATGTAGAGGAGACAGAGGCGATCCTAGATCTAAAAGCAATTTTTCAATATCTTAATTGAGCCCGAAGTTATTAAACTTTGAATTATAAAATGTATTTTCAATAAATATACTCACACACATTCATAAAACTAGGAGCTAATGATATTTCCATTGACAATGGATGAGCGCGATAAACTTGGTAATACAACTATTTGCAAACATTGCTTCTATTATACATAAATGATGTAGTTTCTGATTGTGAGTAGAAGAGGTCAGCGAATCAGTGTGGGGGTTGGAGTGGGCAGGGGGAGGGAGTTGGTCTGTAGTCACCAAAAGCACAAGGGTGAATAACTGGTCAAACAGGTTTGCTGGCGCTGTGCCATGTAGGGGAATCTGTCCCATCAGTTTCTGATTGTTAGTAGAAGTCAGTGAGTAGGTGTGGGGGTAGGGGTGGGAGTGGGCAGGGGGAGGGAGTTGGTCTGTAGTCACCAAAAGCACAAGGGTGAATAACTGGTCAAACAGGTTTGCTGGCTCTGTGCTATGTAGGGGAATCTGTCCCATCAGTTTCTGATTGTTAGTAGAAGAGGTCAGCGAGTCAGTGTGGGGGTGGGGGTGGGAGTGGGCAGGGGGAGGGGGTTGGTCTGTAGTCACCGAAAGCACAAGGGTGAAAAACTGGTCAAACAGGTTTGCTGGCGCTGTGCCATGTAGGGGAATCTGTCCCATCAGTTTCTGATTGTTAGTAGAAGAAGTCAGTGAGTAGGTGTGGGGGTAGGGGTGGGAGTGGGCAGGGGGAGGGGGTTGGTGGAGTCACTAAAAACACAAGGGTGAATAACTGGTCAAACATGTTTGCTGGTGCTAGGCCATGTAGGGGAATCTGTCCCATCAGTTTCTGATTGTTAGTAGAAGAGGTCAGTGAGTAGGTGTGGGGGTGGGGGTGGGAGTGGGCAGGGGGAGGGGGTTGGTCTGTAGTCACCAAAAGCACAAGGGTGAATAACTGGGGTGGGAGTGGGCAGGGGTGGGGGTTGGTGTGTCCCATCAGATTTGAACATGTATATATATATATATATATATATATATATATATATATATATATATATATATTTAGTCAATATTATCATCTAATAGTTTCCTTTTCTAGTAGCAGATGACAGTATCCATAACTAAGTGACTGTTATTTAATGACAGGATTGATATAGTATATTTTGTCCCCAAAAAGACTATAAAATAAAAATTCTATTTTTAGGAACCAAGTCATTAGTGGGGCATGGGTATGGTCAGATTGGGATACTGGACCCCTGCTCATTTACCCAGGCCTTTATAGTTGTGACATTGATAGTGAAGTGTTAGATTCTTTGCAGAAAGCTGAAAGCCTGTGTGAGCATTCTAACCTTTCTAGATGACGTATATGAGCGCGATTTCCCGCGCTCAAAAACATAAATTAATCTATTTTTGGTAGGATATTTGTCTGTCAGAGGTGTCCGCTTACACAGACTTTTTGGCGTCTTCATACTGAAATGACTGTCCGCATACGCAGGGTAACCGCTTACGCCGGGTGTCCGCTTATGGGGTTGAATTTAATAGAGGGAAAAAATTCCGTTACGAACAAGTGTCCTGTCCGCTTGCGCGGGATGGCGGGGTTCTACTGTATACAAAGATTCTCATAACTTATGCTGTAAAAGAAGATACAGATTTGCCAAAGGTAGCATATTAAACTAGATACTATGAGCTTCATCGTCATATATATTGTGAATGTATTTTGATAATCTTTCTTTTTCAATTTGTATTTATTTTCTCAGAAATCCTATTAAAATTTAGGCAAAATGTATGACTTCTACAATATGAGTGAAGATTTTATATAATTCCACGGGGAAGCAAAACCCAGTTTACTTAGGTAGAGATTTCTTTTACAATCAATTCGATATCTTAACCTTTGTTTTACTCATAGTAAGATTCAAAATTGACTCATTTGTTATCAAAATTGAAAATTAGCAAAAGGTCATTTTGTGGGATATCTGCCATTATCATAAGCAACGTCATAGTTGGCGAAAAATGAAAAAAAAAACCAGCTTAGTTGGAAATGATACAATATTTTCATATTGTAATTTCATTTAATGTTTCTTTTAGTTGTTATATACAAATAAATGCTTACTAAAACCAAGGAATTGTATTCTTCACTTCTTTGCTAAAACTGATTAGTAGTCCGGCAGCCAAAGCCCAAATTTAGGCCTAGCTCTCACCCTTGAGCAATTTTAAATATTCAAGATGGCGTCCTCTATGCCTGCCCTGAAGGACTTAATTTCTAAAACTCACATTTTTCCATTATTTGCGACTTCAGATCTATGACATTTTGGTCAAGTTATATGTTTTGGGGCCCAGCAATTTTGATACAGCTAAAGTAGACATAAGGTGGTCAAGTTATTTATAGATAACATGACAGCCTTGGCTTGCATTAAGAGAGTTACTTATGAGATGGTATTGGTAAAATGGAACATGTCTACGAGTACATTACTGGCCGATGGATGAGAATGTACAGGCTGATAAATTTTGGAAAGTCTGGAACATCTGACTGTGGGATTGACTAAGGCATGGTGGAATTGGATATTATTGCATCAGCATGGAATTATCAGTGTAATAGGTATACATGTATATTGTTTGAGTATGACCCACACGCAGTAGCCACAGACTCGTTTACAATATCTTGGGAGAATATTAATGGTTTATTCTTTTCTCCATTTAGCATGATTGGAAGGACGGTACACAGGATTCTGATGGAGCGCCAGTCCAGACTGCTCATCCTACCAAAGTAGCCTTCCCCGCCATGGTTCCCAGTGGTGATCCAGAACTGGGAGACAGGCCGATGGAGATCCCGGTGGTGGCAGAAACTTTGAGGTGGCCGGAGGACCCACGGAGACGGTTCCTGCTGGAGGGCATATGCACATTGATGGTGATATCTCTATAGATGATGTATGGTCTATACTAGGGCTCCCAGAATCGATTTTGAGGATCATGTTTGCTTTATGGGCAAAGTCTATGCGAGATATGTATATGGTCAATTCTCCCCGATTGTGATCGATGCCCACGTTGTAACTGTCGGAGACGCCCGGGCCGCAATAACAACAGAACGTCCGTCTCGTTTCCATTCCATTTCCAAAACTGTCTTTATTTCTAACACGGCATCGCCGCCTCCACTGCTGCGCCACCAAAAGGAAATATCAGGAAATAAACGCTTGTACTGCCCCCTATCGGCACGGCGAAAGCTAAGAGATACACAAGTTACAACTGCTCCCATACCAAGTTTTCAAGTATTTGAAAAAAAGAAAAGGTTAATACATTGTCCATCTTTTAGTGTCTGTCCTCATAGACCTCCTTCACTTTGCTTCATCACTATAGGGATATAGGGAGGACTAGAAATACGAAAAACTATACAATAGTAACTACCACATGGTAAATATGAAGAACTACAATTTCTACACAATGGAATACTTGAATTACTACAACAATCAATTACACTTTCTTCTAGTATCTGTCCTCATAGACTCTTTTTGTTTTTCACTTCGTCATTATAGCACAGGGAGGACAATCATTATATCATTAGTCCGGGTATTAGACTTTTCCTCGTAGATCTGATTTACTTCACTTCATCACTCGAGTACAGGGAGAACTACAGTGTACTACAACTGCTCCCAAACCAAACTGGAAACTCCCCTAGACAACACTCTAAGCAAAAGTTTAACAGTCATAATGCCATCATAGGTCAGAGTCGCTGTCCATGTTCCATCGATCTGGGGGGTGTTTTTCAGCTGAGAGGATCTCAACTTGAGATCCGCAAAGATCAACTTTGAGATCAATGGGGGAAATTGTTTTTCAGACGTTGTCTCAAGTCTACACAGCTGATCTTAGGAGATCTCAACTCCAAGGATCTCAAGTAGGGATACCTAGCCCTCTGTGTAAAGCAATCTCAAGTTCTATAGTGATCTTCCTGCAGGTAACCAGCTTAAGTGAACCTCTAAATCACCTATTATCGCCCCAAACGGTTCTGTCAAGTCCCTCACGATACCTTTTGTGAACCTATCTCAAGTTGAGACCAATCTCAAGTTGAGACTGATCTTAAGTTGAGACCGATCTCAAGTTGAGACCGATCTCAAGTTGAGACCGATCTCAAGTTGAGACCGATCTCAAGGTGAGACCAACTTTTAGCATTACAGTAGGTTCAGCACAAACTAGCTGAGTGGTGCAGTGCCTCCGTTTTTATGTTGCTTATCAATTGTTTCTCATGGTCATAATAACCACATGAAAACTATGAAATTTGGAATATAGGTTTGCCAGGTTATTGATACACTTTGCTCTAAATATCTTTTAATTTTGATAAGTTTTAGCACCGGATAAAAAAGTTATGACAAGTATCAACTGGTCTCAAGTTGAGACCGAAGTTGAGATCCTTTCACTTGAGATCGTCTCAACTGGAATACACCCAAAGCACCCCAAACAGTCTTATCTTAGTCTCAACTTTAGATCCCCTAAGATCATCTCAACTGAAAAATACTTTGGCACTCAAACGGTCTCAACTTAAGATCGTCTCAACTGAAAAACAAGGCCCTGGGGGGTGTTTTTCAGTTGAGACGATCTTAACTTGAGACCGTTTGAGGGCCAAAGTGTTTTTCAGTCGAGATGATCTTAGGGGATCTCAAGTTGAGACTAAGATAAAACCGTTTGGGATGCTTTGGGTGTTTTTCAGTTGAGACGATCTTAGGGGATTTCAAGTGAAAGGATCTCAACTTCGGTCTCAACTTGAGACCAGTTGATACTTGTCTTAACTTTCTCATCTGGTGCCAAAACATATCAAAATTAAAAGATATTTAGGACAAAGTGTATTGATAACCTGGCAAACCTATATTCCAATTTTCATGGTTTTATTGTGGTTATTATGACCATGAGAGACAATTGATAAGCAACATAAAAATGGAGGCACTGCACCACTCAGCTAGTTTGTGCTGAACCTACTGTAATGCTCAAAGTCAGTTTCAACTTGAGATCGGTCTCAACTTTGAGATCGGTCTCAACTTGAGATCGGTTTCAACTTGACATTGGTTCACAAAAGGTATCGCAAGGGACTTGACATAACAGTTTGGGGCGACAATAGGCAATTTAGAGGCTCTGGTTTACTTAAACCACAGGAAGATCACTATAGAACTTGAGTTAGCTCTACACTGAGGGCTAGGGATCTCAACTTGAGATCCTTGGAGTTGAGATCCCCTAAGATCGGTTCTGTAGACTTGAGACAACATCTGAAAAACACTTTCCGCCATTGATCTCAAAGTTGGTCTCAGGATCTTGGATTGATCTTAGCGGATCTCAAGTTGAGATCCTCTCGACTGAAAAACACCCCCCTGGTCTCTGTTGTTGCGGGAGGGGCTTTCCTGCCAAGGTCAGTCATGGTCCGCAATCCTGCCAACACGTCCTGTATCCAGCTACTGTTTCAGCTCTGCGAGGTACCTTAGTAGAAAAGGAAGAGAAAACAAAATCGGGGAACAGTATCCGGCCTACGAGAGATATATAGTAAGCTTGCCTCAATGGGATCATGACTGAGAGAAATATTACATTGGTGAGAGAAGAGTCAATGGCTAGAGAACAATGTAACTAAAATAACACCCCACTATATGAACGAGGATTTCTGGCAGACTATAATGACGTCATTGGTAATGCTGACGTCATTGTCGGCATGGTACAACGGTGGTGGTTCCATCTTCTACATCTGAAAAGACAAGGCAGGAGAGCAGTACCATGGTTTTGGAAAAACAGGGGTGACAAACATATAAGGTAAGAGAGTGGCACAAGATACTTCAACATTAGTTTATCGGCGGCAGCAGGGTTGATTGGCCAGATCAGAGATTGAGGCGGATTGGCGGCGTCGACGTTCGGCCGGACCTCAGGCGGATTCCTGGGTCTTTTGTTTGTGTTGGTTCGGTTGTGGGCCTTACCCTCGCGCGGGCCGAGTCAGAGATTGATTGACGATTTTTAGTCAGAACCTGGGGTTGGCAACGCGGACCCTGGTTGATCCGTTCAACAATACCACACTCAGGGACATCAGGATCGGTCCTGGGTATGCGTGGCCTAGTTGCCGGTGGTGGTGTTGGCACCTGATCCAGAGTGGACGGGATCCCTCCACCTCGAGGTTCCGTAGGTCCCTGTCTCGGGGCAGGGCTGAGCCAGTGGTTGAATGTCCGGGGCCCAGCAGCCAAGAGTACCCTTGTGGGGTATGTAGTTTTCTGAGGCGGTGAGGACATCGGATACTTTCTTAGGTTCCGAGACCGCTGAGTTACCGGAAGGGCTGCTCGCATCTCATTTGGGCCCACGGTTTTTTATTTATTTTTTATTTTATTTCGATATTTAGACTACATGAACTTCAGCATCAGAGCTGGTTTTAGTGTTCATGCAGTATTGCATGAGTACAGACATGTTTCACAGACATTCTTTGTGATGTTGGGATTTGGCATTTAAATACCAGTATCAGTCTCTTAGAACAAAATCCAATTGTAGACAGTAGGTTCTTGATACGTATAATACATTGAGACAAAAGTCCATTACTAGCAGAGAGTTCATATAATGCATGTTCATTAGAACAGCTAGTCCCGGTAGTAAACAAAAACCTAAGGTGTACACCTCACATATGCAATAAAAATGTGTTCCAATCATGGTAAAGACTTGTTTTTGATCACAAAGTTACTTACATCAGTTAGTCGGTTCACTTAAACACAAAAGCAATAGCACATACCAACATGGTTAACAACTGGGTATGACTTTCAATACACAATAAAACAGGTAAACGAAGGATGGATAGTGGAAACTCTCAAGGCATGGATGTCCAGCAACACAATCCAGCAAAGCACAGGTTGCGCAAAACGCACAAGTCAACAAAGGAGTTATAGGTACAACGGAGGTGGTCTAAAGTCATTGGTTTACAAGTCGTGACAACATAAATTTCTTCTGGGAAAACTTAAATTTGGAGTATGAGTCAATATTTCTAACATTTGTGGGGAGCATATTCCACATAGTTGAACCCCTGTACATAGCTCCTGATCGATACCATTCATTTTTTGGGAACTTAACCTTGAAAATTTTTCCTCTGGTCTGCCTTGTGTCTCTGCGAGCTGCCTGAATTAAATTAGTAACCCCTTGCTTACGGTACATATAGTTTAGCAAGTGAGCATTTGACCTGTCAGACAAGTAAGCAACTCCTGCCTCTTTGTGTAAATTGACTACATTGGACCTTATATCTCTCTTCATACAAATTCGTAGTCCCTTGTTCTGCAGGGCTTGTAGTTTATTTAGTAGCACTTTATGCGTTGCACCCATCATAATATTACCATAATCTATATAGGGAAGCACCATTGATTTATAGATACAGAGTGCAGCATTTGTGTTTAAATACTTTCTAATATACCCTAGAACATACAGTTTGTGAGCTACAATTTTGATAGTATTTTCAATATGTTTGTTAAGATTTAGGTGTTGATCCAAGGTAAAACCTTGATATTTATAATGAAAAACACGGTCTAGCTTATATTTATTAATCGAAATATTGTAGTCAGGAATACCTTTTAAAGCCCTAGAAGATCCAAAAAACATATACTGAGATTTTGTTTCATTTATAGTAAGCTTGTTCTGTCTACACAACGACGATCAAGAGACGATCTATATTGACAGTCCGAACTCTCCCAGACTCATCCGCAATGGCCGCTACAGGGTCGTTCAGCCTAGTGATTGTGTACCCTCTCTCAAATTTGGGATCTAATGGAGCTGTATTAGGTCTGAACAGGAGAACCCTTTCACCAACCTTGAACGTTGGCGCTCGTGGGCGTTTGTCTAGCTGGCGTTTGTTAACCGCCTGCTGTTTCCTAATTCCGTCCCCCACCAGTTTGTACGCATAATTCTGATCATTAACACGGGCCTCAAGGACCTGAGGGAACACTGAGGGGTCACTGGTTCTCAGGTTAGCCACCAGTTTGGTGGTTGCCCGGCCAAATTGCAAGAAGAAGGGTGTATAACCCGAACTGGACGAGACAGTGTTCCAGTGAGCAGCTAGGGCGGGACCTAGCACATCTTCCCACACATTCGCTCAGGCGTTTGCCAATTTGGCCAGTACTGTTTTCGGGGTCTGGTTGAATCTTTCAGTCCTTCCATTGGTCATGGGATGGCAGGCGGATGCAAAGCATGCAATCATGCAAAAAATGGTACACCAACTCACTTCACTTGTTTGGCAGAGGCTTGACCTCTGCCCACCTGGAACAGTGGTCGATGACGATCAAGCAATACCAGTTTCCCCAGGACGATATCGGTAATGGCCCGATCATGTCCCATAGGAAATTGGGGACGGGCATCTCAGAGGACTCAGGGAATACGTTTCTTTTTGTGGGCCAGACATTGGGAACACTGCTTTAAGACCACGAACACCTCTTTGTTCATCTTAGGCCAACGGTACCTTTCTTTCATGGTGGGCCTACCCCTCGAAAAGGGACCTCCAACGTATAGAGCACATCTTCGTGGACGATGAAGTTGTCAAATCCGTCGATCCCTTTCTCATACTCAGGGATTCATTGCTGGTGACGGACCAACCCATCTTTGTCTAGCTCCGGATCATCCCACGCAACCGGGATACCTGCCGTCGGGCCTTCGTCAGTTACCACCGCCTGCGCATTCCGCACCCGGCCAATCTCCTGGGCCGGAAGCCTGGACTACATGTCGGCTCGCACATTGTTACATCCCCGGCGATACTCAATGGGAGCACCAAACTTTGCGATTAACACAGCCCACTGCTGTATCTTCATATTCTGTACCTCCGAAAGGAACAAGGACTTCAACGGCTTGTTATCTGTGTAGATTGTAAACCTCAAGCCCTGGAGATAAACTCTCAGCTTCGTGAGAGAATATACCACAGCATAGGCCTCTTTCTCAATTGTGGCCCACTTCTCCTGGGTCGGGGTCAACCTCTTCGAGATGTACTGGATCAGACGCTCAGTGCCCAGGTCGTCCCGCTGGGTGAGGATACCCCCTACGCAGTGATCAGAGGTATCAGTGTACTACTGGAATGACTTTCCCAAATCGGGGAAGGCCATCACCTCACTCGATACAAGTGTATCGCGCAATCTCTCCAATGCATCTTGGGTCTCCGCATTCCATATGAACCGAGCATTCTTCCATGTGAGATCCGCCAATGGAGCTGATATCTCTGCGAACCGTGGAATACACTGCCGGTAGTAGTTCGCCAATCCGAGGAATCGTCAAACTCCCCTAACGTTTTGCGGTGGGGCCACTTTTTCATCGTCTGGCCTGATGCCATTCACCCCAACAAAATACCCCAGTAACTTGATCTCTGTGAAGCCAAATTGACACTTGTCCTGGTTAACCTTCTCAGTTTGCTTCTCGTCCCCTTGCTTGTTTTCGTTCCTTAATGTGTTTTTTATTGTTATTTTCAGCGACGGGTCTTTTTCGTTGATTAATTCGTTGATTTTCTCGTTCTTATGGTTTGTTGGTTCAACTGTGTCTTGGTTTTCTTTTTTCTCCGTTTTTTTCTTTTCTTCATTAGTCTCTGCTGGTTCGTCCTGTTTCTTTTCGTCTTTGATTTCTTCAATTTTGTTTGTTTTCTCCTTTTCTTCAGAGAATTCGTCTTCATCTGATAGTACAAGATCCATTTCTATGATTTGGTCATATGTTGGCATTGATGGTTTTTCTTGCTTGTTTAATTCATCTGTAGTTTTTAAGTTATTTCTTGGACTCTCAATGGTTTGCGCTGGTAAGGTTTCTTTCGTGTTTGGTTTTTCGTTTTCTCCGATTTTTATTAGGCTGTTTTTCAGAATTCTGTGTTGTGGTAATGTAGGTTTTGTGCGTTTGCGAATTGTTGGGTCGGGCATTTCTTTGTCAGTGATATCGATGATACTGCGGTGGGTTTGTTGATGGTTTGCCTTTATTTTCTTTGTTATCTCCTTCAATCTTTCTAGATTCGAGCACTTGTAACTGGTGATTTTTGTGAGATTAGTCGTTTTCTTCTGATTTCCCTCATTCTTTGGTACGAATTTTGCTGGAAAGCAGGATGTATGTCTAGTATTAGTTTAAATGTGACATTTTCAGGTGTTATATTGTTAATATTGTTTTTTCGGGCGTTTTTGGCATTTTTTCGTTCTTTAATCGAGACTTTTTTTAGAATGTCGTTTTTTCTTATTATTCTCAGTGATTTATATTTATTTGCTATGGTCATTCCATGTTGTTTTATTTGGTGTCTTCGTAAGTTGCTACATCTGGTAAATAATGATTCGCATATACAACAGTAGTACATACAGTTGTCCGTTGGGATGCTGTGTAGTTTTTTCATATGATGCCATACACTCTTCTTTGCGCTCGAAATCCATGCCTGGCATTCTGAGCAGCATATGACACTATCCATTTTGTGATAGTTTAGGTTTAGTTTTAGTAGTTTGTTCTCTAATTTTTAGTAGTTTTTAGGTCTGTTATAGGCGTGGATTTGAACTCCTTCGCGGTTGCGACAGGAGTGACGTATAGTCATCTGGCTTCTCTATTTATAGCGTCATTTGGCGACGTTGTTAAGGTGATCACTGCTTGATGACGTCACATGTTAGCGCATGTGCATCATAATTTGCGGTTTAAGCCGTTTGGATGCATGTTATTAGTAATTCTAATCTGCGATTCTTCGAGTTTGATCCTGCTTGTTTTCGATTTCGTTGATGCATCTAATCCAAATGCTATAAGTTGGTCTGGATCCACATCATGGTCCTTGTAGTGAAGATATACTGGTGAGTTTTTATCTCCTATCCTGATGTAATTTAGGTGTTCTTTTATTCTCTGGTGTAGGCTTCGGCCTGTCTCTCCTATGTAGATCTTTTTGCAGATAGGGCATAAAATGCCATATGGCCAGATGTCACGGATCGTCGTCAAATGGGCAGGGACAGGGGTCAAAAATAAGGAGTTAGGAGTATGGTTAAAACCTTTTTTGTGTGAATAGTACAGTGGGTGGGGAATATGTTGGATGTATGAGGGTAGGTTAAATACCTATAATAAACATACACCACAGAGCCAAAGTTTGGTAGTACATATGCTATGTGGAAACGATTGACTCTTTCTAAACACTGCAGAAATTATACTGATAAATTTAATTTTTAAGGTTAATTATCCAATATTTTTTTAAGCTCCATGACTAGTTTGAGTAGGTATTCTTTCTTTTTGTTTTAAACCTTACTAAGGTTGATATCAGCTAGGGGGTCAATCGTTTCCACAGGGAGTCAATCGTTTCCACATTCCCAGATATAGGTTCATGACCATGTACAGGGAGGGAGTACAAGAAAGCTGGTACCATGTGAAGTTACCTTGATATAAGGGGGTATTTATATGAAATGGACAGTAGTCAAATATAATATACTTGTTAGCTATCACTGTAGGGTGGGAGTCAATCGTTTCCACACAAAAACTACACAAACCAAGGGAATAGGCTCCCAGTGCTATCATAGTATAGTTAGATATAATTTTTTTTCATATATATATAGGTACAGGTGAAGGCTTACCAGGATTTATCCTACCCCTAATATAAAATCCCATAGGCTTAACATTGGGTTTCCGTATGCCACGCTCACTGACATACGGAGTTTTATATGCCACTAGTTGCATACAACATTGTTATCACGTAATATTCCAAAATCGAGGAGATAGGGTAGGATAAAATCAAAACCTGATTCGTTTTAGTCTTGGCCACCGCATTCCACTCCTGAAGTTTTGGCTCCAGACTTCACTCGGCTTCGCCTCATGAAGTCACTTTGCCAAACTCCAGTCATGGAATACGGTGGACAAGATTAAACCTCATCCAGTTTTACGATAATATTTTATTCCTGTCTGTGCTATATGTAGATATTGGGAGGGTTCATTCACTAAAACTACACATGTACATTTTGCCATAGAGAGAGTATACTATCCTCCCCAAAAATGTGTAAATTATCCGAAAAAATTCCTTAACCTATGGGGGCCCAGTTAAGAACAATAATTGTCAACATTTTATACTCTTTCTACTAATGCTGACTATTGCAATTATGGTATAGTCATTTTATCATGAAAAAACACCCTGTTTCAGGTAGTTTGGGCCTTCTATCTCCGTTATTTATGATCCCACATAGGCAAAACCATGGTTCCCCTGTAAGATCCGATTGAGTCTGACCAGAAAACACAATAAAATAATAAATATCTATTAAATTTAGCCTATTATTGAATGGAGAAGCAATAATGGTTATTTGACGACGATTCATGACATCTGGCCATATACTACACTTTTCGTTTGGCATGTGATCATTCCTTTGATTTTGAACTTTTTTCCGTTTACTTGTATTTCTTTAGCGATTAGCATGTATTTGCAAATTCTGCATCTCTCCTCTCGGCAGGGTTGGTTCCCGGAGGGGGGGGGGGGGGGGGGGAGGTTGACGTAGTGAGGATGTCTCTTAGATTTGGTGCTCTTTGATAAGATACTATTATTCGATTTTCCCGTAACGTGAGTCTCTGGAGCAGTTTGGCTGCGTTTCTTTCAAATTCTAATTTTTCACTGCAGATCATACGGTATCTGATTGCTAAGCTATAACATATGGAGTTCTTCTGGCGGGTGGGGTGATAAATAATATTTAGAACATAATGCCCACATACGGTGACCAACCGACGTACAGTGACATAGATAAAAAACTTGTTTATTTCTTAGCATTAGATAGCCTGAAGTCTTTGCAAATTGTAGATTTGAAGGGTTCTATTATACTTTATTTATTTGTGAAATATCGTTCACCAATAAAAATCTTCTTTGTTACATGTCAAAATCCTAACCATTTCTGCCCATGTACGGTGACCACATAAAGTTCACCAACCATGCTCAATTAGCTGTGATGTACTTGATAGAAGGATTAAACTGTACACTATAATTTCTATGCAACCTTGACATGTGTTTCCTTTATATGGAAGATTGAAAAATACCCAAAAGATTCTTTTTCTATGATTTGTTTACCATCAAACATGGCTTGCCCATGTACGGTGACATACCCTTCACCACTGATTTTTTACACCTAGTCTACTACATAAAAATTTCTCCAATCAAACATTTATTATGTTTTATAAGTTTTGTAACACTTTTGCTTGTATCACACATTCAGAACAGATATGGATTTATAACAACGAATTTACAAGGAATCTTCAAAGTCTGGTGATATAGGTTCCATCTATGAATTTTGAGCTAAAAATGCCTATTTTAGGGGTTTATTGATTTTCTTACAAGTTATAGGTGCATGAAAGTGGGGTTCCCCTACAAGATCCGTCCATTCTACATACTCCAATACCGTTTCTGATAATATAAATGGATATAGAAGTAGGAAAATTGTACTTTGCATTTTTGGTCACCGTACATGGGCATCGATCACGATCTGGAAGAATTGACCATATGGTAGTCTTAAAGAAATGGTTGTGTTTTGCATTGTGTCATGAGTAGATGTTTTGAAGCCCACTGTGAACCAATGTATGTTGTTCTTTAAGTCGTTAATAGATCAGAAACTTAGTCATGGTTATGTTAATGCAGCACGGTCACGCTTGTCGTCTTTTATTGTGTTGGATAGTTTGCCCTTAGTGGAGCATAGGTTGATAGGTAGATTTCTTAAAGGTTTAAGCAATGTCCGACCAAACAGACCTAGTTATAAGGACACATGGGATCCCATGGTGGTGCTGAATCATGTGGAGAAATAGGGTTCCATTGATAGAGGCCTATTCCACCAAAAAGGCCCTCAGCAGGCGGGTTTTTGCCCTCCAGCCGGCGTTTGCCACCGGGGCCGGCCAGCCGGCCGCCCCTAAACCCCTTAATTCTAGGAGCTGTTCCACCAAAGCCCCACAAGGCGACCAACAGGCGTACACAAGGCGCCCTGCGAGCGCCCATAGAGCCACGCACCATAGAGCCAGGCACGGTGGCCGGCAGGGGCCGGCCGTGTGGAGCCTGTGAGCTGTCATGAGCTGTTCCACCAAGCAGATTATCGCCGCCGGCGGGAGGTTTGGGCCGGCTATTGCCGCCGATCGCCAATAGGCGACCACAAGGGGCCCTGCCTGGGCTCGTGCCTCCTTGGTGGAATAGGCCTCTAAGTCTGTCTTTCGAAAAACTAACAACACACTTGTGTATTTTCACACACTTGAAGAAGTACCTACAGGATGTGCATACTTTGGTGGCAAGGCCTTATGTTGTTTGAACGTTGAAGCCTCCTGTTAGGAGGGTGTCGTCAGAGACCATATCAAGGGTTGTGAAGACAGTGTTAGCAGATGCAGGAGTGGAGACATGATTTCAGGCTTATTCTTGTAGGCATGCGGCAACATGTGCAGTAAAAAGGGCAAACATCCCTATTTCTGAAATTATGCATTCAGCTAGTTGGGTAAATGCCTCTACACTTACAGCCTGTCTTGACGGAGTGCAGAGACACTAATTTCATACCAAGTATTTCAACAATGTCAATGATTTTTATCAACATAAGGATATGTCCATACATGGACATAAAACTCTAGATACACTGTCCATGGTCCATAATATTCCGTTTGCATGAGAGTCCAAGTCATTTACATAAATGATCAAGTAAAATATTCCATTCACCGATCTTACGTCGATGGTTTCTGACCGCAGATCGGTGCCGAATAATCGGCCAATGGAAAGTAGCTTTAAGTCGCAGCACAAAGAGAATCTCTGCTGCTCAGTTTTCAGAATGATCACTAGATGTCAGCACCATTGCTAAACCCCTGATAGTCCGTCCAGAACCCACAAGCGGCGCTGTTTCTCTATTAAACCCCTGGTGATTTCTGTTATAAAGCCCAACGTCAATAGGAGAAAATAACATGAAAATTAGGTTAAATTCTGCATCAGTCTTAGAATATTTGATTTAAAGAAATAACTGATTTTCAAGTACATTATTAACATTATTTCACTGTCCAAACAAATGTTCAGCCAACAGCTCATCAAGCAATGATTTGATCCCATATTTTTGACGTCCTGAGCGCCCATCACCTACACCAAGTTCAAGGTTTGGCTTGCACTGAATGATGAGAAGACATTGGACCCACCTACTACCTACCACATATCCTAAACTACTTATTTCCTTCTCTTCAACATAACCTTCTATCTCTTTTTTCCAAACCAGGAGCCAGGGACTGTCACGATCCCTGGCTCTGTCGGGTGGCTGCCTGGGTTCTCCCACGCAGGACCAATCCTTTCAAATTTCTTACTAACCTTCATCCTTTTCAGCTCACCCTCATATCACTGTTGATTTGCACTGTTATGAAGGGTATATATATATGCCACTTCAATGCCCATAGTATGTTCGATAAGTTGGCGCAAATTAGATTATTATTTAGCGAGTATGACTTCATTGGAGTAACCGAAACGTGGTTGGACTCAGGATACAATGATAACCTTCTGAATCTTGACAAATTCCTATTGTTCAGAGAAGATAGAGAAGACAGAGTAGGCGGAGGAGTTGCATGTTACATTTCTGACAAGTTTAGTGCACATGCACGGAAGATAGAGAAGTACTCCATTATTAGCGATGACATTGAGTCACTCGCTCTAAAAATAGAGAAGCCTGGCCATCGAACCATGCTAATTCTAATATGTTACAGACCAAAAAATGGCTCAATTGATAACTTTAATTCTTTTATTGAATCAGCTTTGATGGATGTAGAGCACCGTAATGCGGAACATTGGATAATGGGGGACTTGAATGTTAATCTATACGACAGGGATGATCCGAGGGTTGGTAAACTGCTAGACTGTACTAAGGATCTCGGTCTTCATCAGTTAATTAAGAACATAACTCGCCCTAATAATCGCCATGGGATCCTGATAGACCATATATACACGGATTGCAAGTATATTAGTTCCTCTGGTGTTAGTGACATTATGCTTAGTGACCATCTGATGACCTGGGCGGTTCGGAAAAAGGAGAAGATAGCTCACACGAAACAAGAGTTCCGAGGGCAGACATACAAGAATTACTCCAGGGAAACCCTAGCTGATTATCTAACTGAGACTGATTGGGGGCCGTTTTGGTCCAGTAATGATCCCAACGTACAATGGGAGTACTTACTGTCTAAGATAGTAGAATATCTTGATTTATGTTGTCCAATTAAACTAATGAGTTTAAAAAAACTCAAGGATCCATGGGTGATGGACGACACTATTTCAATGATCAATGAGAGAGCTGAACTAATTAAGCAATACAAGCACAATAACGACCCAGTTGCATATACTAATGCCAGGAGATTAAACAGCGAAATAAAAACTGCACTCAACAACTCGAAGAATGAGTACTGTAAAGACCTAATTGAATCCTCTAGGGACAAATCCAAAGATTTCTGGAGAAACATTAGGCAAACAGCAAATTCTGTTTGCTCATTGGAAGACGAAGATGGTAATGCAATTCCCCTAGATGAAACAGCCCCTTATGTGAATGCCTACTTTGCTTGTATTGGTAAAAATCTCTCTCAAAAATGTGACCAAGTTAAATATCTAGAACACTTATCTGATTTGTTAGACTGCAATTCTAATTCTTTGGACGTTGAGTTGATATGTAACAAAGATGAGGTGCTTAGATAAGTCAGGGAAATATCAGTAAGTAAGTTTAGTGGAATAGAGAATGTCTCATCGAATGTAATCAAAGACGCCTTTACTATACTCCTGGATGAGTTAACATTTCTCCTTAACACCTCTTTAGGTACTGGAGTAATTCCTGACCTATGGAAAATAGGTACTGTGGTTCCTGTGCCCAAAGGTGGTAACATAAGAGAAGTAGGTAACTGGAGGCCTATTAGCTTGCTCCCGATCCCGGGCAAGATTATTGAAAAAATCTTCCATTCTAGGGTAAGCTCATGGTTAGAGGATACAAAATTCTTGACAAACCGGCAATTCGGATTTCGAGAAAAACTGGGAACGGAAGACGCTATATTGGATTTTGTGAGCGACCTTTATAATAATCGAGACCAATCGAACCTAACTGCGGCCTGTTACATTGATATCTCCAAGGCCTTCGATTCGGTACCCCATAAACTCTTATTGGTTAAACTTGAGAAATTAGTTTTGTTACCTAAAAATTACCTCAGATGGATTGAAAATTACTTTGCCGACCGTAAACAAAAGGTTAAAGCCAATGGACATGTGTCAACCAAACTGCCTATACAATTTGGTGTGCCCCAGGGCTCAGTCCTGGAGCCACTTCTCTTCAACTGATTCATAAACGATATGTGTTCAGGACTAAATAATTGTATTGGAACTCAATATGCAGACGACTTGGTCTTATAGTAGTGGCATCAATCCAATTACAGTGAAGACCAACCTGCAAGTTGCTATCTCCCTAATATATAATTGGTGTAATTCTAATGGGCTCCAGATTAATGCAAAAAAAACCTGCGCAGTTTGGTACGCATCTCCTTTGAGAAATCGGCACCTAGAGAATTTGGACATTTACTGTGGAATGGAACTAGTTAGTACAAGGAAAGCCTATAATTACTTAGGCATAACTTTAGACCAGAACTTAAATTTTGGAGTACATATCAATAATGTTGTAAAATCGCTGAGTCACAAAATATTCAAACTGGGGAAATTTAGGAAAGCAATAAGCAGAGAGGTGTATGTTGAACAGGGCCTATCGTCGAGCTCTTTCCCCACCACGTAGCTTTTTTTTCCAACCTCAGACTCTGTAATGGAGTCTAATGGAACGAAAAGGTTACATCAAATAAGCAGAGAGGTGGCTAGCATAATATACTGTGTTACCATTCGGCCCGTGGCAGAGTATTGCAGTTTTATAATTGATGGTGCGCTTCAGCAAGATGTCAATAAGTTACAAAAATGACAAAACCGTGCTCTACGTATCGTGCTAGGGGGTAATAATCCTAATAACTACTATAGAACACCAATTAGTGAGCTACATAGACTGTGTAATATTGACCGGTTGATAACTCGTAGGCGTAGACAACTACTCAGGATAATGTACAAACGCTCAAAAATACAAAATAACTTAGACCATCATATACGTAATACTCGAAGTGATTCCCGAATTAAGTTTGTGCGCTATCGACATCGAACTGCTAAATATGAAAAATCTCCATTGTTTCGTGGTATTAAGGAATGGGACAGGCTGGACTCCAACACACAAAAATTGGAAACGATAGCATGTTTTAAAAGAGCCATTAATGAGACCCTTGGATAAACTGGCTAGTAACCAAGCTATGGATACTCCCTGGCCATGAGGTAGGGAGTATCCTGTAAGATTCTGTTATGGTATATCGGAGTAGAACTGAGAGTACAGCCCAATACGCCCCTGGCCGAGAGGTAGGGAAAATTGAAAACTGAACTCTATAGTCAAACTCAAGTAAGTAGGTATGAATATGGTATATCCTAATGTGTGTAATCGCAGGGAAACCCAACTGATCCTATGTAGAAATGTGACCTTCATCGTAACCCTTCATTTATATCCTCCATCTTTAACACTTCACCATTACTTTGATGTACCTACGTGTATGAAAAGGAATAACAATGTACAACAGGAAGAACTGACCTAGGTCAGATGTTTGACAATAAACAAATAAAATAAAAAACATATTCTCCGATCCAGCCAGGAAGTAGGTGGCGCTACGAATAACCTGGGCGGCTATTTTAGAGAAGCACCTACGCAATGCTATGTCTATGGTGCCATTTCGGACGTCCATTTATGATATTGTTTAATGTGTGAGGATGTTTTAAGTATGTCTGACGCATTTCTTCTACCAGAATTAAACTTCCCTGGCAATTTCAGATCAAATGAATATGTGGGAAATATGGTAGCCCCAGTTTAGACTAAAAACGTGATGTCAACAAATCATCGAAACAACCAATTTTCTTCGAGTTAGCATGTTTAAATTATGTCTGAATAATGTAAATAATCCTATTTCAATCATTACATGTACAGAATGCAATGGAGAAGGTAGATTATTATAGCTTTTCGCTATTTTGAACTCTGACAGCACTTTGTATTCACCAACAAAGATGGCAGATCGATCCGTTTTCAGGCGAATTTACATAATTTGGAGGGTATTTTGAACTGGAAGTGTCCAGCCGGATCAGAGAATATATCATACTTTATATAATCTCGGAAATAATAATATGTTATAATTGTATCTTTGATAGTATATATAAAACAATATGATACATGCACTGTTTCATGTACATTTCAGACAACAAGAGCTAAGTCTGCATTTTAAAGTCGAATTTTTGGCCTTTAACCCTTTAAGGACGGCCACCTGTGACAGATCTGTCACCATAAGGATGGGTGCTCGTGACATTGTATATCTCTAAAGGACGAACACATTTCAGATAAAGTCCTAATTTGATGTTCCATCACGTGATATTATTGGTGATCAATAATATTTCACTTATTTCAGCTTGCTAATATTACTTTTGATATGTATTATACCTACATTTTCTGAAGATTTAAAAAACAATTTTATAGGTTTAAGAGAAATGATGCCTTGAGGCATCATTCAGCCTGGGCCGGTTTATGCCTCAATGGCCTGGGCTGGTTGATGCCTCAAGGCCTCATTCGTCCTTAAAGGGTTAAAAGGCAAAATGAGCAGGTGGACATATTTAAAATCCTATACAAGTGGCTTGAAACTTGTAGTAAATGATGAACAGAAAATAGTATTGATATAGAGGCTTTGCAATAATAGGGGTCATGGGGTCCATAACAGTCCCAAAGGGGAACAGAGGCAGGACCTGACCTGAGAGTTTTAATAGGCATGCTCAGATGGCAGGCTAGCCAGCGAACCCGGCCCTGTACAGGGCCGGGTTCCTACTATATATATCTTCCCACGCTTTGTCATTCCAATGAATTTCCATACTGGCCGCCATCTAACATGCATGAAAAAAGACTGAATCAATTAATATAGACCAATTTGTGTTTGCTAACCATCAAAATAGGTGTATGTTGCTTTATAACTGCGTATTTAGAGGTAGTTTTCCAGGAGAGCTTGGCTGGTTCTCAAGTCCAGCCATTTTGTTCAGCCTTCCTCGCTGGTTCCCTAACTGCAAAGGGCCTGGCCTATTTACATAGAACAGATGTTCACCCCTGAATAGAGATCAGGGGTGAATACTTTACCTAATGGCAGGCCTACTGTCTGTGTGCAAGGGGAGGTGGTAAAGCAGAAATTGAAATGTTGACAGACTTTTCTCATATTCCAAACCAATTTTGCAATTATTTCTGTGATACAGTCTAAAGAAATAATGGAGACATGGTCTATGGGTTTAGAGGTTCTCTAGGTGTCTGACTTGACCATAGAACTAGACCACTTCCCTGACTCGACTGATGAAACTATATAGTTCTCTAAATTCTCACCAGATGGCAACAATCCAAATATGCAAATGTTATCCTGGGGGCTGTTTCACTAGGAGCTATAAGTCTCGCTGTTTGTAACAGTGGCAGCAAAGCGGCAGTTTGCGTTTCATTAGAAGGTGCAGTTAAGCGTGAACAGCGATGGGGCATGAGCGGCACCAACAGTGGCAGAACCTGTTTCATCAGTGCAGTGGGTCTCACTGTTAGTGCCACTGTGGAGCTGCTGTAAGCGAGAGGGTCTACCCTCTCGTTTGTTACGTGTATAGGATATTCTCACCCACTTCCTGTAGGAATTAATCGATGAAATTTTTACATGAGTAAGGTATACATAGAACCTATAACCGTACTAAATATCAAGAAGATCGGACACACCGTCCCGAAGATATCGGCGTTTGAATTTTTCACTCCCTCCCTGCGTTTCCGTTGGTCGCTGCTCTTTTTCACTCCCTCCGTAGTGCGGCGGTGTTTCGGCTATTCTTTTTGTCTCTCCCCGGAGGCCGGCGGGAAGTGCAGTATTTGCTATGACAAAATTTAAACGCCGATATCTTCGGAACGGAGAAGCCGATCTTCATTATAATTGGTACGATTATAGGTTATATATATATACCTTACTCGTGTAAAAATTTCATTGCTTAATTCCTTGGGGAAGGGGTGAAATTTCACGTCATACCGGCCCGTTGACAAATAAATTCGAATGTCAAACACGTGTGCATAGCGAGAGCTGTGCCAACAGTGAGAGCTAGTCCCACCTCAACAGCGAGAGCACTGATGAAACGCGAATTTGGGGTTGACACTGTTGGTGCCACTGTTGGGGCCACTGTTTCAGTCCTACCTCTCGCTTTGACCCCACTACTAGTGAAACGGCCCCCAGGTTTCTTGAAGTCTCCAATCACATTCTGCTACTACGGAGGAACCAAAAATCAAATGGGAGCAGATAGCACATTTTTTGTTGTGATATCTAAATAAATAATTCCCGAAGTGCTTCAATTATCGTTCACACACAGGTCCTTAATCTAAGAACTAGTCTTCACAAATCTAAGCAATATGAGCAGAATTACATGGTATCGGAAGTGAAAACTAGTATACAAAGCAGCATTGAAGCCAGCACCAGTCTGTCAGTGAAACCAAGCCAGTGGTAAGCAGTGAGGATGGAGTTTTCAAGCCCCAACCCAATGTCATCTTTACTTCAGGCAATGTAGTTGAGCAGTGGGGAAGGAGGGAACAACAGTTCAATTTGTATCATGAAGCAGCTGAGTTGATAAATAAGGAGGCAAAGACTGCTACACTATGGTGGTACAGAGGCATAGGATTTTCACAGTAACTTTGTGTTTAGCGACAATGAAGGGAATGAGGCAGATGACTACCAGGCAGTGCTAATCAAGTTCAGAGAGTATCATGAGCCAAGGAAAAATGGGGTGTTTGAGAGATTTAAATTCTGACAACGCAATCAGCATGAAGGTGAATCAATTGACCAATGGGTAGATGATCTCAGAATATTAATTGAGTGGGTGAATATTCGCACATGTGTGCCAAATCATTCCAGTATAATGAAAGACCATGTAGAAAAAGGGTATACAGATGTCTTTAGAGGAGTAGGTCAGTATGACAAAGAGTATGATATGCAGATATATGAAAAAGCACAGGGCACAATTCAGCAGCCACGCAGAATTCCCTATGCAACGCAACCCAAGTTCAAAAAGATGCTTGCAGATTTAACGCAGCAAGGCATTATTGCAGATGTGGACAGACTTACAGAGTGGGTCAGTAATCTAGTGATCATTGAAAAAAGGAATGGCTCGCTGTGATTGTGTCTAAATCTGAGGCCATTAAAAGAAGCAAACATATGTGAAAGGCACAATATTCCAACTCCTGCTGAAATACAGGTCCATTTAGCAGGCAAGGCTATCTTCACAGTAGTAGACATGAAAGATGGTTATTGGCATGTTTAACTCAGTGTCCAGTTGTCATACTATTCTACATTCCTACGCATGCCTTTCAGCATTTCCTAAGCAAGTGAAATTATACAAAAATGCAACAAAGGGACATTTGGTGAGTTAATGTCATAGCTGATGACCGTATCATAGAAGGTGTGAAATTCAATTACTCAAAAGACCAGTTCAAAGCCAATGAGGTTGAGTACATGGGCAACCTGATCTCATCCCAAGGACTTAAGCCAGACCCGAAGAAGATCGAGGCGATTGTCGGCATGCCTACACCAACAGATGTGCCCTCTCTTCAATGCCTACTGGACATGGTCAAGAACCTTGCTCAGTATATCCCAAAATAAATCCACCATCACAGCCCCACTGGGACCAACCGTCCACCTGCTAATAAGAACTGTGTTCCAAGAGTAAGATTTTGATTTTTGCATCAGAAGGTGCTATCGTAACACTTTGGGAGAAAAATCGTAGTAGGTGGACACCATCTCCAAATGTGAAATGGAAATAACCCTTGCATATGGGCATAACCATGGGCATATCAAGTGTCCATTAGTTCTTTTAAGGCAGGACATACCTGCTTTAAACTTTCTTAATGATTACAATTACTACAATAATTTAATGGAGGGGGCCTTTACCATTAGCTAGTACCTAAATTATGGTAATCATCGCTGATATTCCAACTGCATCACACAGCTCTGATTCTGTAATAACATATCGTCTTTTATAAGACTTCTAATCAAGAAAAGTACGACATATAACAAAATGAGGAAGTTATACATGTATATATAAAATGTTTATTTTTCGATTAGCTATATAAGAAATCATATTATCATACAATACCAATATACAAATCTTCAGGAAGTTATACGATTCTCAATTAAATAATTGTCAATGAATAGAAGATGGATGATATACGTTCTATATCTCCCAGCATTTCCATTGGACGGAGTGTGATTTCTTCTAGTCAATGGTATATTATATACATCTACTTCCCTTATTCAACGGGAGTGGCTTTTAGCAATAACCATAATGACACTATTGGTACTAATACTACTGCTTCCCTAAGTATTTTACGTAGACTTATTTTTGTATGCATCTTGGAAGGACGGTCTTCAAGGAGTGAGTCATTACTTCAAATATTATGTATAAACATTGAATGATAGCTCTATATATAGACGCTACACTTATGAGTGCAGGTCTATCGGTCAACTCTTCCCCAGAAATCATTGATAGGCTAATAAGGGACGATTCACTGGTCAGACATTCTGTATTAATAGCTTTGAAAGGCATAGGAATTTCACGGTGTCCTAGTATAATCTCATTGTCTCTTAAAATTTACTCAGATCAATGCCTGACGTGCATCTGAGGTTAAACCTGTATTAATACACAAAAAATACAGATCTATCGGTGGAACTTACACACCCTTCAGTAGTATTTTCGTATTTCGTTTTCTAAGATTTGTTTAATAAATATGCAACTGTTATGGATGTATAGTGTGGTGAACTGAAAAAAGGTGGTTTATTCCCGAATAATCATAGGATGAATAACAAGATAACGATCTTGTGAAGGATTAGGATTTACAACCAACAGGTTACCTTGTCGATCACGTTTACAGAACCGGTCACTCGACTCCGCTTCACTCAGTTGAAGCGGACGACATTTGAATACTCTCTGAGCAGACGACATTTGAACTATCTTTTCCTGATGAGCGAGGCGACGTAGACCCAGACAGAGAGGACAGAGCAGGGATACGGGTGCACGTACACAGCCAGTGCGAACTCCACGTCGTTAGTCTCATTGCTGTGCACCCCGGTAGCGTAGACAGCCTCCACCAGGGGCGCCAGCTCCGTGTAGGGCATATTGATAGGAAATCCGCACAGCTGTTGGAGTGGAAATGCATGACATCATTCAAATTACAACGAATTATTGTCCGGGTCACAATGAGACTACACAAAAACACCTAGACATAAAAACATTGCAAAGATTTTTTTAAATTTATATCTACAGAGAAGCTTAGATTTTTTTCTCTTGGATGAAAAAGCTCGAGTTATTTATGTCTTTAAAATGACAACATTGTCAATTCTTAGCCATCTTGCCACAACTATTATAACAAAGAACAAGTGCCAAAGCTTCCATGGTTTAATTGTGGTGAATAGTGTGGTAGCATGATTTCAAACTACTATTTTTCAAGGAAGCATCGGTTGTGCCTTAATCGGTAACTGTTTATTTTGTCATCGTCCTCACTGAATCTATGACTAAGCAGTATTCACTACCAAATTACTGGGCCCTGTTTTTCAGTCACGACTATCGTTATGAAAGACATGTTTTTGCTGTGTGTGTACTATAGTCGCGACATTTTAGGGGGACGGCCAATTATCGCCGCTCTACAACACGTAGGGCAGTGTGAGGTGTGCTATAGTCACGACAATTGTAAGGTCACGTGGGTAAATTTGTCTCCCAAACTGTCGTAGCCCTAAGACATCTATGGACATGTCGTACCGAACGTGGAAATGAACTTCCCGTAGGAATTAAGCGATTAAATTTTAACACGAGTAAGGTAAACATATAAACTATAATCGTACTAAATATGGAGAAGATCAGCCGCTCTGATCCGAAGATATCGGCGTTTGAATTTCGTCATAGAAAACATCTGCTCTGGTGGCCAGTGTACTTCTCCCATGCCTCCGCTAATTTATGCGGCGACCTCGACATTCACTTAGACTGTAGTTCGTCCCGTTGTTGCCAGGGCCAGGGCGCTCAGGCTCTCACACAGGGACTGTGAAAGGCTGTCATTTTAGGCTGGAATTCCCACCTGTGTATCCCAGCATGCAATGCGATAATCGGGGTTTGCTGGGCCCAACATGTTGATAGTCGCCTGCCGAGAACCAGCGTATCGCGCATGCGCGGTATGTAAACAAACCACGGCCAGCAGTAGCTGTCAACTGTCAACTTGTAAATCTGTTTCAAATTAAGGAAGAGACTCCAAATAAAAGTGTTTTGATGCAAACAAAATTGGACAGACACGGGCTTATATCAACCGTCTCCAGTTCCTAAAGCCTCCATGACGAGTAATATTGGCGCACCCGCCCGTGGCTGCTGCCGCCTGCGATGCTTCAGAGCCCGGCCATAATACATCTATTCCCTGCTGCCAAATGCGCTATAGTTGTATACTGTATCATATAAGATGTTACTACCTATAGGCAAAGAACTATCGTGCAATCGCCACCGCGAAACGGGGGGATGGGGCCTTCGATGAGGCAGACGTTTTGGCTGGGTGCACACCGGGCGGGAACCGGGCGTTATTCAGTGTTGGCGGGAAGGTCCGCGAGTCAACCTGGCACAGCTGGGAATCGCTGCATTTCTCGATTGGTGTGTCTCCAGCTTTACAGCATTGATATAGAGGGAGGCCGTCACGCATATCGCGCTCGCGAGTTACATGATGTAAACACCGGCTAATGAGATTCCTCCTTGTCAAACTGATGCTATAAATAGAACAACGAATCAAGATATTCCTTCTGCGTGTAGGGGACTGCCCAATCGTAGCCGTGGACACAGTACCTTTTCACTTCCCGTAAGGCGGCGCGGTGCGTGGACGGACTAGACATTCACTGCGCACCGGGAGATGGGAGGGTACACTGGCCACCAGAGCAGATGATTGCTATGACGAAATTCAAACGCGAATAACGGCTGATCGAAGTGGCCGATCTTCTTCATATTTGGTACGATTATAGGTTATACATATGCCCTACTCATGTTAAAGTTTCATCACTAAATTTGTATAGGAAGCACGGGAAATCCTCTATATACGGACAGTGAGGTTTGAAAGAACATAAGACAATTCTATACTTGAGACACTTTTAGTGGCGATCTCACGTGGCGCACTACGATACTGTCTATAGCACACAGGCCATCTTTTGTCTTGCAAATTGTCTTACAATCGCTGAGACATCTTAGCTTACCATGCTAAGATCATGTCGTGACTGAAAAACAGGGCCCTGATTTCTATGAGGCACAGAGTGATTACTAGTTCCACCATCATCTGCCAGGAAATTGTAATGGTGCCACTGTAGTCGGGGGACAAGCACTATTTTCTGCCGTCATAATCTATAGATAACCATTAGACGAGGCTCACATCCTTTTACGGCAAACCAAAAAACTAATTTTTAATAAAAATCCATTGATAATTTCTGATATATCTGAATCGTTATTCAAACTATTAAAAGGTCATTTCTGTAGAGACTAGAAAACTCTCTATTGCTTATGGAATACGTGTACATATATACATGTATGTATATATTTCCAAACACTTATTGTCGGCTATCATTCTTTGGATATATCAACATGGGCACTCACCTTATATGAACCAATCAGCTGCTCCAAGTCATTCATGTGTTGCGCCGACACTTTTCCCTTGGCACTTTCCAATCTATTAGCCATAAATCAATAGACAAGGTTTTTAATTGAGCCAAAATACATACAATCACTATGGTACGGTGAAATACGTTTTATCAATAATTACACACATACATAATACAGATACCATTCAGGCACACTAACCATGTCTTCATATAGTAATGTAATTAGTAGAAACCAAACTCGAGTTAGCCTTGTCGATGTTTATGCCACGATGGGCAGGTTGTGTATTACTACACGAGGCGTTAGCCGAGTTTAGTGAGTAGCAGACCTGACCAGAGTGGTATAAACATTGACAAGGCTAACTCGAGTTCGGTTTCGTATTTATCCTACCCCATCTCACCGATATACAAAGAATATTTGTAATTATCCATGTTAGTAGTTATCAATGCTGCCGGATCTACTTTCGTTATCTCGTCCTTGATTGGTCCGTTTTTTTTATTCACCTCGGTGCATAAATAACACTTTATCCAACGCTATGTCAAATACATTGAGTCAATGTTAAACCTATGGCGTTTTTTATTAGGGGTAGGATAATGAATACTATAGCGCCATTATATACTGTTCATGTGTCTAGGTTGAAGAAAAGCTGCTATTTACTTCAATTATATTTTTTCTCCTAATGACAAATTAATGATGTACAAACTCACTATATGTCTGTTCTATACGAATTATCTCATCCTAAGTGGAACTTTCACTTGACAGTCACTTTTTTTAAACCATATTGATATTATATTGGTATAGTCTTTGTTTTACTTAGTATCTTGTAGTACCATGTGGCGTATTCTAGATCTGTAACTATACGTGGAAAATCCACATGTATGCCACTGGTTACCAAAATGCGCTTAAACGCATTAAAACATAAGTGATGATTTTAAGATGCTTATGATTACTGACTTTGGTAGAATTTGCCTGAAGGCCTGCACACAGTAGCGGTTCCAACGAGTGATGTGTCTAGGTCGCCATTCCATAATCTTTTCCCGCAGTGATCGTTCTACCTTGTCTTGAATCTCGGCCACATAGTCTTTGTCTGTCTCACTGTAGATCAGTCGCTCAGGCTGCGGTCAAGGAAGACTAGAATTAGCATAGGTTCCTCGGCATTTTGTTCTTTATACACTTAATTATGTTTGATGAGACAGCGACCTAAGAACTTGTCGGGAAAGATCTTTCCAGTAAAACAGATTAGAATTAAGTTTACTTCTCCACTGATATTATTAACCTTTTCACGGGAGCACCTGATTACCTTGACACAAGCTATAACGAGTTTTACTGCATGCACGTGATACTACGTGGCAATGTCATATAGTCTCTCTGTCACTATGATAACAGGAAGTATTATATTGAATTAAATCAAAATCATATATATGCCCTCTATTTTGTCCGTGTTTCATGAAATCCTAGCAATAATTTCTGTCTTTTTTTAAATTGGTATATTATCTACCGCATCGTTCGCTCTTACCTAAGTTCTTCTTGAATGACAAAACTGGACAGAAAACTGTAAATACAATATTATAGATAACAGCCTAGTGAAATCTTACCTGGACTGAGCTTAGACCTGGATGTGGAAAACCCTTGTGGAAGAAAGGCTTCCAGTGTGCACTATTCTTCAGGTCAAACTGTATACGGCATGGTTGCTCGTTTGGTTGAATGTTAGCCCATATCTGTTAAGATCAATGATAATATATTTAGTATTGCGATAAATTACGGATACTAGAAATTTCAAGATTCATTAATAATTATCAAAATTCCGTAATATCTGCAGTACGACCGAACCCAATAGGCTGATGGATGAAGCGGCCATTCTTGCTTAACATAGTGTGCCGGCTCAGGGATGCAAGTATTCCGATGAATTAGTGAGTTTCCTTCGCAGATCTGTATACACTCACAGTGCAGCCCCGAGTCTGTTTTACTACCAGTCCTGATACATTTGTTATAAGATGATTTAAGCAAGATATTCCCTCAAAACCAGTAGGATTAGTCTTCTTAACTAATTAATAAGGCGTCAATAAATTGGTGTTTCATATTTCATATTTGTTATAAACATGACTTGCATCCCTATAGGATAATAGATAAACTACTGAACAGGTAGGAGGATCCAGCATCAGCGGCAGCAGTTCTGGAAACAGTTGTGTAACACTGGATACATTTAGGGAAATGGTGAATTTACCAACTGTAGAAGCACTTACGTTATCTGCGTTGATAACACATCCAACACTCTGAACTGGGCAGTAATTGTCACGATAGCTAAAATGTTCCCCAGTGGAAGCATTCCAGATCCAGTAGTCGTGGTCTTCTTTAGTCAACACGTATGCAGTTGGGCCTTCAGGTATAGCCGATCCTGAAACATCAAAGGTAAAGACAACTTGTTGGAAACAATGGCGGGGGTGTAGAGTGTGGGGATGTCAGTAGGAGCCCAGTTCTTATGAACCAATCTAATAAAATAGGTATTATAAATAAATATATACCTTTTACTAGTTCAGGAAACAGAGAAAAGAATATTAGGGGGCAAATAAACAGATAATCTGGGCAAATATTAAACACGAGTAGGGAAGTTATAGGAACATATAGTGTCTAAATTTACAGATGAAGAATTAACTTCTCTATTTCAGTTTCTTGATTCAGTAGACGTTAACAAGTATATAGCAACTATAATTGTGAGTGTCGTGATCCTTACCGAGCCATTTCCAAGATATTAATTTTGTGTGTGTGGTAATATCATTTATAATACATGACTCAAGTTACCTAGTAAGATATATGCCTGTTTTTTCATGTGCAGGAAATAACAGACTAACAACACGGCATGTTCTTCCTCGTCCCCTTGTAGCATTTGGATGAATTGCTGAAACAATTTGAGAAGTCTCTAAGTGTTGCGACAAGCCATATAGAAACTCAAGCCCCTCACTCAACTCCTTAAGGGGCAGTCGGACGAAGCAATTGAATACCTACTTGCTTCAAAATACACCAGGGAACAACCTATACAGTCACATAGGGCAATTTAATTGCTGATTTTCCATTCTGATTGGTTAATTGCAAGCAGTTAGCTAACTCAAAATTGATTTATTGCAGTTGTTACTTGAGGAGGTAAAATCTCTGTAATCAAGGGCATAATTTGAGGCTATGTGTCCGCAATACTAACTGTATAATAGCAATGCTATATAACCTAATCACGTCATGATATTGAGATGTTTAACGGGAACTTTTAGTCGCCTCTATAATCCTCTAGTGGCCAGGCAAAAATGAATACGCCTGGGGAATTCAGTGTTAAACATTCTCATTTATCGACAACAGTAGCTTGGATAGTAAGGTACCATCTGCTGCAACTATAGGTGTACTTAGCTTTGCGCACTAACAGAACCATTCAAATAAAGGATTACTTACGTCACATGTACTCCAGATGTCACAAATACCTGGGAACACGACACTGTCGGAGATAAACGGGATCAAAGAAACGTAGCGGGCCACATTTTCCTACAAGAGAGATATATTTTGCATAAGTTTTTTCATTCTTTTTCATGAATTATTTGATAAAAACGACTATAAGATATGATGCAATATACGGAGTCCCCATATTTCCCTTTTACGCATAAAGAAACATAGGCTGCTAAATACATGATCATTGACTGAACCTGTGTAATCTAGAGTTTGGTTTGATTTGTTTATTTGTTTAACGTCCCTGGGGGCCCGAGGGGATATAGGGACTAAAACCTCAGAGCACGGACGTCAGCCAGGTTCGTCCTCGGAATGAACCGCAGTAATCACATGTGGTTTCAGAAAGCTTTTTTTCGCTGGATGCCAAGACATGGTACACCTGTGCATATATAGCATATATTGTATGTATAATCACCGTCTTAGATTACCTTTATAGGTATGTTGTATCACCAAAGCTAAATGACATACATGGAGATTTGGCCCATAAATGATTTACTTACTGAGTTTGGTATTTGGGATCGCCCCATCAATATATATTCCTATATACCCATTATTGAACTAACTAGAGTTACATACCGCTGCTGGGGGGTGCATTAAAAATAAGTTATGTGTCGAGGTTGACGTTTTCGTCCCGCTCTCATGTTTTCGTCCCGCTCTGACGTTTTCGTCCCGCTCTGATCACGTGATACAATACAGCAGCGGGACGAAACAATAGCTGTTGTGGTTACTCGATAAGGGTGGCCATTTTCTTAGGAAGTGTTTCAGGTAAAGAATTAAGCATTTTTATCGATATTTAAAGGTATATAGGAATAGGGAAACCAAGTACCGGTAAGCAAAAGTCAAAGTTACTCGGTAAGGCTTGGAAAAATTACAGCCCGCGGCTGACGCCTTGGGCAGTAATTTTTCCAAGCCTTACCTCGTAACTTTGAACTTTTGCTCACCGGAACATAGTTTCCCTCTATTACGGCTACATGAAAGAATGTGTGACATGGCTCGAAAACGATTTCCAGCTTGTTTGAGCGGTAGCTGCCAACTGAGACAGACCTTGTCACATCGTATCCATCAGCTTCGGGTTGACAATCAACTGTGTCAGAAAATCTAAAAACACATGAAAAACCATGTGGAGTGATATGAGACTAGGCTTCTACCCACAGCAGTGTCCTGAGGGTTCTCTCCGGCGAGAAGCTCCTGTGGAGGCTCGAGTGGTTTGAAGTAGCGCGTGACGAAGACGGACTTTCCATTGATGTCGACCACGGTGCCCTTGTACTCACGCCGTGGATGGCGGCCCTCCAGATCCGCCAGCCATTTCTCCGTTTCCGAGATCAGCTTTTCATCTTCATTCGTCTCAAACTGGACACAAACAGAGATGAAAAGAGAACCAAATGACAGGAATGCGTCGTAAAAACCGATTGGTATATTGCGGAGGCTTAATGAATATGTGAGTATGGGCTGATTAAGACATGGATATATGAAATAAGGCATATCAATCGATGCCATGATATCCAGAACGGTGCAGAGTGATATATTACAGATGTGACGTACACAATCAATTTCCCAATATCCCGTTTAAGAAAATGCTGATTTATTGTATATACACAACTGTATTCCAGAATAGGATCAAATTTAAAAGGCACGTATACCGCTACAGCCAAATGGATGAAGTACTAAGATAAAAAGTTATGAAATATAAAGCATCGTTATACAAAAAGCCCATCGTAATGATACATGTATGTTATCTTGTTTCCCAAATTAGCCTTTCACAAATTAAAAAAAATCTTTACTGGGATAAAATATTTCAACTGATATATTCATATTTTCCTTATTAATAGTTAAATTTGGCTTTCATGAGCATAGCACGTATCCTTATATTCAACTAGCCATCTAATAGAGCCAAATGAATTAAGTCGCAGTTTTTGGCTCTCTGTATGCCTGTTATGATGGTGTTTTAGTAACAAAAGTTCATTTATTTCAAACATACAAAATGAACATTTTAATCTGCCCTGCACTGTCAATATTTCAACTTTGCTAAATATAGTACTCTACCATTTACGCCTCATAAATACGAAAAATAATGCTTATTTGCACAATGACACAAATATGCAATATGCTAGCTATGTCTTATTGTTACAGTGTACATAAGAAATAAAACTAACCCAAATATGGTTACTTGGAAGTTTCTTTTTCTATTGAATTATATATGATATCTAGGTTGAAAGTCAGATTTCAGTCGAGAGCATTTTCTAAATATCCAGCAAGAGGTACTCTATGCAACCTCTCAAAACAGAGGGAGGAACTATGAAATGCACCCTATCTCTATGGTGTTTCATTCAGTCTAGAGCCATTCAAGCTGTGTAAAAACTGCTGTGCACTTTAGAAATTAACATTCCACAAAATAAATGCACCCACCCTTTGAGTGCTTGTATTTGCTCTCGACGATCATAATAAATGTATTTTCAAAGCTTAATGGCAAATGGAATGCGTCCAAGCGTCATAAAAAAACAATGAGCTGATATGCAGACTTACAATTACCCTTATGGCATAAGCATTTTGACGGTGCTTTAAACCAGTAAATTCCATAAGCGTCAAACTGGTGACAATAAGAGTGCAAAGTGTATGCGCTATAGCATAACTCAATGTGCTCCCATCACTAAATACTTACCCAGTTCATTGTCTATAAACATAATAACATACTAAAAATTAAGTTACAACTACGGATTAACGATCAGGAGTGTACAGAGGCAATGACATGATACAATCAAAAATGATTTGCGTAAGCTTTGATTTGCATATAAATGTAAACCTATATAACAGACCAAAAGCTAGCTTGAATGAAGCTTTTATCCTTGGGTTACATTCACAACGTATTTCTTAGAGAATATTTACAAGTCATTCCATCGATTTGAAATGAGGATGTGGTTTTAATAATCCAACAGAAAATGAAGTAGCAGGAGGAAAAGGTAAGAGCTTTACAACCAATGTTTTATAAACTGTGTATATATAAAAGAGATATACACGAGTTTAATCAAGCAGTGATACAGGGCAGAGCTTCTATGTCTCAACATCAATATTTCAAGACGAATGCCTACTATTCGAGTCACTAAACGGCACAATACCAACAAAGATACAATGCCTGGTAATATAACTGCAATTAAGATTATATCAACAAGATCATATTGGTGCCTAATTAAAAACAATAGCGTAATTTAGAAAATATATCGTATGAAACCCCATGATGTAAGATAAAGTATGTAACATAAAGTATGTAACACAAATATACTGAGTTCATTGTATATGCGTGTTTGCACGTGGCGAAGTTGACAGTAAGAGCTGCTGCATCTGATAGCCTAGCAGGTTGTCAACTCCCTTCCATAGCCACGTTAGTAACGAACTATTGATATACCGAACTATTGACATATCATATCGACCGATATTTTTGGCAGTGTGACATCACGATTGTCGATGGTGCATCTTTGGCAGTTTTTATGTTTTGTTTTTCCCTCAAGAAGATTCTGGTTGTCGAAATGAATTTCAGAAAAAAAAAATTGTTATTGCGTACCTTTTCTTTAACAGCCTCTGCTGGCGTCAGCTGTGGTTCCGCTGTGATAAACATGGTTAGGAAGGTCTGATCTTTAGCGCCAGTTCCAACGTCCAACCCTACGTCTATATTTCTGTTGCGTGGATCATGTTGGTAGCCGAGCAGGACCTGGGGTTTGTTCACTCGGAAAGTGCCATCGATCTGAGAAGTCATGGTTATTCAAATGATAAATAACATGCAGAGATGTCAGTGATGTCTAGATGTATTTACTAACTATATTATGTCAATTACCTTCATGAAAATTAGGTTCTACCAGTAAATTGATAAAACGCTGCCTGTTTGCATTGAGAAAAGATGGAAATGGAGAACAATAGTAGGAGATGCCAGTAAGGTCTAGAAAAAAAAGCCGGGAAATATCCTAATTCTGCTTCTTTCCCATTCGTTATGTTTATTGTGATGAAAATATATTCTAGAATTAAAAAGATAAGAAACCCGGAAAACCGATTTTTCTGAATATATCTCAGAGTAATACTGACTCTTGAATTATGGTAGATCGTTGAAAAGGGGATTTTCAGACTGCCCAGCCAGCGACGCTCGATGCGACGGTGGATGTTAGTCCCTCGTTCCCGGTCGTCCTAGAAATTAAAAACATAAATACACCATTATCAAACAGTATGTACTATATGACAGCTTCTCAAGTAGTCACACTATATTCATATCCATATTTATGCATTGTCAGACAACAAATTGCCAAAATACACGTAAATAATTTGGCAATAGTCTAAACTATGTTAACATCTTAATCTTGGTTATCAATTTTATGCCAAACTGCCAAGTCGTTCCTATATGATACAGAAGCCGTCCAGGTGATAAAAGAAAAAGGCGGAATGTACTGGTAGAGATGTGTTCCCTGTTGCCCGTGACAAGGCTTTCGTGATCTCTGCACAAGATGTAAGTAATCTGGTTACAACTAACCGATACCCATTCACATCAGGACTGTGGTTCGTTGGATTATCATATTCTGTATTTAAATTCTTTAAATGTTAACGTGGTATACTACAAAGTTTATCAATTTGGCACTAGGGTTACCTGCAAAACGTCCACCACGTATTCATCAAATAGACTGATATACAGGATATCTTTGATGGACTGCAGGCTTGACGTACTGTAGTCATCGTTAGGCGCTCTATAACATCAAAATCAACAATAACTATTAACATTGAACGTGTTTCAGCTTAGGTCTGGCGTTCATCAGGCATAGATAATAGTGATAGGCGAGGAAAGGTTACCCCTCTTAAATACCAGGGTCTTTGACTATTATCTTTTTTGTGCTTCTTTATTCACCATTATCGGATAGAACCTAAGTATCATAATAACAAATAATGACTGACTTTGAATTAAAATATTAAAAATGAGTTACATATATTGAGGAGGATAGTATTATTATCCGCTGACCTGAATGGAATCTGCAGCTCTTCGTTCCAGCTTGGGTTGGGACCTTCAGCTACACTCGTTGTCTGTGTGTGTCGCTGAAACATTACCTCCACGAAGGGTCGAACCAATGTCTGAAAGTGATCATGTTTAAAATGAACAATCAACTAAACAAGACAAGGTAACATGTCCGAGTATTTGGTATGAATACAACAAAGAAACTAAAGTTGGTTCCGATAATTTCCATATTCATTACAATAACAATTTTTAGGCCCACTTTTTTTTATTTAGCAAAAGCATCTCTCGGTCACTTATTGTGGTAATATATCAACTCGATAACAATTCTTTATAGTACAGAAACTACTTAATTTGGATGATTTGAAGTCATGATTTGGATGCTTTATATTCTATCTTTTTCTCAATACTTTCCTCTTTTCAGCCAACTGGATAATAATCACACATTATAAATACTTTCTAGAAAATGTCAATAACATCAATGTTACTGTAAGAAATCTATATATAGGGATCAGATAATAATTGGTGGAGGAGCTCGTATGACTGTGGAAGGGACGTATATTACCTCGCCAGCAATATTTTTGATGGTGCCCTGTCTCCAGCTTCGGTTGAGTGTATCCCCCATTGTACTACCTCCCTGTGTCTCCGTTGGCTTAGGTTTGCTGCAAATTGTAGGAGTAATGGTTCTTTTATACATCAGTTGATAACCTAGTTTTTATATTACCTGAATAACCAACTCATTGGCAACTTTGGCTTAATATAGTGTTAACCGCAAGAATACACTATAGCTTTTTCTGGATAGCATTTTCCCATGATTTGATTGCAACCATTCACTGCTAAAAAGAAAGTCACCATTACAATCATAAAATGATATGAATTATTTTTAGTGAGAAACCATTGATAAAAAGGCAAGAAAATCTCGATCTTGCTTTAAAAAAAAAATCATTTGTGGAACCATTTCTAAGTCATTTTTACCTATGCAGTGACTCCTGTCGGACAGGTATGTCAAAAGCACGGACGATGTTGATGAGTAGGCGGACATTCTCTTGTTTCAGGTTCTGGGCAGTCATCTTTTTGCGCTCCTTACGCACCGGCTTCAGCGGCCGGCGTGGTTCTGTCATCTTGAGCAGGTTAGGGATGATCGTACTAAGAGAACGGATCACAATGTAATTATTACCATATGATTGCGCTGTTTGGTATTCAACCACCTCAGTGTAACTATTACCATCCAAATGCACAACTACTTTACATTCAGATGTCACTGCTGAAACTCCTCAAAGTAACTGTTACTATCAGAGTTTACTATCTAGTGTTCAATCATCTCAATATGATCAGAGTGCTTTGTTTCATATCTACCCTTCTCAATGATACTTTTAAAATGTGAGTGTGCTGCTACATGTTCAAACCTCGCAATGTAACTATTACCGAACTGTTTCATGATCAACCATCTGTCCATACCTGTTAGGGAAGGAGGGAGAGAGCAAGGAGGAAAAAAAGGTTAAGGAGGCAGATAGTGAGGAAGGGATGAAGATATTGAGATAAGGAGGAAGCAATTAGAGAGGGCGGAAGGGAAGTGACAGGGAACACAAGGATTATAAGTTGGCATGGCATTGCCATGATTTCAGTTTTAAAAGATTATTAAAGATTATTAAACAGGCCCCTGATGCCATCCAATGCATCTGGTATCGGCACCCGTGGAAGCCTGTTGCAATATATAAAAATAGACTTCTATCGTCGGGTGCGGACCACATCTGACCAGAGCAAGTCCCACCCGCTAGTAGGTATTCATTGAACCGCAACGGGTGCGCAATATATAAAAATAGACTAATGTCGCCGCGTGCAGACCACATCTGACCAGAGCAAACCCCACCCGCTAGTAGCCTTGGACCGCGACATGGGTGCGCTAGTAACCTATTTGACCTGATTCCATCTAACGCGTCTGGGGCCCGTTTCATAATCTACTTGGATTTGAAGTTATCAAACTTTAAATTAATTTCTACACGAGCGGCCCGTGGCTCACCCCGGCTCGGCTCCCGGCGGCTCTCTTTGATCTTAACTTTGATCTTAACTCGTAATTTACGAGGTTATAAAAGGAGGAGGCGTCGTCGGGAAGAGTCTACATGTCGGTGTCTTATAGGTATAATATATGAAATGGGCCCCTGATATCGGCGCCCGCACCCGGTGTCTAGAGCCTTCAGATTGAGGGAGGGAGGGAGGGAGGGAGGGAGGGAGGGAGGGAGGGAGGGAGGGAGGGAGGGAGGGAGGGAGGGAGGGAGGGAGGGAGGGAGGGAGGGAGGGAGGGAGGGAGGGAGGGAGGGAGGGAGGGAGGGAGGGAGGGAGGGAGGGAGGGAGGGAGGGAGGGAGGGAGGGAGGGAGGGAGGGAGGGAGGGAGGGAGGGAGGGAGGGAGGGAGGGAGGGAGGGAGGGAGGGAGGGAGGGAGGGAGGGAGGGAGGGAGGGAGGGAGGGAGGGAGGGAGGGAGGGAGGGAGGGAGGGAGGGAGGGAGGGAGGGAGGGAGGGAGGGAGGGAGGGAGGGAGGGAGGGAGGGAGGGAGGTGGAAGCCTGTTGCAATATATATAAATACACTGAACCACAACAGGTGCCTATACAATATATAAAAATACACTACAGTCGCCGGGTGCGGACCGGTATCGACGGTATCTAGACTCTAATCATTCAGAATACATTACTTTGATGTATTATAATGTAAGCCGCAAAAACCGTTCCCCATCTCCCCTAATATATTTCGGTGTTGACCTGTAAGTCAAACCGAAATAATAAACGAGATACTGCAGTCCAATATCCAATGATAAACCTTCCGTATAGCATAAGGTTCATTTGTAAAAGTGGCCCTATATGAACCATGTATATAGAATTCATATCTTTTCTATATTTTTTTTTTTAGCAAACTTAAAATGTAAACTAAAATGCGAATAATAATGACTTTAATAACAGTTCCCATATTGTTCGAACAAATCTTACCAGTCTATATTCAACTGTTAACAGCAAACATAAATATAATACTGGTCAACAAGAATTATGCCGATATGATTACCCTACTACAGGATTGTCAGCCATCGCCCCCAGCAAGACAAGGAATTTACTGAATTCATGAATGACAACCTACATTTAAGTTTTGAGACACGAGATGACTCTATATGTGTAACAACATGTAAAATAGCTATATCAAAGCGTACATCAGATAATACTAGAATCCAACTATGGAATTATCTTTTAACTTCACTATAAGAGCCAGTAATAGCATCTCTAATGCAAAAAAAATATCTAGCCACATGAACCCCACAATAGTAATTACAAATGGGACCTAATTATGATAAATTTAAAAAAAAATACATGATGGGCCATGTTATACCTAAATTATATCGTATGTGCTTCATGAAAACCTGAGAATATAATGTTCAGTTTGATAACTGTTCAAAGGGACATTCGACATTACATGGATAAATATAATAAAAAATGGAACCATCACCAAATAATGATGATCTTTATTCAATCATATCATAACGTGATACCTTATGCAATTTACGTTATATTGACATATGGTAGTGTGACTTGATACATACCCGATATTAGGCACCGATTCCTCGTACACCATATCAGAGAGCACCTTCTGGTGCTGGAGACGCCTGAACCGCTCCATCACCTGTTCCCGCACCTGCTGCATGAACTTGGACACGGCCACGCGGTGAGAGGAGATTTCCTGCTGGCGGATCTTGTCCTCGTCGCGCCGCTTCCGATTGTACTCCTAACACGCGTTAAACAAACTGTATGTGAATACACAGCATAGATCGTTATAGGGATCTAAAGCTAAGGGTTACACCACTGACTTGGATGACCACATTTAGAAAAGTGTTCTCCTTTAGATATGCGGAAACGAAGAACAGCTTTCCGACTGGGTTCGGGGATGGGTGGTGGTTGGGGGGGGGGGGGGGGGGGGGCGGTCTATTTCAAATTGTACTCAGATTATTTTTTATCTAAGAGAAGGATTGGGCAACAATGCCTGTTGTCTCAAGCTTCTCAGAGTCAATAAGTCTAAGACACATTTCATATACAAAAGCCCATTTTGCTAATGATTATCTGCCTTTTAAGTTGGTAGACTGTGACTCCACGATCGTATCGTACCAAGGCGCTCAATTGTTTGCGATGCGAGGGATTTTCCCAGTAGATTAAAAGATTCAAAGACTGATGTCATAAGGGGCATATTTTCCCTTTACCAGGTGTCTTTTGTGTTAAAGAGGTGTTATAGTCAAATTTGTCTGCAAACGGAATATGTTCGCGGTTCTTAATGTTGATGTTAATTATCGCAAAGAAAAATCGCATGCTCACCAAGAGCTGGTGAATCATGACGATAGAAATAGCTCATACCACTGGGTTTGGCCAGGTTTGGATTCTAACTCTGCTGCAAGTCTCAGACATCATTTTCTTTTTTCATTGCCCCGTCCAAACCATCATTTTATTTCTAAATCTGGTGATGTGGCTAGTGACTTCTTGGGCAAAGAAAACCACCCCCAAAATAACGAAAACATTATATCATTTCTATTTGTACCTATATGTCGAACTCTAATTCTGCAACAGAAAGAAGGTTCGTATACCAATAGTAAGGGATTACAATTCATATATAAGAAAGATATACAATGACGAATTACTCACATCAAAGAGGGAGTCTTGTATCTCGCGCTCGTAGGCTGGGAGCATTTTGTAGCCGCGGAACTCGGGTACCTCCTGCTCACGAAGTTGGATGGCCTGATACCGCCGGTTCTTCACCAACTCGTCCTCCGTCCCAAAGTTAAACTCCGCTTGGAGCTGCTCCAGGCGGAAGTGACCCTTGACCTCAAAGTCCCCAGCGGCTCCGGGCTAAAGTGGTAAGAGTGTTTAGAAATACAATAATGTAGTGATTCCAACTGCTGATGAGACACGCTTGTCTGTTACTTATTTGAGGATACACTCAATCCCCACCGTAGACAGAGTACAAAGATGTCAACCGTAACCTCGGTCGAAACTGGATGATATATCCATTAAAAGTGTGTCAATCACGTTCTTTTCTTAACTTGAACAGAATTCACCTCCTAAAGATGGTGCATTATGCTTTGAGTGCCCTTCAGAAAATTGACGTCGCGATTTCAATTTTGGTGCATTATTTCATTTTATATCCAACATATGGACATCATATATCATATACCTCGCCCGGTGTACTTTACCCCATGCTTTTACCGCTGAATTTGAATCTGATATATAACGTATATATATATATGAACCTTATTTCAAGTGTCAAACCTCATTGAACTTGCTTTTTTTTTAAAAACGTAATTAAACTTGAGAACAGAACAAATTATGAGCACATATCATACCTCCAAGCCAGGACCTAAATGACACTGAGTACAAAACAATTTCAGCATTACATAATGCAGCTGATGAATAAACGGACTTTTTTTAATTCAAATTTGCTACAGAAAATCAGCAAAATCCAGTTTTCCGACAGAGAAAACCAGGCAACATCCAGTCTCTATACGACTAATAGATTCGAAGGGCATAATCCTTATTTGGTACATTTTGGATGTACTGAATATACACATATACAAACTAGTGGCACATATACAAACTACAAAGTGACCGCGATATCAATTAGATGAATTTCTAACAAATGGAGGATAAAATACAGTCACAAAGAACCCACCTTGACTCTGTGCATGATGTCGGCATTACTAGGGTCATTCGGGTCGAGCCTCGACTGCGCGATCCATCGGTTGAGCTGCTCAATATCTGATATCCCAGCAGCTCCAATGGCGGCTACTGCGTCCAACGACTTGACACCACTGAATGTGCAGAGACTCACTTTTAAGGGTGATCATCTAGGGTTAATTGGAACTCTTTGATGGAATGATAAAAAAAGCAGAATAACATTCATGCTTGATATTTTGGGCTATGGTACACTCATCTCTTTATTATTTTATATCCCACTCAGCTCCTATACGCAACAATTAACGGGATATAAAATTCAAAATAAGACCATAGCCTAAATCATCACTCATGTGATTCTGCTACAATCCTCTTTGATATCGAGATAAATTATTTATAGACAATATACATAACTCCCATAGTAAAAAGCTGTAAACAAATAATACGGTTAATCTACTTCATTGAAATGAAACAAGAGTGGTTCACATTTTACCCAGTCTGGCAAGCACCCCGTTTAGGGGCACCCCACTCAGGGATACCATCAACCCTTTAAGGACGGCCGCATATGGCAGAACTAGAAGCTTAGGGATGGCCAGTTATTTCTGCGCATACTTCTATGGGACGGACGCATTGTCCTCTGAACTCAGAATTTGAAGATTCATCACGTGATATAATACATCATACTAAATATTTTCATTTCTAGTATCTATAAATAAAAAATATTATGTTAGACCTACATTCTATACAAATTTCAAACGTATTGATGAAGTATTTCAATTTTAAAAACAATTTCATAGATATCCAGCAAAAGATGCCTTAAGGCGTCATCCACCCTGGGCCGGTTGATACCTTAAGGCATCATTCGCCCTTAAAGGGTTAAGCTTGGTACCCCGCAACTCGGGACACTTGGTGTAGAGGAAAGGGTGCCCCGCTTAGCTGGGTTCTCATATACGTAAACTTAAAAAATATGGGCTGCAAAAGGAAATGGCAAAAATCTTGCCTTGCAGAAGTCGTGAGCAACACTGCAATTACCTTTCATATTGATAGAAAAATACTCCAGATAAAGGAAAAGAATAAATTCAGACGAAGGACACTAACCCGTGGAGGTGGTTGGTGGTGGCGGTAGGCGGTACGAGCACTGCTCCTTCATCGTTGACTGCCCACGCTACGCTCATAGCGAGAGATCCCGTCGTCATCAATGATATATCGTCCGGATTCGTACTGGACGAACCAAACCGGATAGTGACACCTGGCAGCGATAAAATGAGATTGCAGACCCTATGACTTAACCGGTATACAGAGAAGGAACAATCATATAAACCTATCGTGACCTTCATGTGGCAAAACAAGTTCACATTTATAGTAACACATTCGAAGCATCATGAACGGTAAGCCATACATCTATTTAAAAAGAGAAGGCAGATTATTGTCTATGTACACAGACCAATTAGAAGCCTAACCCTCTTTCCAAAAATCTCGGCCCCCATGGACTAGTCCATTGGCTTTCGGCTGGTGAATGGCCGTATGCGACCGTCTCATAGAGATTTTGGAACTTTCATTATCAGAAATGAAATATTTAGAACTTATTGTATCCGTAATGTATCAGCATACTAGCATCCCTACAAAAAAGATAAGGCACTGACCGCTGCCGACACCCTCGTGGGAGTGGGAAACGCGCAGGTCGCTACTGAATTCCATGTTGTCGAGCTGAACCGTCTCTGACGTCACGTTAGGCTCTGGAATGACGGCGTATACCTCGACGAGCTGCTCCGACGACAGGCCCGCCGACTCGAAGACCTAGTGAGTACCATCATAGATAATGTGGAAGGGTGAATGGATGAATAGGTGAATGGAATAGTGGGATATTTGGGTAGGTAGGTATAGGGACGGGTCAACGGGTAGATGGATGGATGGATAGATGGATAGATGGATAGATGGATGGATGGATGGATGGATGGATGGATGGATGGATGGATGGATGGATGGATGGATGGATGGATGGATGGATGGATGGATGGATGGATGGATGGATGGATGGATGGCGAGATGGATGGATGGGTTGATATATATATATATATGATCGTTGGTGGATGGAAGGACGGCGAGGTAGGCGGGTAAGTGGAGGGATAGATGGATACTTGATGGATAGATATATGATGGCTGATGGGGAGGAAGGGAAGGGTAGAGGGAGGGGGTTTTCAACAGAATGTAAGAGATAAACTTGGTGTTTTAAACTACTTGATTGAAGTCACAGATATAACATACAGCAGACATTTTGTTTTAGAATACTAATACAGAAAAAAATACACGTAACTGGAACTAACCTGTATCGTTATATTTTCCGGCCACTGAACGATTTGGACATTAAAAATCTGTGCAAATCTGATTGTGAAGTCTTGTCCCAGAGGTCTTTAAAAATAGAAAAAATACATCACTCAATGTATGTATAAATCATTCTGCACTACTAATCCTGCGTAAAGTATCTCAATCAGTGATTTATGAAAATAAGTGGTTAAGACATTAAAATTCCGTCAAATATCCTTCCATGGATATATTTAGATACATAAATTATAATACTTATCATGGAGTTTCGGGGTCAGTTGTTTTTTTTCAGAAAATCATTCTAAGTCAGGCTTTTAAGTTGTTTTACACCAGAGAAACACCATAAGTAATGTGGTAAAACCACCTTTCTGATATTTCCGGAATCTCTAATGTTAAACCTATCCTGCGAATACTCGGCGGGGATGAAACACATGTCCGGGAATGACTCCATTGCCTTATCATAGGTCAATGATGCTCAAGGCTACTCAGCGGAATTGGTATAAGATATTCTGTTAGAGATTAAGAAGACGTGGCAGTAACATCTATGTGACAAGTGGAAAAAGTGCTACTTATTCTTTAAAAGTATTTAGTAAGACGTGGCTATAACACCTCTGTAAAAAAAAAAAAAAAATTCTTTAAATGTAGAAAACTCGGCGACAAGGACTCGGAAAGAAATAAAGCCAATCCCATCGTAATACATAGTTTCAGCTTCAATTTGATAGTTGAAACCTTCAGATATGTTTATGAGTAGACTCACTCACCTTGCTGACGTCCGCGATACTTCCTTGTTATTGAAAAGCACCTTGACGTAGACTTTATAGCGCATGACGTCACTGCGTCGCTGCTGTTCCCCGCGTGCACACAGGTGGTTTTGTGTGATGGTAGCGCCTGAGAACACTTCCGGGTGAAGTTTTGCCTCCCCTGCCACACAGAGTACCTCTAGGTTATAATATTATCTATATGATGTCAAATGACTCAACCATGGTTTTAAAAGGTATACATGCTTTTACCGAGCTCGCTTTTTCACAAGAAATAGAATTATATTTTCAGTCTCAATGATAAAATCAAACCTAAACAATCATTGGGAATTGGAAATGGACCTATCATCATACTTCTTCATATTTCTATTTTATTATATTTCTTTGTATTTCAATAAATAGAAACAGATGTTTTTTTTCGCATTTCCAATTTAGTTTTTGTTCACCATCCAGTTGATTCTTTAGAATGATTTTATTAAACCATTGAATACGAGGTAGGTATAAAGCTTCCTCTATTTTGGTAAAGAGAGCCGGGCTAGGTCAATGAGACCATCAATATGAGTCTAACACCCAAAGATATACGATTTGCTGTGACACTACACTAAAAGTAAAATAGCAGTAAACGACATCAGACGGATTCGAGCCCACACAAATCAATATAACAAAAAAATCTTCCCATCCACACTCATATACCTATCTCACTGTGTTATTGATGTGAACGAGGCTCAATCATTGTCATCTTTGAATCATACAAGGGTAGATAATTTTAAATATCTAGAAAATGGAAAGCGGTCATCTCTTCTGGTAGAAAACAAGTCTCCGCGCCCAGTTCTCGACTTTATCCAGCAGTATGGGCTCAGCATGGGAAAGTAAAATAACAGTTGCACAAAAGCTTCTTTGCTTACTACCACTGCAATATGAAGTCTGAACAACTACCTTGCAAAAGTTATTCCAATTTGTACGATATATTTTTGACTGAGCTGGCCGTGTTATGGTGTGCTACAATACCGATAGACTTCTAGAAATGTCTTCTGCTCACAGGACAGATTTGGTTGCTGGTGGATTGTCTGGTTGTATGATAGCATGGCCAGCGAGGACCAATAAACTAACAGAAATGTGTGTCGTCTGCTTGCAGATTACACCTGATATTCCTGCAGTTTGCTAGTATAACTAAAAAAAATGTCGTCTGCTCGCATAACTGACCTGGTTGACGGCGGGTCGTCTGGTACCGTGCTAGTATCCGGGCCCGCTCTTCCGCCACGTCCAAAAGGACGGGCTTCTCTGGCTTCTCCAGGTCGTCCTCCGCCAGGATGCGCTGATCGTTCTCCTCGTGTACAATGTCGTCCTCCACGCCGTCCACTGACTCCACCGCGCCCTCCGCCAGCCGCTTGTCACGCTTCTTCTGCCGCTTACCGGCCTCTTTCTGTATAAAAAATCGCAAATTGTCCCTATGACAGCCCGAGCTACACTTATGAATATGTTAAATGTATAATTTTGTCTTTACCATAGATTAGTAAAGTACATGTACTATAATCTGTTTTACAAAACGGGTTATGTTTATAAGACTGGTATTATTTACAAAAACTGTTGGTATGTGTATCTATGTGTATCACAATTTAGATGTGTATGTATTGTATATTCAATAGCATCAGCGAAAGCACATCTAATGCTGACACCCTTTAACTTCTGTGAGAAGATGCGATAATTTCTCCATTACAAGTTTTATCCTCTAGTAATCTAGATACCGATGTTTTCATACATGTAGTAGACTTTGTCTATGCTACCCAGATTCGGCAAAGGCGAAACACCTATGAGACCTGCTGGGATTCAATTGGATCCAGTGTCTACACACCAATGCACCAGTGGGCCTAAACATCATGGAACGATCTCTGTCAATTTGACTATATTCATATCTAGTTTTAAAGTCTGTAAAGGTGATGATATGTGTGGGCTCTGCTATGCTGTATGGGACTCATATTCGCCTTTGGTGGATATTGCTGTTTCACTTATGAAGACTTAACGCTATTTTATTCTAAGTTCTTATAGCTACACTAATGTTCACATATGACTGGCTGTGCGAGTGTCGGGTTGAGGTGGGGTATTAAGGTTCATATTTTGTTCCTCACCTTGAGTTGTTTTTGTTTTTTCCAAGCTTCAAGATTTGTTTTGTATTCTTCCGTGCGACGCTGGAAATCAGTTTCTGCCTCGTTCCTGATCTCAGCCAGTTCGTCCTGTATGTCCTCCTCCCACTCCTTTTCGTCAGACGCCTTGTCGGCATTCTCCCTGTGATACCACCAATGTATATTGCAGAAGATATATACAGTGTTATGTAAGTTTTAACATGATAGGAAGTGGACGGCTCTGCCACGAATATTGAATACTAAGCAAGATATATCACCCGATGTGCCCTTTGTCATTTTCGCCATTGGAGAGCCTTTATTAATGCTTCCTCTTCATATACTATAAACTCAATTTCTTTCCTTTCACACATCATTAGATATGTGTAAGGAAAGTAATGTTGTAGTATAAAGGTTTACATGTACATTTAAATAATAGAATATCTTTACAATATACCCACAGAGCAAATCAAATTTTCCTCCATTTAAATTGTAAATTGGATGTTGAATGCAATACCAGCCATGGCCAATATATCTAAGAGAGCTTATCTAGCAGATGTCATCAAATACAGATTCGAGTAGGGTTTATCGAACGTAAAATTGTACCCACGATCTTGGGTAATGTCATGGGGCCATATGTAATTTCTGTGATTATCTACTCCCACATAGATAGTGCAACCGCAGTGAAAAAGGGCACATTCTTTCCTCAACAAGACTTTTTCAGTTAAAACCGGATTATACCAGTATAACTATAAAAACAAAAAGGACTTTTTCTAAATCGTGTTCTTGTACCATCAGGATCGTCAGTGAAATATGTGATTTTTTGCCCAATGATTTTTCTAACTATTGGTGCAGATATTTATTTTCGCTTATTTCAATCGGTCTTACTTTTGGATCTTGAGTTTGACGGATGTGTTTGTGAACCCTTGGAACTGCCTGAGACTCTTGATGTCCTTCCAAGTGTCGATAATATTCTTGAGTAGAGTTCGGTCGCCGGTTATCTGCTCCTCCCGTTCTTTTCTGGTTAGTCTAAAAAGGGGTATTTCAAGGTCAATATAAAGTATCAGCAGGACATGTAAGATGCAGATGAACGGTAAGTGGCAGAATCGCAGAGTGGTATTTACCACTATTCTTGTTATACGAATGAATATGGTGATACAGAGGCAAACTTCTGGTATTTGTCCAACAGGCAACTTGTTTGCGCGAAGGCAAGCATGTATACTACACACAATCACGACTAACCCTGTTTACAACCACTTTGTGACCAGAGATGTCGAAACAGAGTGCTTGATGTATATATGTTATTTGTTTTGTATTGAAAAATTTCTCTACATTATTTTGTCCACCACAGATGATAACCATGTATATGTATAGATCCCAGGAGTTAGTACGAGGCTAGGTGTCAATTCTTTGGCAGCTAGAAAATAGTTAGTACGAGGCTAGGAGAAAAAAAAATGTATAGATCCCGTGAAACCACTGATAGTATTTTCTCTCTTTATAATGGAAAATTATGACAATGATAAACATGGAGGCCTAAATATCATACATTACAACATGCGTAGTGTTTGATCAAAAATTGATTCCCTGCTTTGTACAGTGGTAGCTTCAGATGTCGGCACAATATGCATCACCGAGACCTGGCTAAAAGCCGAAATGCCTACCTTTTGGGGTGATCTACCAGGTTTTATTATTGTTAGACTCACTAAATCATGGAAAATGCAGGGGGACGGAAATATCAAACTGGATAATTATAAAAAATATGGTTGAAATTTTATTACATTTAAGGGTTGTTATATTTGTGTGTTTTTAGTACATTTAAGGGTGTAAGAGACGTCTCTAGACTCATTTAATTACTATGCATGTATACATAAACTGATTTGATATAGCCTACAGATTACACTTAGAGACACATATGATAACATAAAATACTGAATATTAGTATGAATAGTAAACCACTTACTTGATCTCGTCACGGTAGTCTTTCAGTCGACTTTCCTGATCCGAAATAGCCTTATCTGATGACCGTTTATCTTCCTAGAGACAGTAATTATAATAACAGTTACAATACAAGAGCTAAGTGTGCATTTCAAAATAAAAATATTGGCCTTTAAAGACCAAATTAGCAGGTGGACGCATTTAAAACTCAATACAAGGTCTGCCAATAATTTATTAAAATGATAACAAGGAAGGCCCCTGGGAGTTGGCAGGAAGTGGAGGTATAGGGGAGGGGGAAAGGGCGGTGTCAGATTACCATAGGAGAAACTTACAGGAGTCTTGCAACAGTCTTACAACAGTCTTGTATATCAGCCTTACAACAGGCTTGGAAGTCTTACAACAGTCTTGCAACAGTCTTAAAATGGTCTTACATCGGTCTTACAACAGTTGTGTCAGTCTTACAACAGTCTTGCAACAGCCTTACAACAGTCTTGCAACAGTCTTGTATCAGCTTTACAACAGTCTTACAACAGTCTCATATTAGCCTTACAACAGTCTTACAAGGTGAAACCGAAAAATAAAACTATAGGATATTGCATTGCCATTAAACTTGTCCAAAAAAAGAAATCATATACCTATCCATACATAGTTATGGCTCTATCTGGTTTTAGTTGGCCATACTACATGCTCCCTGTTCAAAGTGAGGCTGGGCTTCAACCAGATAGTTAGTGTTCTTATAAGGATATAGGTATAAGGCATGTGTCAATATGCTTGGAGAGTGATAGGAACCAGAGAGTCCTCTGGGGGAACATGGCTGTATTACAATTCAAAGATGGCTGCTACCCCCCCTCCCCCCATGCTATGAAATTAGGCAAAAATACATGAATATCATGCCAAATACAAGTTCAACCTAAATAATGACACTTCCTAGAGGGTAAGCAACTGTCAGTGCCACTTATGGAGATGGTAAATGTTACATCAGTGCTCCTTGTTAATCAAAAAATGTGGTTAGGTCACCTAGTGACTCTACAAGCATGTGTACGCACAATATATTGTGAATACATTGTGATTCTAAATATTCCCGCAACGGCCTTTGAAATTAGAATGAGTCATTATTTTAATTTACCTACTAATAGAAAGACAATAATCAGTTACAAATAAATCAATAGTGCAGTCATACTCGGACTCAACACACGCCTCGTCTCACGATATACAGATAAATGGTTCGTTTATTTCTTTTGATCTAAATCATCTCGTATATAATAGTAATTCAGCATCTTCCAAATCGGATAGTTGGAGGTTTTAAAAAAGTGCAATAAGTTATTCAAGGGAAAATGAGGTTTAGAAATAAAATGACCATCTATCAATTTAGGGAACTTGTCTGACAAAATATACAAAGAAGGTTAAAGGTCGAGTACATAATATATATGGAACCAACGCCATCACCCCACCGATTAAAACTCCCTCTGGACATGAAGTGTGCGGTAATATTTTCCAATTTCAAATATACCTCCATTGTGAAATAGTAGCGCCATGAATAACTAGTGCACACATATTCAATAGATAATAATTCAAATAATCTACATTTAGAGAGTATTACTCAATTTTCATAGAGAATATTGAAATTGTGTAATCTACTAGAAACTAGGTGGTTGATAGGTTTATTTCCATGGTGTTCATTACCAACTGACCAGTCCAGAAGGTAATTTTTAGCGAGGCATTTTACATGCAACCATGGCACGTTCTATTTATTGACCTTAAATAATTCTGGGACAACCATGCTTAACAGGACTTAATACAAAAAAATACTATAATGTAAGGTGCAGATAAAAACAATAGTGCCCTGCGACGATGCTTACTTGCAACAATCAAGAGTTGCCTGGTTACTGTTGCTATATAGTTCAAATGGCAACATACTGGGAAAAGGACTATATGTACATGTAGTCATTAAGCCGTTCAGACACAGGGCTTCGCCATAGATTACATTCAGGGTTATCGTGGGATAGTCTCCCACATTGATGCAAATAAAGATCTTTTTTTTTTAAATCCTATCTCCAATCATAGTCTAATTTAGAAGTTTCCTATCTCCACCCTTCATATCTAATATGACCACAATTTAAGGCATATCAAAAAGCCCGAAAAACGGGAATAACTGAAAAACTGAAGGTCTGTCTGATCATACAGTACCAGGCTAGATTAGCTGTCAAAGAATCTGTAAATAGTTATCATTTAGGTGATAGTTTCCACTGGCGACTGGAGTTTTGTTTGGATATATATCTTTCGAAACTAATATTATTGTGAGGGAATAATAGTTATAAAATTGATAAAACAGATCTACTGCATGCACAGTGGTTTTAAACCCAATCAATATTGGTATAACCGCCGGTGTTCTAATTGAACCACATCTTTTGGATTGCATTGTAAATGTTGGGAAGCTATCATGCATTTCTATTTTCAAAGGGAGTACCGACAATATAAAACCAAGACATGCAATAATAATCCCTATTATAACAAATCAGGACATGCACATACATAGCATGCTCAAGTTTTGCAATAATTAAAGCGATTTTTAGGAATAGAGCATAGGATAGCGCACGTGATGATTGAAAATTTTAAACCCAAAACGGTTTTCTTCTTCACATAAGCCTACAGAATAGTGATTAGATGTGTTCTTCAGATTTAGGCTAGGTGGGTTTGATTTAATTCTAAAACATTGACTTACTTCATCGTCAGCCTATGGTAAAAGGTTAAAGAAGAAAATGGGAGATGAATATTAATATAAGAAGCTTCGTGAGAAACTTTATACCCAACACTAGTGTACATTTCTAATTTGACCAATTTCAGTATTTCTATAGTAAAAATATTTATTTTCTTCATTTATTGAATGCTACGCCCACTGAATCATAGCATACCAAATCAATATTGAACTATGATGTATTACGTCCATGTGCAAAGCAGAAACTAAATATGGTAGCGACCGCTGACTAGATGGTGCAAACTTGTCACCTAGGAACAACCCTTACCTTCATTAGTTTGATATTTTCTTGTACATGTGCTGCTGCGTTCTTCAAAGCTTTTAACTGAAACAAATCGATGTGAAAAGCAAACATTACAAAATGGGCAACTTCAATCACACTTCGATAGTTTTTTGTAATATTTGAAACCCATTTACATATACCCCCTTTAATTTCAGTTTAGAACTATATGATTTTTTAGTTTCCTCAGTTCATTAACAATATACAAGATGAATTACAATATGTAATTCTTTTAATGCCTACGATAACCAAGTGTGCTGTTTTCTCATAAAATACAATTTACTTATGCTTAACTCTACAAAATTCGCCCGTCTAATAAATACGTTTAGTGAACATACGTCATATATAATTTACCTCAGCAGTTGCAGAATGTTAACAAAACCAGCCTGTTAAAGCTTGACACCAAACAGATTAATGATATGTGTGTTCCTGGTGTACTTACTATCTATAAAACAACTTAACAATGAAACAAATTTCCAAACTTCTTTTTCGACTTACAGTTAATACGACGTTCAGTACTACGAGTATTTCCCTTACCTTATCGGTGAGGAAGGGTACAGTGCGTTTCTTGTGTCTCTGTACGTAGTGGTTATAAAGCGAGGTCAGTCGCGCGGCCAGCACGTGTTCCCGCGAGAAGAGGTGGTGATGGGTGAAGATGATTGTGTTTATGTCCACGTCCAGCTGGTAGCGTCCAGAGCCCTCTAGCGACCCGTCAATGAGGCGACTGTCGAAGTCCGTCATGGCAGCCTTCTTGTACTCCACCTGCAGTGCAGGGTCGGGTTCCTCGGGGATGAGAGGCCGGGAAGGGACTTCTTTGAGCGGGTCCGGCAGACTGATGAGCCGACCGTCCTCGCCGAACCACTCCGCATTCTGACAGCAATATGACATTTGTAACTTCAACCCCGATCATAAGCATGTGGTTATTATTAGGGATAATAATCCCATATATTATCAGGGATAATAATCCCTAATAATAACCACAGGGATGCGAATAATGGCTATGTAAAAAACAAAGGAAATAAAATCTAGAGGGTAAATGACAGGGCAGTGTTAGGACTTGTTGTAATACATGCTCAGAGTTGTGGGAAGTTTGTCTGCAGATCAGTTAAAGAGACTTACTCACTTAGTGAAAAATCCAAAAGTCATCAAAAGGACACCTTTCAGCGACCCAGCGATGGTCGCGGTTAAGCCAAGTCTAGTCAGGTTAGCTCCAGAGGTTCAAAAAGTCAGGGTATTCTGAGGTCAGGTATACCCCTAGATATTGCTGAATTTCGACAACGATAAAAGATAATCTCCAAATTTCGGATGTCTAAATGCATCACTGCTGAAAGCAGTATATAATTCTTCAAAGCAGATGATTTTCGTTCTTATAAACGAACGAAACGACGAGATGACTTGTATGAATAGAAATGACTGAGAGATGCTGGATCATATCAATAGATTCCACCGATGGGCTTCGATTGTAAATGTATTGTGCGGAGAACTCCATTTTGTCTCCCTCATATATATTTAGACTAATATCAACAATTGTATTTGTATAATTGGTGTAGAAAACCCGGACCCAGCCATTCTCTCTCCATGGTAGAGAGACTGACAGTACTGTTCAGCCCTCTCCTTACTTATTTCTGTCTGCTTGAACTGTACATATGTGGAGGGAGATGATGGAAATCCTAATAGTAAATCAATTTTGCGAGGTATGTATGATTTACGAAAATAACCTTTTAATATTCAAAAAATTTCTTTCTTTTTTTAAATGAAAGAAAATTGAGCACCCCCACCCACGCCTTTACACACACAGCTCAAGGGGAACCATCTAACCTCTTAATCCATTTCGTTAAAAAAAACCATGATAGGATTGATTCTTATTGGTGGTGACTGAATAAATACATTCAATACTAGGGAATTGGGAACGTGACCTACAATGTCTTTCTGTTTGAGAAGCCTGTTTTCCATGCGGCTGACGTTACGTAGTGATACCGTTGGTTTGGTGCCTACGTAGAAACCCTCGTCCTCCAAATAACGCGGTGCATCCATCTCAAATACCTTGTCCTGCGTGGGAGCTAAAACAAAATATAACAGATTAACCAGTGGTAGGATCGAGAACAGAAAAACACGAGTTACATAATGAGTTTTCCCGGAGGGGTACCGATGGTTTGTGCGGAGGTACCTCCGGAGGTTCACAGAGGGACCTGCGGAATTCCAGAGAGTTTGAGGGGTTCCGATGTACTTCTGGCCCCGTCAGGTGGCTCACTGATCCCAGAACTGACGTCAGAGGGACTCCTGGCGGTTTCCTAAATAAGGAAGCCTGAGTGGTCAAGTGCAGCCCGAGATTTATGGTAGTCAAGGCTTTTTTCTGTTAAACTGATAGTCTTATCCGAAATAACCGGAAAAAATGGCATTCCTGGAACAAGGTTAAGGCCATACATAGTTGAGGAACCAAGGCATCTCAGTGTAAACCTTGCCGAGTCTACCGCATCTCCAGTGACACTGACCTTGTCGCATGGAAGGCACGAAGTATATCTTGTCCTCGTCCACCATCTTGTCATGGAAAGGCTTGTATTCCGAGCGGCCCATTTGGTAGAACTCCCATGGGGCTGGTGTCGAGTCGTCAAACCGCTCTATCAGCGGTTGTTCGTCTGAAATAATCAGAACAAGAGCTAAGTGTGCAGACTGTGGTAAGATTTTTGTAAGGCTGATACAAGACTGTTGCAAGACTGTTGCAAGACTGTTGTAAGACTGGGTGGGTGGGTGGGAGGGAGGGAGGGAGGGAGGGAGGGAGGGAGGGAGGGAGGGAGGGAGGGAGGGAGGGAGGGAGGGAGGGAGGGAGGGAGGGAGGGAGGGAGGGAGGGAGGGAGGGAGGGAGGGAGGGAGGGAGGGAGGGAGGGAGGGAGGGAGGGAGGGAGGGAGGGAGGGAGGGAGGGAGGGAGGGAGGGAGGGAGGGAGGGAGGGAGGGAGGGAGGGAGGGAGGGTCATCCATGAATAGGGAAGGGCCTGCATTGATTGGATATTTAAAGCTCTTAGTTATTGTGAAGACCCTATGAAAGTCGTAGTTATGGGAGTCTGTGGAGATGATTTTTCTCTCAGTTCTTTGATCTACAAATACGGGCCACTTGCCTAGTGGTAGTGATTCCTTACGTATTGTTTCAACCCACCTTCTGGTTTGTCACTGTCTTTCTTTTTCTTTTTCTTCTCTTCTGTCTCTTCCGTAGCCTCCTGAGAAATGCATAGATCATATATCAACTTCTGAAGTACATGTATATAACTTATTGACAGAATTTATTGTCTTGTGATATTATTTAAAGACCTTCCACATTACAGCTGTTTTCTGCAACATTGCCTAATCATTGTCAAAGCGGTTTTTTTTAGGAATATATAGAAGAGACATGGTCTATGGTGCCTGCTGAAGAAGGTGTGCTTGCGAGTAAATTCATCATGCATCAGTTTGCTGAGTGTGTCCGGCCAATAAAGGTAACCTCACCTCGGCCTTTTCTGTGTCTGCTTGTTCCCCGCTCGGCCCCGCCTCCCCTTCTGCTGCCTCCTTAGGCGCCTCCTCTGTTGCTTTAGGTTCCGTTTTCAGCCCTGACTGCTCTTCCTCTACTTCCTCTGGCTCCCACACCATGGTAAAGAAATCAAAGGCCCTCCTGTTGGCTTGGCAGGAGTGATGGCTGTAAGATGAACCATGAAGTTATGTGAACCGTGTAAAAAAACATCGCTAAATACAAGACTTAAGCTTTAAGTCGAAGTAATGCAATCAGATCCCTCTCCAAAACATAAGACAAGAATGAAATACTGATATATTCAGTACATTTTCTAGGTGTTCTTTTCTATGGGAAATGGTATTATCTACGGTAAGAACATAGTTAATAGAAATGGTATTGTAGGGGTCGGGTTAGTCAAGTAGTGGTGTGTTCGGTTTAGGCTAGAGGTCACAGGTGCCCATCCCTGCTGTGCGGTGGTCCCAGAGAGCCAGTGCGTGAGAGTTGCACGGATTATGTAACTTGGTCTGTATATATGGCCTAGTCTGCAGCAGGTCGACAGGTTACTTGTGTGTTCCTCTGCACAGAGCGAACCTCTGGAGCCTCACAGTTGGTTGGGTTTCTCCAAACCCTTTCGGTGGTTGAGTGAGGGAACTTTCTTCAGCTTGTGGACTCACTCACCCAACTATACTTAGCACTTCAGTGCTAATGTACTGTATTCGGAAAGGTATAATAAAGATCCATATACCTAAGATCTCGGAGTCTGGTTTAGTGTCCAGTAGGTCTAGTGCTAGTTGATTTGACATCTTCTTGACTTACAAACAGATAATCAAACCAACCTATTTGATTATTCCAAATAGGGTAGCATAGTCTTACTCCACCAGAACAGACTAATCTAGTTCTCGGGAAGTGATTCAAGAAAGACTTAGAACCAGCGGACCGCTACATTATTATCTATGGTGAGAACATAGTACCATCAATTTGATTAATCAAAGATTACTAAGACTCTGTTTCGATGATAACAGTCTGATTCAGAATGTTTGATGTAATCGCAGTAACTGTACAAAACTCATAGGATACCCCTCATACTTGTATCCCTCCTTAATCTCTCCCTCGGACTGAACCAAGATTTCACCACGGAGTACGCTAACTTTGGTCTGGTCAAAGGCCCACCTGTGTTAGTTCAATTTGTGAAGCGGAGGACCGTAGACGGCAAACACCTTCAAGCTCCTCGTCTTTTGAAGGGGCTAACTCCAATATCTCAAACTGCTCAAATATGTACGCATGTCAGTCGGTAATTCGGTGGACATTCTAACAGTTATCGAACAATCAACGTTAAAGAACTATGTCAGACTTGGAACGCTGAACCTTCAACGATATAGCAAACTACCTTGAGGACCTTTCAGCTTACCGCGGGGCGTGGGCGCGAATCACGAATCACTGTAGCTTTCTTTTTCTGTCCAGTCTATGTTGGGATGAACAGAAGTTTCATTTTTTCAAATGGGCATTTCATGTGCACAAACCATCACATTTGGAATCATTCTGGGTAGACTCTTCTTCCAAAAATACCAGAGGTCTAACTTTGTTGATCACCAGTAAAACTATCATGAAATCTTTAAGGAAACTGATACTTTTCCTGGTGACTAGCATCGTATCCTAGAAATATAAGTTACTTACAGTCTTCTTTTCTAGTGTTTCCTTGTACTTGGATCGGGCCATGATGGATTTCTCTAGCGCTTCCTCGAGCTCGTAGTCCTCTTTCTTCATCTAAATATACGTATAAATAACAATATATAACACACAATGCAATTGCTTATCACGTGTATAATAGATATACATGTACACCTGACTTTAAGATAGTCACAAACACATCTATATAATTATCAGATATTTCAGAGTGACATTCGTTTAAAAAGGTCTATTTCATCATAACGCATAATTAGTCTTTTTTCCGACCGATGTCGACCAAGATATGAAACAGCTAAAGGTCAGACCTCTGCCATAAAAGAAATATTCATTTCATCTCGTTATGTCGAGAAAGCGTTAGCCTTCCTTCAGTTTGCAGCACTTTCAACACGTTCTGTCCAACACATTTCTCCCATCACGATTTTTTTTAATAACCAAAAGGCAATCAAGTAGATAGTAACAATTAAGTAGAACACTGAAATGTTTGTCATATCATGCACGTATATGAATTCATATTTCCTTAAATGAAAGAATTCTAGAAGAGAGAATTAATTGAGGTACATCAAACCCTATATATTTCAAAAATCAGTCCCACAGTATGACATACATTTCATAAAATTCCGACTGGTAATATGGAAATTTCGCGTACGAAGGATATTGGTGTCAGGTCAGATTCCACCAACCTCCATAGCTCATTTCACCCGAAAAAGCAAAACAGGAAATATCATGTTTAGAACATCCTACACAAATAAATCCACTTAATGAGTTTTAATGAATTAATGGATTTTGGCAACAATCATAGGGGAAAGGGAGGTATCATATTACCAAAGGAGAAATTTACAGGAGTCTTGTGCATACCTTATAAGTCTTTGATTTCTGGGCCTGCCAGGTATTAGGGGAAGTTCATAAAACAGATTGAGGTCCATAATCAAAGACTTGAGGAATTTTAGGGAGAGACCAGACTCTGCCAATGAGTTCTTGAAAATGGACATGTGACTGAAAGAGTGCCTACCCCCCCCCCCCCCCCCCCCCCCCAAACTGAAATGGCTCTATTTTCTTGTCAAAATACTAAATGATAAAACTATAAAACACTGTTACGCCATAAAACCTGTCCAAAAAAGAAAAATGTGGACGGGTCACCTATTGGCATTACAAGCAGTTGTACTACAGTAGGCTATAACCATAACCTATAAGACCAATCCTCCAACCGCTAATAACGTTCGACAGCGGCCAGCCATATTGAGAAAGATGAGACAGCACTGAGAAGGACCCCTATTTGTATTTGTTTAGGATACAGGGTACTCTTCCAACATCTGAAAATTACCGGTATACCACCTATTTTTGACAAATACTAACCATTGACGGATGGTCAAATCGCGTTTTCGTGGGAAGATTTCTCTTTCCTTTCAGCTTGCGGTTGGTGGCACGTGTTTCATCATAAGCTTCATCTTTGCCTTTGTCCTGTAAATAAAACCATTTATTCATATCACACATCTACTTATATTGGTTGTCAAGTCTGATATGGCGTTGCCTGTCTTCATAAAGAAATGTAAATCATAGAACACTTCTAAGATGACCCATTGCGTAGATAGACTGAAATCTCAATACAGAAGCGTTAACAGTAAGTTAAACATTCATAGCACTAGTGACTGACCTTAGCAGCTTTGATTCTCTCTTTAAGTGAGGCACGCATATTCTTCGCTCGATCCGCTCCACGAGGTTTCCGTGTACCCGCATCGCTTCCCGTTGTATCATCAAGAGTACCTTTGAGAAAAAGTGAAGAATCCGTTTGTTGTTGCTAGCTTTGAAATAAGATGAACACATCTATGCTTATTTCTAAACTAAACATTTCCGTTATTCAGATAATAGTTATGATAATAGCATATTTTCTTATGTTAATAGCTTAAGATTAAGATTATTTTCAATGCGACTTATGATAATGATATCATGGACAGAGTATGATGACATTAAAGAGAATTCAAAGAGAAAAAAAACAGGACATTTTCCGAATCTCCATTCTTTATCTCTAACAGAGTGAAATTAGTACATTATAAAAACGGAAATAAGCGGAGAATCCCTTAAGGCCTTTCTCCACTCTGCGATTGGAGGGGGGGGGGGGTAGGGGGCTTGCGACCCTCTACCTCCAGTCTCAGGTATCGGCTTGGCGTGTCACATGTACCTCAGATCACAAGGTAACATCAATTCTGTGTGAAGACTACCCCGCTTGCGACTGGAGCGCTTGCGATCCTAGGTACATAGGTACGCCCAGTCTCAGACTGGTCTCAGACTGGGCGTACCAAATATCAAACATGTTTGATATTTAAAAACGCTTGCGATCCCGGGTACATGCGGTACACCCAGTCTGAGACTGGGAGTACCGGTACGCCCAGTCTCAGAATGGATGGAAACTTCTCTCAGAATGGATGGAAACGTCTCCACTGTGCGTTTTGCCGTGTTGCGATCCTGAAGGTATGCCCAGTCTCAGACAGGGCGTACCTATGTACCTTGGATCGCACAGTGGAGACAGTGCTTTAGATATTGGCATCGACCTACGGCCTGTGGAGGACATGGTGCCTCCGTCCGCTGGGAGGGCCGTTACAGTGTCCGTCTCCTCCCCAGTGGCCGCCGTCTCGCCATCCGTGTCCGCTTTAATCTTCTGTCGCTGTCGAGCTCTCCGGCGGGATTTCATCTTATCAGCAAGTGACTGCCCTTCCTCTTCTTCGCCCTGCATTGCCTCAGTAAGCTAAAATGGAGAATATATGTATAAAATGGAGAACGTATGTGGCCTGCGCATAGACAAATCACCATGGACTGTCTACTTTGGTTTGGTTGATCTAACATCCGATAGTCATGATTAACTGTTATCGGACTGCTGTGGTTAATATTTTCCTAAGTAGGCCCTAACTGAAGTGTGGGGTCTTTTGCCTGGAAGGACCAGTCTATGTACTGGGTTTTATAACTTTTTAGAAAATCTTAAGGAAACCAAAAATATCTTTTTCGTCAGTGTTGTGGGACACACTGTGCATTGATGTACTTTTCAGGAATTCCCCCCTCCTTTTCCTTGTTACCTGATAATGTAGCATGAGATGTTTTACACGGAAAGGAGTGCCTGCCGCCGCCGCCGCCGCCGCCGCCGCGCAGGCACTTACATAACTCCCGTTCGCGGGTCTGGCCGCCGCAGCCGTTCATATTGTGATTAACCCTTTGAAGGAAACTTTTTACCTCACCTATCTTCAAAAGTCGATTCTGAAGCTATTTATTGGAATATCAAGACAATTAGGGTGTCATATTAAAGGGCTTGATGAGATCTATCACATACATATAAGTTATCAATGATTAGTTGAGAAAAAAATAAGGGTTTGGTCAAGTGAAATTAAAGCCCAACTTTAGAGGCATTTTATGATATGAAGATCAAGTTGCACATAAAAATAACTAGTTTGCACATGTTCTACGGTTAAAAATGGTTTAGAATATGCCTTAACATTTCCATTTAGACAGGGCCCACTATGTTGTATAAGCAGCCCCAACATCATCACATATACCATATACCAACATTGACCTTTGACCTCAAAATAACCTTGACCTTGGAAAAGGTCATCTCATGCATGATCACTTCCGCCTTGTGATGACCTTCAATCCAGTTTTTAAATCATATTTCTAGCTTCAATAGTTCATGAATAATAGGCTTTTTAAGTAATTGAATGACTCTTGATACCAGCTTGGTGGATCACAAAATGTGGATCACAATTAAACTCTTAACTATGGTTAATTGTGGCAGAACCATAGGCTGAATTCCAGGTCTTTGACTAGCCATAACTTTGCTTTAAATTGGCATAAAGACTTCATTCAAAAAGAAAAATCAATCAGTTATGCAAGATCTATCCATAGATCACAAGCTATAGTGCATAGAACAAGTTGAAGAATAAGTCCTAAAAATAAGGTAAGTGCCTAGTCCGAGTGGTGCATGGTTGGCACACAGGTGCTAATTCACCTCTCAAGATGTGCCCATGTGTCAGCTTGGTGAGACCAGTCCACAGACGGGTCGGACTATTTATTCTAGAGAAAACACTGTCTATGCATCTCTATAATGCACTGAACGAAGAACATGTATCATCAAAGATAAACAAGATGAAATCACGGACTTGCACGACCTTGGATAACAAGTCTGTGATGGAATTATGCAAATGTCAAAGTTAAAAGACACAAAGTGCTAGATATGCCAGTTTTGGTTAGCTATAAGAACTATTTAGATTATTAGTAGTTTTTATTAATAAAGGAGCCTATTTATATTAATACTTTATATGGTCTGACTTCCTGAGGCTTCGTCGCCCTGATATGGAAGAGGGTATGATTTACATGTACATGTTTTCTCTGTTATCGTTCTTGAGAGTTTCCCTTCATGATCTTCTTTCAATCTTCAGAATCTTAAATTGGTTAAAAGGGTTTTGAATACCTTATTCTGGTATACCTAAACGTAAGCAATATGGCGTGAATTCATAGGGAAATAGTTTTCAATTATTTCATGACAAACCTCTTTTTGTGCTCTTCGCCTTCGTTTCTTCAGGTCGTTCATCAAACCTTCTGAATCCTTATTTTCAGAATCGACCTAGTTAGAATATAGTGGATATCACATGTGATTTTTCTGTTAAAACAACACACTGAATCCATAAAATTTCACAGTACATTGTGACATAACTCTCAAATATATTGATACATGTAATATACACATGATTACTTTTGAATATGGCGAGTGCCAGTCAACTGTTTCTTTCCATAAATGTTGTAGAATTATCATTAGAAAACAGTGTTTTAACCTCAACAGGAGACTAGAGATCTTAAATACAAGTATTATCATTTCTTACTGAAATTCTAACTATGTTTGTAAATCACCGAGACACAACGGGTGTAATGAAACACTCTATGCCAAATTACGAGAAAATACAGGAAACCCGAATAGGAAACTAAGGATCAGACGTTTGACAATATTGTGCTACTAAGCCTTAAATGGAAATTTCTTATTCTTTCTACTCTTATTTCCTTTTTTCTTTCTCCAAATATGGACCACCTGCAAATATTGTAATTACATTGTCTGGAATAAAAGATTGAATTGAATTGACACATATACATAGATGTTGACCCGAAGATCTATGTAAACAGCATGGATAAGATTGTAAAATTGTGAAAATTGAAACAAAGGTCTAACACAAAAGAGAGAAATATCTTACCTCAACAGTAGTCTCGCTCGGTTCTTCCTCATCATTAGAAATGAGCTGAATAAATAATATTTCGTTTTAAGAAACACAAGTCCTTATTTAATAGGAACGACTTCAAAAGGACTATTTGTGACTTATTCTCATCCTTAATTGTCATTTCGATATTTTCATATTTAAATATAGGTATGCTTATTACAAAGACCATGTGTATGAATCTAGAATTAATAGGGAAACTCAAACATTGTTTGTAGTATGTTTTATTATTGAATATAGCCATTACCTTTCTCGGGGATGCATCGCTTTCAGTTGTTTCTTTCAGTTTTTCTCTTCGCGCTCGTAGACGCTCCTTTAATGTCCTGTGGTAAAAACATTTATCGAATCAAATCACGAAACCGAACTTTGGATAGAATAATTATGGCAAACAAAAGCATAGTTCCAATTTTCTAAATGTAAATATAATAACATGTACATGTACATATAATAACATATATATATAACAAAATTTATATTATTATTTATAATCGATAACATTTTCTCATTTGGCTGTGATTTGGATAGTGCCGGTAGTATATGGGAGCAGGTAAAAGCTTTGATACCTAAAAGGGTGATATAACTAAAATACACTGTAGTGGAGTGTCCCTAGAACATATCAGCGAACATTGCCTTTCTTAAAGATTAAACCTTGTATATTTGTTTTGTAAAATTAAATGACCAGCGACCACATACATGTACATTCAGTTCAATGTACATGTCAAACTTTAAAACAATTTTACAAATTAGAATACAAGGTAATTTGAGGAGTTGGTTGAAAGTTAGTACGCGGTACTAGTATATACGGCTGTTCCATTGGGCTAGCCGTGAACTCGGTGTTATCAGGCATCTGCCAAACATGCTGTGAATAACCCACAGGCCGGGGGAGTTCATTTAGAACTAATAGAATGTTGCATGGTTACTATCATACTATGTTAGTCAGACGTTGCCCGCTACCCGTATTCAGTATTGGTTCCCCTCAGTTTAATATATGTTATAGAACGTGAAAACAACTAGTCGGAGAGGCTCTGACTGACTGGTGACTGTTCACACAGATACAGAGACCGAGAAAGTTTCTCGGACTAGATCTAGTTCTAGAATTAGAAAACAACGTGGAAGTTCCAAGTGACTGGATGTGACCCCATAACTAATGTACTGGGTGATCATTACTTACAGCACTGGGGGGATTAGTTTTTACTTGGAGAGGATGCCTCTTCAAAAATAGATACTTACTGTGAACTCATATTGTCGTTCTTGCGATTTCCCCTTAGTCTGCTTCAGTGCTTGCTTGTCAACGCGTTGTTTACATGCTATTATCGCTCAGGCTAACGACCCTCCGTAACATATTTGGGAACAATTTCCGGGTTTCTGCCTGATAGTAATAAGGCAAAGTATGTGATTTACGTGTCATTAATCCCTACTAAGAGTATATTCCTGACCAACCGATAATTGAGACAGTATCAGTGGAAAAGTAACTTTCGACTGGCAATGTAAATAAGATATCCAGCGAGAATGCAGCCGTTCTCCGCCGATTACTAGCTAACCCAAATATTCTAGCTATGAACACCGACTACCAGCTAAGTGAAATACAAGCTTCCCAGAGATTTCACCCTCCTTTTGAAGAGTGTTACGCGGCAGCCTGTGGCCTGCTCAGACAGGTTAGCCACATAGTTTGAGCAGTGTCAGATCAGGGCCTAGAAGATGAAATAACCGAGATATCATTATAGCCTAATATAGTACCAGAAGACTAGGATCGTTCATGAGGTGTTTGTCACTCAACCCCCCCCCCCCCCCCCCACCACAAAAAAAAACCCAACAACAACAAGAACCCAGACAAGAACCCATTGATTTCCTGACACATATCATACGCTATGCTGCAGTATGCAGTCAATAGCAGCCACGTTAATGCTGTTGCCAATGTTACTTTGGTAGAATAGCCACATAAGTTTGGTTCACTCTGTCGTTATGTGCGGGAGAGACTCCAAGTGGATTCTACCGGAATCGTAGGTTTTTAGCTATGGTAGGTAATAAGGTGATGCTACTTCCATCTGGTGGATGTTGGAGGCAATATTGTGCTTCGTTAGTTTCCCGTTCATTCGATAGGGGCACCTAGAGCATTCCTACATACATCATGCTGCTCAGGCTGCGCAAAACTCGGTGATCGAGTGAAGGAGTGTGCTGCCATAAAATTGGGAATGGTGACTGCTCAAATCGAATATCCACTGAATTCTGCTTTTAACCAAACAATGAAGGTAAATCAAGATAAGCCTTGATGTTATGAATGTGTAACGCACACTCTGGCACTAGGATTCGACTTAGAATACCTAAACTGTCGCGGGTTAGTGCATCGCGGGTAACATGAAATACCCACTGAATACTATGGTTAATCCAATATCGAAGATAAATAAAGATAACTGTTGTAATCAATGTGTATGACATGCTCTGGTGCTAAAATGATGCCTAAGCTGCTGAGATTGGCAGAATTTTCAGTCTCTGCTCGTGGGTTAGCGTATCGCGGGAACCGCTGCTAAATATCTATTCAAAATAGATTTTGGCTGGCGATGCTTTGTAGGCAGCTTTGTACAATTTAGCAATCATAATGGCTTTGTGGAACAATGGCAAAATGAGCTGTGGGTCGTCTGTAGGCAGCCGTACACAGGCCAGCTGACGAAGGGGCTGCCAGCCACTAAGCCGACCAGGCACACCTTACACGCTGTTCCACCGAGCAAATCATTGCTGCTGATGCTTAAAATGGGCCTGCAACAATCAGCAACGACCACAATTGTAGTATCCTTGTATACTATTGCATCTAATGTCTAATGTTTGGTCTCTATATGTGTGTTACTGTTAACATGACACACTTACTGTAAGCTGCTGCCATCTGTGAGCAACTCTAACAACTACTCATGTATGACCTCTATGTGGTATTTCTAGGAACAGGGGATTGTGACATACTTCTCTCTCTCTGTCCATAGCCTTGGTACCATGAAGACATAGGAATAAATGCTGCCATAATAATCCACCATCATCCTGCCTTAGTTCCCATATTTCACATAATCATACACTACAATGGCGACGAGGATATTAAGAGGACAGACTGGAATATGATTTTGGCTACTTTTGTCAAACTTTTACCAACTTATTGTGTGATTTTGGATTTGGACTTTGGCAGTTTGGAACAGCATGGTGTGATTTGGTAGTATTCCTTTGTGTGAGCAGATCCTGGTGTAAGCACATGGGTGATCCCCACATGTGGCTTTATATTCTACTCTAATATAACACCTACTACAGTGGTTTGGATACCCCTAATTACCAATTAGAGGGCACTGATAGTAAGGTTTGGATTATATCTACAGTATTTTCATAATGTTATGGCTATGTGGACATTGGGCATCTTCAAGGTAGGCCAGTTACACTTTATACATATAGTCCCCTGACAACTACAGACATTTGCTGTAGACGCTGCTTCTACAGAAAAGGGACTTTTGGTCACTAATCCACAGACATTTTGTTTAGGACTATCTCTGTTTTGTGCACAATTCTGACAAAAACTTTTTGGGAAAAATCACCAAACATGGATGGTTTCAGTTTGCCACATTTTCCTTCCTTTGATTATGAGGCAGACAAAAGCAATTCTGGTCCCAGGTGGAAAAGATGGTTGGCCAGATTAGAAATGCTATTTGTCGGCATGGGTCTAGAAGGTAATGACACAGACAAGAGGCGCCGTGCTCTCCTTCTACACTATGCTGGTGAGAAGGTATTTGACATCTATGATGCAGAAAAGGGCACTGGGCCATACACATACAAAGAAACAAGTGAACTTTTGACAAACTATTTTGAACCAAAGACAAATCTTCAGATGGAAATATTCACTTTTAGATCATGTGCACAAAAACCTGACCAGTCATTAGATGACTATGTAACTGAGTTGAGAACCCTATCCAGAAATTGCAATTTTGCTGATGCAGATACAGAAATCCTGTGCCAAATTACACAACACTGCAGATCAAACAGGCTTCGTAGGCGAGCACTCCGTGAGCCTGACAAGAAGTTAAAAGACATTCTGGAGTTAGGACGGTCCCTAGAGTTAGCTGACCGTAATGCTAGTATGATGGAGAGTGAACGTCGCAGTGAGACCTCCGTTAATGCAGTCAGACAACAAAGACATTCAAAACACAGTGGGAATAGTGGGAAATATCGTTCCACAACTACACATTCTTTAAAGTCAAGCTGCAATCGGTGTGGTAGTGATCAGTCACATTCCAGGGATGTGTGTCCAGCCCGGGGGAAAACTTGCAATTACTGCAAGGTCGAGGGACACTTCAGGTCAGTCTGCTTCAGACTTAAACGCAAGGAGCAGGGCCAGCAGAGAAACAAAGTGAACACTGTAGCAGAGAGCTCCGGGCAATCTGACTCCAGTGATGACTCCAGTGAAGAGTACTACTATGGTGACAGATGACGCCACCATACAAAAACTGTCAATCATATATGCAACGACCATTGTCTCTCCCTTAACTCTATGAACACTAAATTGCCGCATGCCTCTGTAAAACTTGAAAATATACACTGTAAGGTTATGGTTGATACTGGTAGTGTGGTCAACATTCTTGATCAGTCTATGTATGTAAAGCTAGGCAAACCACAGTTATCAAAATCAGGCTCAAGAAGGTTATGTCCCTATGGTGGAGGTACACACATTAAGGTGTTAGGTACATGTAAACTCACTGTGGAGACCAGGTCCAACCTCCAGGTACATAAGTTTCAGGTGGTCGCTGGCAGTTTTGGTACATTGATAGGTTATAGTTCAGCTTCTGAACTTGGTTTGGTAAAGGTAAACCTGAATAACATCAAAGATAGTTCTGACCGCCTTAAGCACAAATTCCCCAAGCTGTACAAAGGGATTGGTAAGTTGACAGGTACTCAAGTGAAACTTCACATAGATAAGAAAATCAAACCTGTGGCACAGCGTTCTAGAAGGACACCCTTCCACTTGAGGGAAAAAGTAGGGAAAGAGTTGGATAAATTACTCTCTGAAGACATTATTGAAAGAGTAGATGGGGAACCTACCCCTTGGGTAAGCCCTATTGTTGTTGTGCCTAAGAAGAACAAAGAAGAGGTTAGGATATGTATTGATATGCGGGAAGCTAACAAAGCGATTTCCCGTGAAAGACATTTGTTACCCACAACAGAGGAGTTGATAAGTGACCTGAATGGTGCATCCTGTTTTTCAAAGATTGACCTCCGGGCTGGCTACCACCAGCTGGAGCTCAATCCAGAGTCAAGATATATAACAACTTTTTCAACACACAAAGGTCTGTTTCGGTACAAAAGATTATTCTTTGGAATTTCCTCTGCTTCTGAAATCTTCAATGAGCATATTCGCTCTGTGATCCAGCATATCCCACATGTTAAGAATATCAGTGATGACATTCTGGTATATGGTAAGGGTGAAAATGCCAAACAAATGCATGACCAAGCCTTAAATGCCACTCTAACAGCTCTACAGGAGGCAGGACTGACAGTAAATGGCACTAAGAATGAGTACTATAAAGATGATGTCATCTTCTATGGTCTTAAGTTTAGTGCACAAGGTATATCCCCTGACCCTTCCAAGGTCAGTGCGGTTCGAAATATTTCTGCACCAACAAATGTCTCTGAGGTACGTAGCCTCATTGGTATGCTAACATACTGCTCGCGATTCATTCCTAATTACGCAACAGTTAGTGAACCAATTCGGAAATTGTTGCGTAATAACACAGAGTTTGTGTGGTCTAGTGAACAGGACCAATCGCTTCAGTCTTTAAAAGACAGTTTGTCTAATGAGAGTGTGCTACAGTATTTTGACACAAACAAAAAGTCAGAAATTATTGTTGATGCAAGCCCTGTTGGTTTGGGGGCAATCTTCTGTCAGGATAATGATGTAATTGAGTATGCGAGCCGTGCACTATCCCCAACAGAATCTCGCTATAGCCAAACTGAGCGCGAAGCTCTTGCAATTGTGTGGGCCTGTGAACACTTTGATATGTATTTACGAGGGGCTCCACATTTTGTGGTCTGGTCAGATCACAAACCTCTAGAAAAGATTTGGAAAAAGGCAAAAGCCCCGTCACTGAGAATTGAGAGATGGGGACTCCGCTTACAATCATATGATTTTACAATTAGACATTTGCCTGGATCGCAGAATCCAGCAGACTGGATGTCTCGCCATCCTGCACCAAGTCATAAAAGTTCTCAGGAAGAATACATTGCCGAATTATATGTTAATTTTGTTGCAGAATCCTGTGCCTTCGCTGCTTTGACTTTGTCTGATATTTGTGATGCTGTTACAAACGATGCTACATATGGCAAGGCCATTGAACTCACAAATTCTGGAAATTGGCATTTGTTAAGAAAATTGACTGATCCTGAAATTGATTGTGTAACGCTGAAAGAGATCAGTGCAGTTCGCGAAGAACTAACATTACACCCATTAGGCATACTACTGAAAGGTAACAAAATTGTCTTACCAAAAAGCCTATATGAAAGAGCTATAGCTATTGCTCATGAAGGTCACCAAGGAATGACCAGAACAAAATCCTTTATAAGATCAAAGGTTTGGTTTCCAGGTATCAATAACCTGGTAGAAGAGCGAATAAGAAATTGCACTGCATGTCAACTTGTACAAAATGACCCTGTACGGTTAGAACCATTGTGCATGTCCGATTTACCAGATGGTCCATGGGAAAATCTAAGTGCTGATTTCTGTGGTCCATTACCATCAGGTGACTATCTGTTTGTCATCACGGATGAATACTCCTGTTATCCTATAGTAGAGATTGTCAAGTCTGTTTCTGCAAATACAGTTATTCCTGTTTTGGACAAAATTTTGTCAGATTGGGGGGGAGTCAAACAAATCAAGACTGATAATGGTAGTCCATTTAACTCGCATGCATTTGCTGAGTTTGCGAAATATTCTGGTTTTCATCACCGTAAAATTACACCACGATGGCCCCGTGCAAATGCACAAGCAGAAGCATTCAATAAGCCGCTCATGAAATCTATTCGTACTTCAAAAATTGAGGGTAAAAACTGGAAACAACAAATGTACAAATTCCTGAGACAATACCGTGCAACCCCACATCCATCTACTGGGTTTACACCATATTTTCTACTCTTAAGGCGAGAACCTTTGACAAAATTACCCCAGCTAGATATCAAGTCAGATGACCTCATTCATCTAAAAGCAAAACAAAATGATGAAGAAGCAAAAGCAAAAATGAAAAGGTATGCTGATTCTAGAAATCATGCAACTGAGTCTAAGATTAATGTCGGTGATCAAGTCCTTGTCAGAACAGAAACGAAGCATAGTAAGTTAACACCTGCATATGTCTCACAACAATATAAGGTAACAAGAAAGAAGGGTAATATGCTAACTGCTACATCTGAAGACCATAAAATCACAAGAAACAGTTCTTGTTTCAAGCCAACAATGGTAAAACCTGAGCCTAACACACCTAGTCCTAGTAAACCTGTATCACCTCAGCACATACTTCCGCAACGTGCTAGGCGCAGACCAAAGTATTTAGAAGATTATGTATCTAAGTAGATTACATTAATAGGTAACTGTATTTTATTAATGTTCATTTACCATTTCAGTTTTGTATAATCTTGCATGCATGTGACTCAGATATTGTTTGTGAACATAGGGTCTGATGTACTTTCTTTCCAAGAAGAGGAGGGATGTAGTATCCTTGTATACTATTGCATCTAATGTCTAATGTTTGGTCTCTATATGTGTGTTACTGTTAACATGACACACTTACTGTAAGCTGCTGCCATCTGTGAGCAACTCTAACAACTACTCATGTATGACCTCTATGTGGTATTTCTAGGAACAGGGGATTGTGACATACTTCTCTCTCTCTGTCCATAGCCTTGGTACCATGAAGACATAGGAATAAATGCTGCCATAATAATCCACCATCATCCTGCCTTAGTTCCCATATTTCACATAATCATACACTACAACAATGCCATTGGCTGGAGCTAGCGCCGGCTTGGTGGGGCAACGGCTTTATAGGAACTAGATCACTTCTTTATGCTTTTAACTTTGTGGCCAACTTTCTCAAGCATGTATGAGTCTTGGCTGCTAACAACCTTCTATATATAAAACAAGTGTGCTGCCATAAAATTGGGAATGGTGACTGCTCAAATCGAATACCCGCTGAATTCTGAACAATGAAGGTAAATCAAGATAAGCCTTGATGTTATGAATGTGTAACGCACACTCTGGCACTAGGATTCGACTTAGAATACCTAAACTGTTGCGGGTTAGTGCATCGCGGGTAACATGAAATATCCACTGAATACTATGGTTAATCCAATATCGAAGATAAATAAAGATAACTGTTGTAATCAATGTGTATGACATGCTCTGGTGCTAAAATGATGCCTAAGCTGCTGAGATTGGCAGAATTTTCAGTCTCTGCTCGTGGGTTAGCGTATCGCGGGAACCGCTGCTAAATGTCTATTCAAAATAGATTTTGGCTGGCGATGCTTTGTAGGCAGCTTTGTATAATTTAGCAATCATAACGGCTTGGTGGAACAATGGCAAAATGAGCTGTAGGTCGTCTGTAGGCAGCCGTACACAGGCCAGCTGACGAAGGGGCTGCCAGCCAGTTAGCCGACCAGGCACACCTTACACGCTGTTCCACCGAGCAAATCATTGCTGCTGATGCTTAAAATGGGCCTGCAACAATCAGCAACGACCACAATGCCATTGGTTGGAGCTAGCGCCGGCTTGGTGGGGCAACGGCTTTAGGAACTAGATCACTTCTTTATGCTTTTAACTTTGTGGCCAACTTTCTCAAGCATGTATGAGTCTTGGCTGCTAAAAACCTTCTATATATAAAAGATATATTGCTTTAGTTTAGGTTAGCTACAAGAAACGGCTTAAACCATATCCATAAAGATTAGGCATTAAAATTCAAATCTGCTAACATCTTAATGTCAATACTCAGATGAAATTTTTTCTCTTATGATTCATTTCTAGCCATGCCGAAAGCAAAATTCAGGACTGTATTTTTTCGATTTACTCACCTTATGAAGGTAGCCGGTTTGGCTGGTGTCCCCCCTCAAACTATGTATGGGTGGGGAACCAGCAAACGAGGGAAATTGAAGGAATATCGTACTCACTATACAATAGAACTCCTAACGGATAGTCCCCGTAAGTGGGCATCTCGCTTGTATTTTGCATGTATGTATGTATGTATGTATGTATGTATGTATGTATGTATGTATGTATGTATGTATGTATGTATGTATGTATGTATGTATGTATGTATGTATGTATGTATGTATGTATGTATGTATGTATGTATGTATGTATGTATGTATGTATGTATGTATGTATGTATGTATGTATGTATGTATGTATGTATGTATGTATGTATGTATGTATGTATGTATGTATGTATGTATGTATGTATGTATGTATGTATGTATGTATGTATGTAAGTATGTATGTATACATGTATACATGTATACATGTATGTATGTAAATATATATATGCAGGTGCATTCCCCCTCAGGTTCCAGAGTTGTAATATCAAATAATCATAGTGGCAAAGATTTTGTGCTTAGGAGAAGAACGAAGCCTTACGTCAATAGATTTTAGAGATATTTTATTTTGGTTACTGTCTAGTAAAGATGTATATACATAGATTTCATCAATACAAATCTGTTGAATTAATCAGTAGTTGAATTAGCTTTCGCTAGGCTGGAGGTATTCATTTACAGTCTGATTGGCATCATGAAAACTGTGCAGCCTAAAATGACGATATAATTATTCTGGCATCATAATTAGTTATCTAATATTCATTAACACAAACATTCAAGTATTCCCAGAAAAGCCTCTTAAAATAACCAAGACTCACCTGGATCAGAATACATGTATATCTTCCTAAAAATTTGGTATCTTTCCATTATGGAATACATATACAAAGACACATGGCATAATGTAAGAGCAATATATACTTTCAATACAACTGTCCAAGACAGACTCAAGAATGGTATCTTACTCCTGGCTTCAAACAGCTTAAGGAATCAGTCCTATATTTTCAGAGTAGAGCAGTGAAGGACCTATAGAGTAGGATGCACATCATTTTGCGACAAATATCTTCGATATGGCGACAGCAATTTGAACGAGTTAATAACATATTTACACTTAGCACCGCTCTAATAGGATCATCTTAGTGTCATACCCACATTAGGAAGTATCTCTAAATAAATGCTTATGTATGATGATGGTATGGGTATTTCGTGTAGCTAATCGTTCAAGGATTTCATTATTCTGGTACAATTGAATTGCCTGTCCATGCAGGATTTGTTGAACGACAAAAGAAATGCCATCAGATTCAGTGAGGACAGTATTAAAGCATAAGCTATGTAAATGATCTCATATAAAACGATGTACAATAAGGAATGCCATCCTATTATATGGATTCTTACTTTCATAATTCTATGAATGCTTGCTTGTTTACCCAGCAGCGGATTTTGAGGCAACACGTGTTTAGAAATCTATATTTGTTCAATGTATGAATAGTAGTTCTTGACTTGGGTAGTAGTGCTCAAGTCACTCTGTATTGGGGATAATCGTTCAGGATATGCACGTGATTATCTATAACCACTGCAGTTATTTTGATCTGGTATGTATATATATCCTTTAGAAATACATGACACCAATATAAATTTATTTCCTCTTTGTGCTTGAATATGCTGAACATTGCCTTACAGAGGACATTAACTGCTCACAATGGAAGCAGCTGTCCGAAATGAACCCTTCTTTTATTTTGCAATATTTGCAACATGCCTCCATCAAAATACACAGGTAAGGTAACTATAATACTGACTAGTTATTGGCTTACAAGCACGGGTTTAATGTTTGTTACAGGATGAATGTAACAGAGAGGTGGGATTTGAAAATCACTTGTATCAACAGTCCCAGCTGGCGACACTATTAAACGAATCGTTCCGTTGCACAGTAGCATTGAGCATTGACGTGCTCTTCGAGAGTCGATTCTGGGACTGCAGCCGCTTCTGAGCCAGCAGGTTCAGGACAGGGCGTGGTGGCTGTCTGTGTGGCTGTCTTTCCCGCGTGCCCTCTGGTGCACATCCACAGGCGGTTTCACCCGTGCTACCATACGTATCCACGGCGAGACGTTCTGCATTAAGTGGCACGGGAGTATACGACTGTCTCGGACAAGAACAACTCTTGCGGCTGAATAAGCACGGGTCGGTTGAGGTAGATGCTTCTGTGGACGGACAAAAAATATCAATACTGGATCTGCGGACTGTATTATGGACGTCCGAGGAACTATTATCAGGAAGTTCCACCATGCTGTAGCTACACTGTGGGCGGTACCGTTTGGAGTCTTCAGATAATCCTGTGCTTGGTGAACTAGCCTGGTACCTAGAATTCCGGGTAGATGCACAGGGAACGTTCTGGTATCTGGGGACATCATCCCTCATTCGGCCCAGAGTGTCTGTACCATGGGTTAACGCTGGCGTGCTAATACAATGTCCTACAGCAAATCGAACTCTTCCCAATGCATTTTCATTTACTGCTTCATATTCCCCTCCATAGTTACCCTCCATATGAATGCCACTCCCACATCCCTGATACTCCTCCATTCCACACACATTCTCCCCTGTCTCTCCATCATCATCATTGCCTACATTCTTTTCGAGATCAGAATTTAATTCATCTTTCATCCTTTTTGTGCTGTCTTGTTCAGATGCCTTACTCTCACGAGCTAATGAGGACTGCTTGGATGAGAAGTCGGAGTCTTTGGACCAACTCTGCCGTCTCCCAGTCCGCTCCAGACTACGTAGATTTTCATCTAGTGTCGATCTCAGCGCATCAGAAGTGGACATATCAAACATACGCGCAGATCTGATATTGCTCGGTTGTGTTTGATCGTTGTCAATCACGTGGTCATCTGCGCTGTTGTCAAGGTTGATCTGTGAGCTATAACGAGGCGGGGCTTCCAGAATGGGTGGGCTATAGGTGGCAGCACTGAGGTCGGGTTGGGAAGTGTAGTAAGGCGGAGGCTGCATTGACAAGGTGGCCAGGTGTTCCTGAATCAGGCTAGTTGGCAGGATGCTCAGGTCAACCTGAAAGAGTGGTGAAGGATTCACAATTAAATAAAACATTTTCGACATTTACACTCTCCCTTTATTTGTTGCTGATAATATATCTAAAAAAAAATGGAAGCTTATATATTTTCTACAGTACTTTGAAGTAAGCTTCAGACCTTTGAACACGTTTAGCAATATGACATTCACAGGAAGCCTCCTTTGGCCCACAGGTTTAGACGTTTCAAAATCGTAGTTCTCACCATAGTTGGGATTAGAAAAAGGAATCCCGGAGGAATGGAACTACGCTATGAAACATTATTTTTATATTTCATCCGTATGAAAGATTATTTCTGTATTCTAAACAAAATCTGAAGGATTACGTGTTATATATGCTAGTAGTACCCACTTGTGAAGCATATCGTGGGGGCGGCTCGCGGTCCAGCACCATGCCCGATATGCTGAAGGGGTAGCAGTCATGCGGGTACAAGCGGCTGTTGCGCGCCACTTCGCGGGCATTCATGACGTTCTTACGTCGGATACAGGTGAGCATGACGGAGATACAGATGACGACGATGAACAGCCCGGCGACGGCGATGGATAGTCCCACGATGGACCCCATAGACATCAGGGAACTGGGCTCTACGAACACAGAACCATACACCAACATCATTAGCATACAGTCGATATAATACGACCTCATGTGCTTCCAAGAACACGTGGTCGCATAAGGGGGAAAGGAAGTTTCAGTGAGCGGTTTTGATTTAAATCTTGAATAAAAGGAATCTATTATAATAGTAGCTACTCTGAATACACGGGTGACTTGCCTTCCTTTAGAGTACTATTGCATAGAGTGATTTAATACCATATGTTAGATATGATCATATATTTTGAACAAGGTGTATTGACCGTCAGGCGAAAATCACTCACTTTCTATCTTTTTACAGGACTTCTCGTCAGTCATATCCCCACAGTCGTCCTGGCCGTCACACCTCCAACCTGGATGGATACACCTCCCGTTCTGACATTGGTACTGGTCCGTGCCGCAGGGTGTTGGATTCCCTGAAGAGTATAAATAACTTTGTGACTTCATAGCGAATCCCGCAGATATCGATAGCTTAGCCGAGTGTTTATTCCATTACAATTATACCTGGATGATACTGTTATTTTTATGAGTTTGGGAAAGGTGGAACTCCAAACGATTAAACAAATTGTACTCATTTCCCCCACAGTATGTAAAAGCCAGACATGACAGTAAGAATCAAGAATTATGGGGACACTGGTCCTCTGTATTTTGCCACTGCCACAGAGTTGGCACAGATATAGTGAAGGGATATTGTATGCAGCACACTGAAAGTTTCTATAATCTATCCCTTAAACTAAACAGTATATATCAGAGTGTGTCAATAAACATATCGAAGGCATACTTACATCCATCTGTGGGTGTCTGTGGTGGACAATTCAGCTCATCAGAGGCGTCACTGCAGTGTGGTACTGTGTCACAGCGATACAGCCCCTTCACACAGTCTCCATTCATACAACGGAACTCCCACGGCTCGCATCCTGAAAAACAAGTACACATCTGTCAGCAGGGATGTAAGAATTCCGGTAAATTATGAATATCCTGATATCCTGATTTTCTTTTATGATGATCCAAATTCAACAACTCAACAAGTCTGCCGCACCCAGCCATGCCCCGATCCGATCCAAACGAATTTTAGCGGAACCAGCATACACCCAGAACGCCAAAATATACATTTTTGATTGTCAGAAAGTGAGTAACTCTTTAACTGATTTAAATATAATATATATATATATATATATATATATATATATATATATATATATATATATATATATATATATATATATATATCCCACATCTTAATACATGTTCATGTACATATATTTTACAGCCAGTGGCAACAATTTTCCAACCCTCTAGATATAATTACCAATTTTGTCTTAACCTTGATGTTTATCCCTGGATTAATACGAATCTCAATGATTAGGCTTCACAAAGCATTCAGCCTATGACCTCCACAGAAGGACACTGCTCACTTATACCTAAGTTATGACATGCTGGAGTGAATTGTTGTTCTATTGCAACCTCTAGCGATAGCTTGGTTTAAGCTTGGTATGATAGCAAGGTACAGATTTCCGATCAGTACAATAAGTATAAGGTTGATAAGAGGAAGGAAGAGTAAAGTATCATAAGCGAGAGGCAGTATAAGTTCCAGTTTGCATTACTTTAAGAAAGAATAAGCCGAGTAACATCAATCCTTGTAATTTTTTATTCATATAGGTGACCATCTTATGTCATTTAATCCCTAGCGGTGCAACTCCTAATCATTGCAAATTTGCTATCATTGATGGGAGTATGATAATGGCCACCTCGTTAACATTGGACAGAAAAGAATCGTTAGAGATCAAATGATCGCTGATGGTAAGGGAGTGTTCATTATTTATGGCGGGGGGGGGGGGGATGTGGTGTGGGTTTTGCTCGGCAAATCCTTCAAAATGAATCCCCCCTCGGAAATACATCCAAATGAAATGCCCCCCCCCCCCCTAGGAAATACCTCAAAATAAATTCCCCCCCCCCCTCGGAAATAACCTAAAATATACCGTCCCCCCTCGGAAATACCTCAAAATACCCTCCCCCCCCCCCCCTCCATATACATATATACCCTCATAAACATCCCCCCTTCCCCTGGGCATTAAATCAAATCCTCTGATACGCAGCCATCTGGCCCTTGAGAAATGTGGACTGCTAATGATGGTTTAAGAGCAATGACTGCAAACTGGGTAGCATAGATATAGGATTAGATATCTACCATCTAGGAAGTGAACCCTTAGCCTGTCAGGACATGCTAGCATGGGAGCTTATGTACCTGCTCCTCTGAGACCTATCTTAAGGGGTGTTCTATTGAGACAGTGGAGGCACCAAAAAGACAACATGTATGTGCTAAGCTACAATGCATGACGATCACCTGACAGTGACCATTGAGCTGAGTATGTATACTAATACAGTGGAGCTGCACTGCATAAGGTCATGGAGCAATCTCCTTACAGTGGTATTACCTTTGATAGTCTTAGCACATTCACCTTCAAACTATAAATTCATTGCAGTTTTCTTGTGCAGAAAATTATTGTGGTCTGTTTTTCATATATTTGAAGTTTTTAAAAGATTGTGAATACTAGACCGAATCAGTTTTGACATCATTATTGATAGTTCCCTGGTGTTTTGGTGTCAAACATACTAAACTCTGCAAAGCACCACTTTTACATTGTGGCTTAGCAACTCTGCTGCTTTCTAATAACAAATGTTTTTGGTAAAGTGTGATTCACATGGAGAGACTCATGTACATTGTTATCACAGAAAATAACATAGAAGAAGGTGTTGCTATGGTTAGAAAATCACTAGTTCTGATACCAGTTACTATATGGGCAGAATGCAGGTTTTGCTGTTTTCTGAGGATCTCCTCACAGTAATACACTCTCATAGTAAATTGTTGAATTTGTGGTGATATATGTAGGCTATCTGCTAGCAAAATAAGGGTCACAAATAAGCAATTGAAGGTATTATCTCTTGGGTAACATTGCTGCAGTGATTTGGGAGTTGGATGAGTGAATTTCATCAATATAGTCATTCATCACAGCAACTGTCATTTACCTCATATTTTCTTCAGGCAGCTGTTGTTTTGACAATACAAGGACCTGCAATAACCCTGTGATAGTCTCTGCCTCAATAGGCCAACAATTTTGCTGCTAACTTTAGTAAGATGATCATTCAAAAACATTGAAATGAACATTATGTCAGAAAGGTTCTTGCATGACAGATTACAAGAAGTCTTAGTATGATGAGCCCCCACTCCACAGACATGGCACTGCCAGGTGATACAGTACCTCACTTATTATCTTCTCTGCCATAATCACCATACTTATATATATGTAAATTTCTTAATTCTGCTAGAAGAGATCAGACGCTATTGGCCTCTAAATTGTATAGATTATCCAAAATACACTGTTCTAGATCCTCAAAAACGTAAATCATCGAAATTGAAACGCCCCCAAGGCAAATACCGTGAAAATAAAATGCCCTCCCCCCCAGGCAAATACCACAAAATAAAATGGCCCCCCCCCCCCCCCAGGCAAATACCTCTAAATAAACCCCCCCCCCCGGCAAATACCCTCATATAACCCCCCCCCCCCTCCAATAGCTCACCCCCCCCCCCTACTGTAAATAATGAACGGTCCCCAAATGAGTAGAAAGACGATGATCTGCGGTCAGCAATGTAGGCCCCTAGGTATATGCTTTATTGCAGGCAATATGCAGCGATTTCTACCATCAGAATACTGTAGGTTCAGAACGGTCCATATGCCTTCGGGCCTTCATTCAATTACATAAACCACTCAATTGAACTACACAAGGTGGGGGACAGACCACACGAGACCAGTAGGTCCTCATGTGTGAACCTGACAAATAATGTGTTTAGGTGTGCCATTGTGTAGTGCTAGACCTGAGGGGGACTGTGTTGATTTAACGTAGGGGTCGAAGATGTCTGTCCCCTAGTGAAGAGTATTGCATAAAAGCCGTATTTCAAGGTATGAGCTCCGAACGGGTATTGATAATCCTCATCTGGTCGAAACCCGTGACTCTAGCCCTGACTACTGGCTCACCATTCACGGAATACACCAACACAAACCAACGAGGTGAGAAGGTTTAACATCGTTACACAAACAGAACCTACACACAGCAGAACTGAGATCACGAGCAGGTTAGGCGCCCGTGCTTTAGGCCTTTCCAGTACCCCGCTATCACTCTAGATCACCTGAGCGCATCGCATTCCTACTCACCCAGATCATTGTATGAATGTCTTGATTAAAAGATGTCAGCCCTTTGGTACATCATTTTGGTGAGAGGATGAAGATAAACTCCCATCAGAGGATTTGTTTTTCTCATAAAGACAAATCGTCCTTCGTAATGGAATCAGAATACTATATGGTGTAAGATGGCGCTGTTCATTCCAGTGGTCTGAATCATCCTATAAGTACTTATCTTTTAACACAAATTTCCAGAGAGATATATTTAGTTAGCAGCTTGACATTTCCTATTGAAATATAAAGGCATATTGAATGTACATAACGATCTAGGAGCAAAAGGTATGTTCATGATTGATGAATGAGCGTGCAATTACAATTCTCTTAATTCAGGTAAGTGACATACATTCACCCCACTGGACGCTCTTACATGCAGTCGATTACAATTGTTATTTCTGCGTGTGCCTGACTCTTGGAGAAAAACGCATCTGGCACCAGTGCGTCTTGAGTTATTTATTGAGGTCTAATAATATTTTTTGCAGGACGATTGAAGTCTGTATGTGAGTACTCTAACCTTTAGGCGATGTATATCTGACGTGCGAGCACTCTCTAAATACCTATACCTTGCTGCTGCTTTATCAAAACATGGCGCCCAGACAAATATGGTGAAAGGAAATGCAAAACACATGACCCTGATCCGCAATCATACCCAGGCTCTGTAGGCTACACTGCAATGTGATACCACTTGCAATATACACCCTGGTACACCTACTCATTACACTCAGTGTGTCTTCCTAAGTGACCGCGCCCTTGTGATGCAACACTCACCGTGTAATAAGTATCTATATAGAGGATGGACGAGCACACTGTGGGGTCCGGTCGGCTGAAGGCCTGTTGCCCCGTGCCATGGTAACACGGATGTGTCAGGCATTGACGGATCTGGGGGGAGGGGGGGTGCTTGTAAACAATACCCACCTGGCAACACCTCCAGGAATTGACGTTCCCGGTACATACGCCACGTGCACGGACTCACAATTTGACCCCTCCTACTGGCAGATGTGCAGGGAATTACCTGGGTCCCCGACTGGGGTTAGGTAATAACCTACCAGGTGGGAGCGAGTTTTAGAAGCACTATGAATGAATCATATTATCTGCCTATAAATAGTTTAATGTGTTTAAGTTAAAACTATGAGGACAGAGACAGAGATTGTATCTTTGTTTGTAGCAGAGGGCAACTAAACGAGGTCTAAGAACATGGCAGAACATTTGATAGGTAAGACAATATATTTTACCAATAAATATGGCGTCGCTATCGATGCGAAAAAAGACATTTTTAAGCTAAGCATTAGAACCCCAAAAGTGAAATTAGGCAATATACAATCATCCCCTAAATCAGCAGACTGTAGCGTCCCACAAGGCTCTATTCTCGGCCCTACTCTATCATATGTATATATTATGCTATTTAGTTAATGCACGCTGATTTGGATAGACTGACCACCTGGTTCAAAGTGCATAAGCTACTAATAACACATAAGGAACAGTCAAATGTTGGTGTGAAAAAAACCGGAACAATCCATAGCAAAAATATCCACTGGGCAACAGAATTTAATCAGCTACGAGTACGTATAGATGACGATCTAACATGTAAATCGCAGGTAAAAAGGGTAGTAACTGAGGTTCGATTAAAACCCCAAATATTACATATGCTATTTACTGCGAGTAGAATCAAGAATAAGAATCACAATACAAAAGATCCTTCCCAAATTAAATTATGTAGATTTTATATATTTAAAAGACTGTATGTTCAAAATATGATCATCCAAATGAATACATTTCATCTGGTGTATGCGCACTGCCGTCGGTGCTAGGCATATTAGCGACTATTCAATCGATGATTCACACCTGTGATGTAAAATTGTGCCTTCAAAGCATCGCAGGATTTTTTCCATTTTTTCGTGGTCAAATGACCCGGATCATATATGGCATAATATCAGAAATACAAGAAATGGTGAGAAAGAAATACAAGGGAGAGGTCCGGAACAACCTTTTTTATCCTCTTTTTCTGTTCACTCGCCCCGGTTATGCCAGTGATTTGGTACTGAAAAAAGATGTATGCATGGCTCTGGTACCCTGAGCTTCCTCCCCCTCATGTTCAGTACGCTGCAAGATTTCAAAACTTGGCATTTAATGAATGACAGTAAGGCCCGAGGTTTGAATTTCCCCTCAGCAACCAATGAGAGGCAATGACAATTAGCTGCTATGAATATAAACGTAAGATGAATGCGGTCTGCTGAAAAGATGACGATAATGGGGTGTGATAAACGTATTATAGATATCTGGGATCTGTATCCAGGCCGCTTTGATGCGTATTTTGGTGACATAATCTCACCAACAGCGATTCCAACCTGGCATTTGTTCCTGTGCAAAACACAACACACCATCTTACCCTGAATGGTAATATGCGAACACGTGGGAAAAGTCAATAGTGAATCTACATAGTATCTTGGTCATGTGAATCTACATGTCACCTATACCTTGCAGAGGTTATTTGAAATGTCGATTTGATGAATGTTGTGAATGTACATGGAGATAGGACATGAAAGCCCCTGGCAATGAGGGAAAGGCCCGAACATTTGCCAATACCATGCACACCTCTTGGATATGAGCCAAGACCCATTTGGCAAAACAGCACTGGAGAGTGTTCCAGGGGTGAGAGGACTAGGTTTAGGACACGTCACATACTGCACCCATGGTGCGTCAGTGTGCTGCAAAACCACCCTCCGATATGTGTGCACATATTGCAAATATTTGTAATACCTATTTTTGTATGCTCCATAAAATAAATAATCAAATATCCCTTATTGTGAATTTATCTGATAAGGTGGGAGGGGGAGATAGAGACGGGAGAGCAGGAGAGACAAGAGGTGGGGGAAGGGACAAGTGAAAATCCATTGTTGGGCATTGAACCCAGTGACGTCCACCAACGTGCAGTCTTACTGGCTCTGACTCTCAAAGTTCAGACATCACTTGAAGTTGTATCATTTTAACCAGAGACAAGTTGCTACCTGGGTTGGCGTATGAACTGATAGGCGTCCCCTCTAACATGAACAGCGAATGTAATCTGCACTGTGTGCACTTCATGTGGATCTTGGCAATGGCACATGTGTTCAGAGGGCGCGACGCACACTGCGCCACTGCGCCACGGTGCCACCCAGGCCCTTCAACGGCAGTGCTATTAATAGATCGCTGCTTTGCCAACAATGTTCACAGGAAACCACTGGATCACCCTTTCCGATGACGAACAGTTCTCATAGTCAACGACATCAGCTGGTCACTTCCCTCAAACACCGCCTGATATCAAACACAACGTAACTTGAATATTTCGAAATATCTGTGACCGGGAATCTAGAGTGTATACCAAGTATGATTTGGTTTGAATTAGTAGGGTAGCTGGTTTTCTGGTGTAATAGTTCATTCACCTTTATTCCCCTCTCTTAAGTAATTAATAAGTGTTTCCGACATTCATATAACGGGCTTACATATATCCATACTCGATGTGTCCCCATTCATAGAATATGATAATAAGGAACATTGTCTTTTCACTTAAGCCGTTTGCAAATTGGGGATTATCCTGAGATCAGTCTGGAACATATCAAAAGCTGTCTTAATGATTTCTCTATATCCCTTGGATTACAACACATGTGAGGAATTATATCCAGATATTAATTCTGCTTTCAAGCGGCCTATATGTTAACATGAGAAGTTAAGAGAAATGGAGGGGATTGGAGACAAAACGTAGAGTGTGCCTCCCTGTGACTCGTGACAAGGAGTGGATGTCATAACAGGTATACGGTACAATGAGAAATGAGCTGATCGGCATTGTAAAGACCCAGGCATAACCAGAACATCGCTGTTCGGATATTTATAATCAGCTGTTGCTTGCAAAACAGAAACCAGGGTGGAAAGTATGAACTACAGCGTTAATTGATTTGAGGTAATACAATATAATCATTCAAGAGCCACCATATTGGTCGGGTGACTCGCCCGATCCCATATGGAATTTTTATTGTAGTATTTTCCACTTGACCAGCGCCCGAAATCGAGGCTGAGTCTTTGGTTATTTTCCTGGGCTTACAAGTTATTACATCCTGTGCTGTCATGGACATCGCTAATCTCTGATATATCGCGTAAGCCTAACCGATTATTGATCCGAACTGGACGCGAGTGACTCATCCAGGATCGAGATTCGAGTCACATTCAGCCGTAATGAGCGTGGATTACATGACACAGATAAACAAATCCCCTGGGTCCGCTGTGTCCACCCGCCCTCCTATTCCCCAGATCTTCCTTCATGAGATGGGAGACGCAATATTAGAGGACACATTACCAAAAATAGAACCAAAAAATCACGAAAGTTACTTCCCCGTGAGCACACACTATGGTATCACGCACAAAGCCCATGTGAGTCACACCAACTCTCTGGTTTCTGATTGAAAAGAAGCAAAGCGGAACGACCATCACGGTCCAGAGGCGGTTATCTGCTGTGTACCTATCCAGGGAGGATAATAAGATTGGAATGGGTGAGCCCCTAGGATTAGGGTGAACATACTACGGCATGGGATTCCTGGTTGTTGACATAATTTAAGTCAATTTGTGAGGGGATGTATGTGTGTGTGTGTGTGGGGGGGGGGAGGGGGAGAGGTAATATGACAAGTTTTGTACATACATGTACCTAGAATTATGTACAATCCGTGTTCTAACACTAGCGATCCAGACACAGAAATTAAACTCTGGTGGATTAATTGCTCAATGAAATGATATAAATTCCTGTTTGATTATGCCAGGTATAATGTTCAGCATTCCATGTCAATACATACCATGTGGGAGTTTGATCCTATACTACTTGCCCTCAATTCTATTAACTGCCATGTAAACAACGCATTCCTTACCAGGTACATCTGGGTTACTAATTATCCTTTGATTAGTGGACCGCATTCGCTGTCAGAAACAACGTCCTTTCAATTGGGAAAAAAGGCTATCCAAATAGAAATTCGATATATTTCAATTACGATTTATTTATAGAACGGGCTATTTTGGTATCTCGGTCCTTTGGCTGCGTGCGTCTTTTTTTATATTAAGGATAGGTTTCGTTGGCTTCCTGACACTTTAGAAGCTGTGATCACTCATGCATGTTTCTGGTATGCATGTTATTACAGATGATGACATTGTTGGTATGTCTCTTCCTCAATGCCTATCCTCCGAGTTCCCACCTTCATGCGTAACCTTTCAGGGATCACGTTATAAGTACAGGTATGTAAATGCAATCTTCAGCCTGTGTGTCAAGATGCAGATGAACTTCATGTTTACTGCTTGCTATTAGTCATACTCCCAAATATTTTCAGGTAAAAGATTTTCAGTTTGCCTCTAAAAATAACATCGATGGGACAAAAAGATACATCCGATACTATCGACTCAATTACATATCTGCATGAATTAACTGGGCAAATATGGGGTGCATGTCGGTTTTTACATGCGGATTCTCGAAAGTGGCCGCGCATGAGCCCATCGTCGAATTATGGAAATGGTTGGTTAACTGTTTTGTATTTTCTTTGACCCTAAACTCAACGTTCCAGATGAGATGTACAAGTCTATCATTTTGAACATCCCTTTTCAGATGAAGATACTGTAAGATTTCCCAGAATGCAATGACTTCATGACTCTTGGGTAAATCTGAATCAGAGCCAGATTTATGCATGCTCGCGACGACAGCTATACCGGAGCTTAATTACACAATATGTGCAAACTTGTCTCAGGATTGGTGGTGGTGCAATCCGCACTGATCGGCTTTGGAAAGTCACACGCTTGTACAGGTGTCTCGGTCAGGTGGCCAGATAAACGGACAGCCCCAAACTTCTATTCTCAGTGTGTGAACTGTATACAGTGTATGTAAACGTGTTTAGGCGTGTTTGTGTATTCTGAAACGTTTGATACATTCAATGGAAAAGTGTTCTTCAATGATTCATGAGCGTATTTTCCGCATCTGCCGTTGGAAAACGCAACAGGATTTTATGTGATACAGACGAGTCGGGAGGTGGTATTCACCGAAAGAGTTATCGTTACCAATAACTGGTGATCTTCAAGTCGTTGAAGTGTTGACACCTGGCGATTTCTGCTTGCCAAATGCTTGTAAAATGCATTCTATCCACGTTTATTTCAATCCGATTTGATTTTGTCGGTGGCTGTTAATGTCGTGAGCTGGTGCCAGGTTGCAAAATTTAGGGACAGAAATCGTTGGCGGTGTTTTGACACCTAACGATATTTACACGGAACGTAAATAATCTGTCGGTGGCGCGAAATGCAATAATCGGTGGCAATCACCTTCTAATGTAAACGTCGCCTCACAGTATCACTTTGATTCTATGGTACTATTTCTTCTTGTTCCACCGATTGACTGGGCGGTTGTACTTAAATTCCGAGGGTCATTGGGGGTGGTTCTGGTATAGAATACTTCTTGAAGAACTAACGTAGACGTATCGAAGGTTACGATCAATAAGTTATTGATCGTCGCATCTTTGTCGTTCATTATGAGGATGTCGATATCCTGCTGCTGATATGATACTTAATGCCAGTTGGTAGACAATCTCCAATGATAAACCAATAATCCACTTCACAGATACACTCTCAGTATCCTAATAAATGAGGCATCACTATGATTATAACATTATTCGATTAAAGAACACAGTTGAATATGATAGTGTACATTTTACTTGTTATGTGTGTGAGATATGGCTGTGATGTATGTAACCTGCGTGAACTTTGGCATGGTAACAGAATGGGAGTGTGTGTGTGTGTGGGGGGGGGGGGGGGATGGTCAGCTCCCGGGGGACCACACCCTTCCTGCTCTAGCCAACAACATCCCCAGCCAGCACTAAAACCTATGCGCACCACGCGCAGGGAGAACCCTAGGGTGTGGCAGGCAGCAACTCTAATAGATACAGGTCGCAATAAACAAGCCTGAGTGTAGTAGCCCCGTCAAAGCTCACTGCAGAACAACAAGGTTATGAGCTAATCTCTGCGATAATTGATGTACATATGTAGTTATCACCAGAGGGTTGTGTTGTACACCGCCGTGATTCGAGGATGTCTTATTTTAGAGTATACATACTTACGTAGCCTAGGGAGAACATAACAGCTGAAAGGGTATTATTATCTAGATAGCCAAGATATATTCACACTGTTAGTCGTCTTGGTACAAAAATCAAAATCTATTCTTTCGAGATGTATTGGCTAATATAAACGATGGATTCTAGGGTATTCTTGCAAACAAATGCCCTTGGTACATATCCACCTTCAATTATGTACCTGTCAGGCCTGTAAATTATAGTGCCACTTTGGGTCAATGGTATTAGTCTATATAAGCTAACTAAGATTAATGGCAGAATGTGAGGTGAGAAACGAATCCTATTAATTAGGTTCTGTGTCTGTTACCTTGGTTTAGTTCTCAGCAGACCGGGTAGGCAATAGATCTATGGATCAGGGCAAGTAACAACGTGCAGTAATCTACAGATCCCATTTTGATCTATGGGATAAGAATCGGCCGAATCAACGGTTGAGTTCCTACCTGGGGATGATGCTCACAACACCTGTGTATCCTCCTTATAACACATCCTATTCACTATCTGACTCTTTATATCAGCATTTTAGATGTTATTGTCAGACTTATGTGTTCATTTCCCCCAACTCTGACCTGGATATTCACCGTGATGAAATTTGATCCTCCTACTTGTATGGGTGGAAATGGGATCTAGGCCTTTCCGTCCGATACCCAATTATTATCTAGATGAGGTGCCTGGTGCTAATTCCCTCAATTTTGGAGAACGTTTCATTGTTTAATAAGCTATGGGCTTTCTTAAATCTGTTTTTATATCATTACAATTTAAATTGATTCTCGTCTACCATTCCTAAACCTGATTGTGACAATGATGTTGATTTCATTGATTTTCTTGAAGTATTTTTGTTCCTACTTGAACAGATAATGAGTTAGGGTCATGGTTATATGTGCACTTATGTAAACACGAATTAGTTAAACGTAAAACACGCCACCCACATACACAACTACAACTAGGGCATATTTATAGTATATCCCTTGAGCGGCCAATCTGAATGTCTCTATGCTCTATTAACGCATTGGTATTTCAGCTCTTGTGTGAAAAGTAAGGCACGGTAGTCTCTCTACCCTAGTGAGAATAACAAAGCGGCTGCAAACATGATCTGAGGACTGTTGTGCCTCGTCGTCTAGACGAATCTGGCAGGATCTTTTACGACTGTTTCTTCCGTGAGGTCACATTATGTTGCTACTGCGTAAAAAACCCATCATCCAGCCAACTACTATTGGCCTATTATCTGAACCCAGTGGCATTACGGTTTACTTTGGGGTTAGCTTTGAGGAAGTTTAACTATATATTTATGTTCATTGTTTTCGTATTTGCCAGTGGAAACTTGGTGATGCACGTGTGTATAAATCAACACCACCACTCAATGTCCACAGCTGGCGTGGTGTTCCTGAGCTGAACGAACAGATCAATCATCGATAAATGATCAATGAAGTGCTTGGGACAGAATACAGGTGTGGTTCCCATGGAAACTGCCCTGTCACGGTGCTCGTTGTTTGTGGTGGGAGTAGGGTGCACGTGTCTGGTAGAAAGGGAGAGGCAGTTAAATGATGTAACTGACATACAGGTGTTGCTGCGTCCCGCCCATGCGAGTGACGCGTGCCCCACGATGCACTGCACGCGCCCGGGATGCTGCCTGGTGCGCGTGATGGGCCATCGTCGGGTCATCCGTAGCCTTATATATGCATACATGTCAATATAGATAGGTGGCACTGACCTATATAAATACAAGTTCAAAGCATGTTTACACTAACATTCTCAGGAATCGGAATTTAGAAGTGTCCTGATTGTGATGTAAGTGCACATGCCTTTGGCATAAATGGTAGAAGAGTTCCTATAGTTCTAAACCCATAAACTGAAGGTCTGTTCCTATAACCATTGACTTATAGAAACTAAAAAATAGAGGCTACCTATAAACGATAGGTCTTTGTCTCATAGGTCTGGATCTATAGACCATAGGTCTGGCTACGTTGTTGTTGACGATTACCATCCTTTAGGGTCGAATTGATTCCTTCTACATTGGTATTTTTCTATATGTATATAAGATGTGGTTGAAGGGTGGAGCGTATCCTATATTTCGCTTCAACCGTGCTGTGCCCAAATGGGCCTAGAAATAGCTGCTGCGGCTTAACTATTGACATTATTGTAATTATTTCGAGGTATATAATAATAAGAAAACCGTATACCTGTGTTTGAATTCTTATTTTACCTCACCCCTGTCCTCCGTCCATTTAAACCTCGGTCTATGACCTCGGTTAAAATGGCCGGGGACGTTCAGTAAAATAAGAATTCGTCCACAGGAATACAGTTTTCTCATATTAACTGGCACAGAGCCAGTGCATCAACAGAATGAGCAAGTTGGAAAAGTAAGTAAATTACGTCGTTATTTTTCACCAGGTAACCTAGTTTCCACCTGACACTTTTTCTCAACGTCCTGCTGCCGCTTTCTATCAGGTGCCACTTATTATTGCGGTTCCACGGGGCATGACAATGAACGTCGTTGTACGGCCAGAGACGAGCGTCACAATATAGCCGCCCGGGTGGTCCTCAGTCAGCCCTGAGTAGGGGGCAGGTGAGTGATCTATTGTCGGCATGGGAGAGTAGCAGATTTTCAAAACACCATTCACATCCGTGGTTTTTATCTGAAGCCGACCACACAATATAGCCAGTCCCATATCTTGTACAGATCTATTTGTGAGTATATAGGGTCCACACAAAAGTTCCAGCTACTGGTCCCAGTGAAATGCTAGGGAAATGATTCATCACGCTTATATATATATATATATATATATATATATATATATATATATATATATATATATATATATATATATATATATATATATATATATATACCAATGCCACTAATAATACAAATAATATTGTTAATACAAATAATACAGATAATGACAGCACATGTAAGATTTGTCTTCAACTTTAAGGTCAATATTTCATTTTCGAATAAAAGAAAAATCGCATGTCTATTCATGCCCATTAATTTACCATTTCTTTTGATTCATTCTTTATCTAAAGTAGCCCCACACTGAGGCAACAGTATTAGCCGTCCTTTAATATCTCGTGGATTGATTTCCATAATGCCATCTGGTCGATGCGATTTTACTAACAATATTAAAGACATAGTCACAGTACATGTAAGTAAATATTGGAAGTTGTGTATACAACGAATTAGTTAACCCCCAGAGAATTCATACACAGAGGAGCCAGGGTCAAATGTTGGGTATTGATTCCATATCGATCCCTTGATTCATCCCCCTCTCAGTGTTGATTTACCTGGCCAGGTATACATGAATACTAACCTCTCAGCCATCACCTTTCTGCCCAAATACTCAGAGTGACAGTGAATACACATACACCCGTGTCCCAGGTGTTCAAACTTACCTGAGCACACCTGAAATCCGTAGCAGACAAACGCCAGCATCACAAACACGCCCTGGTATCCCATGCCTTTCACATGTAACTCCCGTGACGTCCTCTCCATGGCGAGTCTCGTTCAGCCTGGTATGAGAAGAAGTCCACTAAGTGCTGAAATCAACTCTTGTTTCTTGCTGTTACTCTATCGGTGGGGTCTGGCTACCTCCAGGGCGTGCAGCGGTCAGGGGATGCCATCGGGGAAGCGTTCTGGTACCCTACTGTTGTGGTCGACACGCTCTGACAGCATCTGCGGCAACCGCAGTCTCATTAGCATATCATGTATATTCATAAGCGTACGGACTGACTGACGCCGCCGCCGGATTCTCGGTCGTGAATGACTGTGGGGGCCCTCAGCTGGTGCGGTGGTGTTGATCATTTCTCAGTCCGGACACCCGGGCGCCAAGTCATGCTGGGTACATTTTATGGTTATTTAGAGACGCTGAATTATGACTTTACACTAGATTGGTCTTGGATGAGGATGCAGAATAGAACACATTATAAGGAATGTGCGGTCACTGTTAAAATGTGGCACAAGACATGATGTGACCCCCTCCCGTGAGTCATACTTCATCAAAACATCAAAACA